>CM075998.1:3356822-3486822 GCA_038087875.1 Malacoraja senta
CAAATCACTGAATTAATTGAATTCAGTTTCAGCAGTCATTTGTTTTTTTTTTTAGTAAAAATACTAAAATCGCTGCTTAAACCTAATTCAATTAATTCATTCATTTTGTCTCTGGACCTTTTGGCAATCCATGGTCCGAATAGTCTAATGGAGAGATAGGTAAAATAAAACAATTCCTCCAGTTTGATGACCTGGAAAAGATCATCCACACATTTATCTCCTCCCGCCTAGATTACTGCAACTCCCTTTACACTGGCATCAGCCAATCTTCCCTGTCCCGCCCTGCAACTGGTCCAAAACGCCGCAGCGAGACTCCTGACGGGCACCCGAAAAAATGGACCACATCACCCCGACCCTGGCCTCTCTCCACTGGCTCCCTGTGCGGTTCCGTATAACTTCAAGATCCTCCTCCATGTCTACAAAGCCCTCAATGGGCTTGCCCCGCCTACATAAAAAGTCTGTCTCACCCACCACTCCACCTCCAGGCCCCTCAGATCGGCCGAGCTTGGGTTGCTGAATATCCACGGTCTAGGCATAAGCTCAGGGCGGACCGCCGCCTTTGCGGTGCAGCCCCTAGACTGTGGAACAGCATCCCTCTTCCCATCAGAAACTGCCCCCTCCATCAACTCTTTTAAGTCAAGACTAAAACGTATCTATACTCCCCAAGCCTTTCCTGACGTCCTCTGAGTGAGGGCTACATGTATATATGTATGTAGTTTGTTTGTTTATGCTATTCTTATAACAAATGTAAAGCACTTTGGCCAACGAGAGTTGTTTTTAAATGTGCTAATATAAATAAATGTGGCTTGAGTTGACTTGACTTGAGAGTCTCGACCTGACTGTTCTGCTGCTGCTTGACTTGCTGAGATCCTCCAGCACTTTGTGTTTTGCTAAAGAGCCTAGCACCTGCAGTTCCTTGCGTCTCTGCGGTCATCTTGAGATTGAATCCCCTGCAGTGGAAATCATCTTCTTCCATTTGTTCCTCCAAAACTTTATTATTGTGAACATTGTTGTTAAAATTGAATATTAAGATCATAAGGTCATAAGTCTACTCCGCCATTCAATCATGGCGGATCTATCTCTCCCTCCTAACCCCATTCTCCTGCCTTCGCCCCATAACCCCTGACACCTGTCCCTGAATATTGTGAACATTCCCTTTCTCAGACGAGATTTAAGGAGCAGATGATTTTCTCGTTCTCGCCGAGCAAACAGCTAACAATGGCCTGTTTTCCTTTATCATCGTTACTTTTCTGCATATCGTTCATTCATTGTTCTTTATCTCTCTCTTCATCACCGTCTATATCTCTCGTTTCCCTTTTCCCCTGACTCTCAGTCTGAAGAAGGGTCTCGACCCGAAACGTCTGCCCACTCCTTCTCTCTAGAGATGCTGCCCGTCCGCTGAGTTACTCCAGCACTTTGTGTCCATCTTTGATTTTATAGTGTTCAGCAAGTATCTTGGTGTTCAGTTTGAAGCAGAGAATCAAATGCAGGAGTCTGCCGCCCCCCTGCTGGCCCAGCTGAGTGCCCAGGGGAACGTTTCCCCATACCTGGCTCTGTGTGCTGTAAGCCTCTAAATCAGAGCAGATCTGTGCAGTCTCCAGCCAGCTCACAACAACAGAAGCTTTCATTGATACAGCATTGTTAAATGCGTATGCAGAGCGATAGGTTGCATAAGTACAACCACCACCGATTATCCGGCAACTGGTGGTCCGATCTGCCACCTCCTTTAATCCAAAGATACTAGAGATATAATCTTTGCTTTAATCCAGACAAAATTACAAGAGAGCACTTGAAATCCTTCCCTGGGAAGTTTTGTCCTGGTCTTCCTGCCCCCCCCCCCCCCCCCACAATCAGTCTGAAGAAGGGACTCAACCCGAAACATCACTTATCTGTTTTCTCCAGAGATGCTGCCTGACCTGCTGAGTTACTCAAGCACTTTGGGTCTATCTTTAATGAGACTTTATCTTGCACTAAACATTATTCCCTTTATCCTTGGTGGACAAAAAATGCTGGAGAAACTCAGCGGGACAGGCAGCATCTATGGAGCGAAGGAAATAGGCCGACGTTTCGGGTCGAGACCCTTCCTTATCTGTACACTGGACACTGTATCCTTTATCTGAACACTGTGGACGGCTTGATTGTAATCATGCAGAGTTTTTTCTTTGACTGGATAGCACTCATTGCTGAGGTGACCCGTTGTCTTGTCAACACATTTCATTGTACCGTTGACCCTGTGTTAACCTACATATGACAATAAAACGGAACTGAACTGAACAAAAGCTCCCATTCCTTCTCTCCGCTGATGCTGCCTGTCCTGCTGAGTTACTCCAGCTTTTTATGTCCACCTTCGAGCAGAACATGATTGGCTGCAGTCTGCCATTTGGGACGTCCTGTGGAGGAAACACCGCAGAGAAATGCAACCATTTCCTTTCTTTCCTTTCCTTCTGCGCTGCTGAAGCCGCAGACACAGACTCATGACACGACGTGCGATTACATAAGAGGCACACGCTGCGAGATCTTCAAATGTTCTGACGCCGCACTTGATACGAGCCACCTGATGATCAAAGTTGGGACGGTAATGGTATCCTGAACGGCAAAAACTAAATTGACCACAATGCAGCAGCAGCAGCAGCTGCACTTTTCCGTCAGAGGGAACGATGAGAGGTCATGGCGGGTCCTTTCTTCACGAGAGGGAGGGGGGTGGCGGGAAGGGACTGCTGAGTTTCCCATTTTACAAGCCTTCATTGCCCTTGCAAGCCGCAGAGGTTATGAAACAGGCAAGAGTGCCAGGTATAGTGATAGTTCAGTTTTAGTTTAGTTAGGAAGGGCCACGGTGGCGCAGCGGTAGATTTGCTGCTTTTTGATCCGGACTGTACGCGTGGGTTTTCTCCGGGCGCTCCGGTTTCCTCCCACACTCCAAAGACGTACAGGTTTGTAGGTTAATTGGCTGTGGTTGTAATCGTGGTAAAATTGTCCTTAGTGTGTGTAGGATAGTGTTAGTGTGCGGGGATCGCTGGTCGGCACGGACTCGGTGGGCCGAAGGGCCTGTTTCCGCACTGTATCTGTAAACTAAACTAAACTAATCAATGCTGGCATTTATTTCAAGAGGCTTGTTTAGAAAAACAGGGATGTAACGCTGAGGCTCTATAAGGCGCTGGTTAGGCCACATTTGGTACTATTGTGGCAATTTGGGCACCATATCCGAAGAAGGATGTGCCGGCTCTGGAGAGGGTCCAGAGGAGGTTTATGAGAAAATGATCCCAGGAATGAGTGGGTTAACATATGATGAGCGTTTGACGGCACTGGGCCTGTACTCGCTGGAGTTTAGAAGAATGATGGCGGGGGACCTCATTGAAACATACAAAATAGTGAAAGGCCTGGATAGAGTGGATGTGGGGAGGATGTTTCCACTAGTGGGAGAGTCTAGAACCAGAGGTCACAGCCTCAGAATTAAAGGACGTTCTTTTAGGAAGAAGATGAGGAGAAATTTCTTCAGTCAGAGTGTGGTGAATCTGTGGAATTCATTGCCACAGATGGCTGTGGAGGCCAAGTCAGTGGATATTTTTAAGGCAGAGATAGATAGATTCTTGATTAGTACGGGTGTCAGAGGTTATGGGGAGAAGGCAGAATGGGGTTAGGAGGGAGAGATAGATCAGCCATGATTGAATGGCCAAGTAGGCTTGATGGGCCGAATGGCCTAATTCTACTCCTATCACTTATGAGCTTATGACCTTCAGAGATACGGGGTTGAAACAGGCCCTTCAGCCCACTGGCTTCGCGCCGACCAGCGATCCCCGTACACTCGTTCTATCTTACACAGTAGGAACAATTTACAGAAGCCCATTAACCTACAGACCTGCACGTGTTGGGGATTTGGGAGGAAACCGGAGCTCCCGGAGAAAACCCACGCGGGTCACGGGAAGAACGTACAAACTCCGTACAGACAGCACCCGTAGTCAGGATGGATCCCGGGTCTCCGGCGCTGTGAGGCAGTAACTCTACCACTGTGCCACCTTGCTGCGCTGTGAACACTACCAAATACAATGCAAATGAATGTATATATAGCCTTTGGGAAAGTCAGAAGCATTTTTGCAAAGTTTTGTACATGTTTTTTAGTTTAGTCTAGTTTAGTTTTAGAGATACAGCGCGGAAACAGGCCTTTTCGGCCCACTGATTCTGCACTGACCAGCGATCCCCGCACTAGTCCCACACACTAGGAACAATTTACATTTATACCAAGCCAATTAACTTACAAACCTGTACGTCTTTGGAGTGTGGGAGGAAACCGGAGCTCCCGGGGAAAACCCACGCAGGTCACGGGGAGGTAGCAACTCTACCGCTGCACCACCGTGCCTCCCAAAGTTGTGTAGTGGTCAAGAGCTGAATGGTTGCCTGAAAGAAGCTACAGTATTCCCGAACCTGGTTTTCATGGTTTTCATACTCCTGCACCTTCTTCCCGATTGCAGGAGTGAAATGGGAGCGTGGCCAGGGCGGTGTGGTTCTCTGATGATATTGACTGCCTTTTTGAGGCTGTTATCCAGTTTTTCGAGATACGCCGTGGAAACGGGCTAGCAGCGTTAAATGAATTCATTTTATGAATCGGGCTAGCAGCGTTAAAACGCAATTTTAGTGTTATGTTGATGCATCAGATTTTTAATATTGCAATTATGCAGCCGAAATGTTACAGCATTGCAGCGAAACTGATCCGGTGGCATGTGCGCTGTTGAATGTTAGTTGCACTGCATTTTACAAGGTGCATTCTATAACGTCCGATTGCTGTCCAGACCATTTGACGCCTGGAGATTTAGGAAGATCAACCGCTTCCCGTCACACACGAAGGATGTGGTGCGGTATTTCCGCTCCGCAAGTGACATCTCACCTTGTGATTGACAAAGGCGCCCGCCTTGGCGCGGGTCAGAAATATGGGCAGCATCCTGGTTAAATGCGCGGTGGCAGACATGGCCATTCAGTGGGCACTCTGGGCGGTGTCGAGTATTCTCCAAACCGAAAAGTTTTTTGACTTGGCAGGTTGGTGCTGTGTTAGTGGGGACGAAGCGGCAACGGGGCACTGCTGTGGTCGGGGAGGTGATATGGACAAGGGTGACCCCGCGTTGGCGGGAGTAATTCACCAGGTGGTTGATTTCATTTCTCTCATGCTGATACTTTTCCCCTCCCTCTCGATTTTTGAAGGAGTTCGAGCGGGGCTTTTTACGTAATAAGTCTGTTTGGATGTTATGAAACATCTGCTCGGCCCAAAACTTTTGTGTCCGCCAGTTGGTGAAACTTTATTAAACTCAAATATCCTTTCAATTCATGACAGAGAGGGAAAAAAATGTAGTGTTAGGTTTCATCACTTCGACGTTGCTCATTATGTTTTTAAAATACATGAACAATTGAGGCCGTTTTCTTCAGAACAGCAGCGAAGAAGGGAAGATTCGATCAAGCCTTAGCATGGCGAGACGAGAGGCCAAGTTTTAAGGGGGGGGGGGGGGGGGGAGGAAGCAATTGCTGATTGAAGGGAAGAGAGGAGAAAATTTCACCAAGTGATGAAACCCAATGCATTGAAGGGCAGGGAGAGCAGATCCCAAACTATCAACCAGCAGGAAATTCCACATATTTGGAAAGGAGAACTTTTTTTTTTGCTGCCCCAAGGAAAGGAGCAGCAAGAGTGGGACGAGTTTAGAGACTCAAAATGGAAAGAGGCCTTTCGGCCCACCGAGTCAATACCGACCATCGATCACTCATACTGTTATCCCACTTTCTCTACACACTAGGGACAATTTACAGGAGCCACTTAAGCCACAAACCTGTACGTCTTTGGAGTGTGGGAGGAAACCGGAGCACCCGGTGAAAACCCACGCAGGTCACGGGGAGAACGTACAAACTCCGTACAGATAACATCGACAATCAGGATCGAAACCAGGCCTCTAGTGGTCTAAGGCAGCAACTCTACCGCTGCGCCGCCCTAATTGAGAGAGCAGTGGAGTGATGGACCAAATAGCACCACCTGTCCTATGCTATGGTTCAATTCCGTACTTTTTTTAGCTAGAAAGTTGGTTGAACACAATATAATAAAAGACCTTGAAAGCAGGTGAGCACGTGAGATTTCAATACCATTCACGCCAAGGATTAGCACCCGTACTCAGGATCGAACCCGGGTCTCTGGCGCAGTAAGGCAGCAACTCTACCGCTGCACCACCATGCCTCGCCTTTTTTTTTAAATTTAGTGTTAAGATGCGGGTTAGCCATGACCTAATAAAAAGACTGCGCTACAATGCTGAGAACTATATTCTGCATTTTCCCCTTTGCTCTATCTATTGCACTTAAGTTTGATCGTAGAACTCAAGATAAATAAATAAATGCTGAAAGATATCTTTCAAGTTCTTTGAAGATAAGACAAAGTGCTGGAGTAACTCAGCGGGTCAGGCAGCATCTCTGGCGAGAAGGGATGGGTAATGTTTCGGGTCGCGACCCCCTCTTCACTGCCATTAACATGTCGCTCACCTCTTTTACAGGTTCTGGAACTTTCATCATATTGACCTACCTGAGTTACAGGTGGAACGGCACCAATTACCTGAGACAGCGGATACAGGCGGCATTGGTCACCACATGGGGCTTAAGGTGAGAATGCAGAAGAAACAGATATAGAAAGGAAATTTGATCCAGTTCTCCAGCCTGCCTCATTCCAACTGAAATTGTTCTGCACCATCTGATGAAATGGGAGGTTAGGTGGGGAGAGTTAGAGGAGAGAGTTTGATTCCATATAGAGCTGTATAAAATC
This sequence comes from Malacoraja senta, assembly GCA_038087875.1. Lineage (NCBI taxonomy): Eukaryota > Metazoa > Chordata > Chondrichthyes > Rajiformes > Rajidae > Malacoraja > Malacoraja senta. Next base: position 3,363,604 of record CM075998.1, read on the forward strand.
ATGGAATTGACAGGATTAATGCAGAGGCTTTTACCCAGGGAAGAGGAAACAAAAACCAGAGGACAGAAGTTTAAGGTGACAGGGGCAAGTTTTAATAGGAAGCAGAGGGACATTTTTTTCACCCAGGTGGTGGTGGGTGTATGGAACAAGCTACCAGAGGAGGTAGTTGAGGCAGGTATAACAGCATTTAAAAGGCACTTGAACAGGTACCAGGATAGGAAGAGTTGAGAGACATGGGCCAAACACAGGCAAATGGGACTAGCGTAAATGGGGCATCTTGGTTGGCATGGACAGGATGGGCCGAAGGGCCAGTTTCTATGCTTTATGAATCTATTACTAAATTCAGTTGCACTTTGTAACATGCGCTTAAACATGCCTGACATAAGTCCCATCTATTAGCTTCATTATTGTTGCCATGTTATTTAAAATAAAAAGATGAAGTTAAATTGAGCCTTGGTTGGCCAAAACCCGATTATTTTTTCTCCACAACGCTTCTGCAAAAAGCCAGGAAATCAGTCTAATTCTGGCCAGAATTTGACCAGGACTAACTACATAAAGTTCAGGCTAAAACTCTGCACTACAACAATATAAATGGAAAGTTATGCAGTGGAGGAACCAATCCACCATAATGAAGAAGCACTTTTTATTTCCGATTGCAGACTGGGCTTGTTTCTCCTCTTAAGAATGCTAAAGGAAGGCAAGGATCGACGCTTCAATCAAGTACGCAATAATCCTAAAAGTTTCTTTGTTTATTGGACTTTTCAAGGTGAGCTTCCTTGGAAGTTTAGGGTTTCCTTCAGCCTAGTCACATTGCCTGCGTTTCACATTCAGTCGTTTTGAATCCCCTTCCTCTAGCGGATAGGGTGGTCTACCATTGAGTCCAAGTCCAGGTGGTTTGGAGACACCAATTTTCCCATGTCATTAGTGATAGAAGAATTAGGCCATTCGGCCCATCATCTACTCTGCCATTCAGTCATGGCTGATCTATGGCTCCCTCCTAACCCCTCTCTGGCATTCTCCCCTTAACCTCTGACACCCGTACTACTCAAGACATTTGGGGACAGGCGATAAACACAGGAATGCCCACATCCCATAAACAATTGAAAAACATACGTTCAGTAATGATCTTTTATGTCATTATATTCCATAAGAAACGGGGCAGATCATAGCTACTCCAGTGCAGTCCTCTATATACATGATTTCTGCATCCCACCTCACAACTCATTCACTTCTGTTCAGTTTAAGGAGACGTTGAGAACAGGTAACAAATGTTGGCTGTGCTGGCATCACATACTCCCTCCGAGTAAATGTAAAAGGGAGGGGGGGGAGAAAAGGAGAGTATGTCATGTTTGGTTCCAGATCAGCCACACTCCCCTTTAATGGCAGAACAGACTCAAATGTGTTGTTGAAATGGCCAGCCCCTGTTCCTATTGTTTCTGCTTTCCAGGTACATGGATCTTTATCACACTCCTCCCAACGCTAATTTTAAACACTCAGAAAAAGGACACGCCTTTGTGTGCCCGAGACTTCACTGGATGGGTAATCTGGACATTGGGCTTTGTTCTGGAAGCAGTTGCAGACCACCAGAAGTGGAAATTCAAAAGTAATGTTAAAAATGCTGTGAGTGCATTTGTACTATACTTTCAATGGGGCTTGTGTGAGATTGTATACAAATCAAAGATAGCATGCACGTAGTGAGCGATAAGAGCAAATAGTGTATTCATCTTTCCTATAAAAGGTTATTACACAACTAGCGCAGTAGCTAGTTTTTAATTCTTTAAAATAGTACCAAGTTGCACTTGATCAATGCTTGGGATAGCAGAATTGACATAGCAGATTACATAGGCTGGGACAACATCTGCTAGAATGTAATTTCATTTTTAGCAGTTATGAAAAGTTAACAGGATTGGATGGTGGAAGGTTGATTTCTCTCTCAGGGGCCCAGGAGAGGTAATCAATGTATTTGGGCGGTAATGAATGGTTTTACACAGAGGGTCATAAACCTTCATAATTCTCTACCCAAGGCTCAGTCAGCGTATATTCTACCTCAGGATCAATAAATTTCTTCAGCAATGAAAGAAGAGGGAAATGAGGATTAGTCAGGAAGACATTGAACTGGAGAATTAGCCGCAATCTTGACAAGTGGCAGAACTGGTTCTGATGGGTGAATAGCCTACTTATTTTGTAAAACTAAACTAAAACAGGTCAGTGGATATTGAAACAAGTATAAAGCCACGTTCTTGCAAAGATTTCACAGCCATGTAATTTTCTTTTCTTGCACTAGCACAAATTCATTCAAAAAGGACTCTGGGCTTTTTGTCGACATCCAAACTACTTGGGCGAAATGCTTCAGTGGACCGGCTTGTTCATCTCTGCATCTACTGTAATGACGGGAATAGAGTACATCAGCATCTTCTCGCCAGTATTTCTATGGTTCTTACTAACCCATGTCAGTGGAATTCCAATGCTGGAAAAGCATGCCATGAAGAAGTGGGGACAGGATCCTGCTTATCTTGAATACGTCAGACGTACTCCAGCACTGTGGCCGTTCAGATTTTAATGCAAGCTTCCTTCACTGTCTGCTACCCTTATTCATTTTGTATATCTTTGGGTTAGAACAGACAGTCAATGGGTTTCTTGCTCAGACTGGCTTTTTAAAACAAACGTTCCAAAAATTCAACCCCAATCTTCACAACTGATCACTTGAGTGTCTTCAGATTTTTATGTAATTAGCTTGTTTTAGAAACCCGATGTGGAGCAAAGCAGTTATTGAGAACACAGGTGGTGTGGTGAAGAAGCATTTTGTCCCTTTACCTCAGAGAGTGGTTTTGGGCCAAAAAGTTACTTGAACAAAAAAGTTAATTGTTCTCAATGTCATCTATTTAGGAAAAAAGTGACTAACTCTTGCAACGAATGGTATATAACTTTTCATCCTCAGTGACAAGTCAGTTATTTTTTGCAAACACTCAGAGTGGGCGACAACGAATAAACAACTCCCCACAATTCTCAAGGAGTACATTTTAAAGGACCAATTTAAGGAATTAGTAAGCTTTGCAGTTTGTTTCTCGAAGCAGGCTACCTATAAGTTTACTTTTTTTTGTTTTGCAAATAGCCTCAGAATGAAATATTTGTTACATCTGCACAACAGCACAATTTACACAAGGTCTAGGGAACAGATCATGCAGATTGTCCAAGAGACATTGTTTGAAGTTCAACTGTTCAAGAAAATAAATTCTGGCCTTTTACACTTAAATTTGTGCTCATTTTAAAAGTCAGTATTCACCGGTTCAGAGTCCCAAGAGTGTATGAATGCAAGTTACTAGTCAATTCTATAGGATTGCAGGGGTATATTAAAATAATCTAGCATACCACGGTCATGGATATTATTCCAATTAATACTTCCAACAATTAAAACATCAGTTTAGTATAATAAAGGGTTCTGGTGAGGGTAACACTGGCAAGTTACTTGGACGCACAGCAACCAATGCCTTAGTTTGTGAAAGGTAGCACAGGAAAAGAATCAGGATTTCTGATTCAGCTTTACAGAATTTGACTGCATGTTAAACTAATTAAGATGAAACTTAAAGGAGAAGTGACACACATTGGTATGTTCAAGGCAAAAAAAAAAAAAGGGTTGAAGAGGTTGAGAATAAAACAAGACTCATGATAATAAAGTGGAACAGTTGGTCTGTAAACAAGTCTTCCAAATCTAGGGACTAAAATGTAATCTTGTGTGTCATCTACCTACAATTGGAAAATTAAATTCAGGCTTAATCACTTTAGGGCCAAGACTTGTGTGGCAGTATTGACAGTAGTTAGTGGATTTCCTTTTGTGCTGTGTAATACTCAGAGAACCCACTACTGTTCTTCAACAAATTAATCATACTCCAGCTCACTTTTAGTGCTAAAAAGTGGTTTGCAGTGATAATTTGATATGATTTGTTGCAATACCATTGTATAATGGAACATTTACAAGGTTACTGAGCAGAATCCATTATATCCATAAGCTCATACAAGCCACATTTTTGCTAAGTGTTCATTTCCACATTTTAAGCATCCTCATTTCAGTTCCTACTTTGTTTTACATGTACTCGTATTAGGAACAGGTTGGAGTGTGATTGTTTTGGTAGTCAAAGAGTTTATGGGGAATGTTTCAAGATTCAGGAATGTGCGCATATTCAGATTAGCACACCCTTAAAAAGAAAGCCTTGGAAAAAATAATCAAAAAAAGTCTCGAGTGACTGCCCTCAAATGCTGTCATCTACTACTTTTAAAGCATTAACTACTTTATTGTCTCACAGATCCTCCACCCATCAAAACAAAAGGATAGCCAAGTATTGTTCAAGGTGTATTTTGCTTCGAAGTATTGGTGTTCCATTTCAATACCTCTCCCCAAGGGTAGAGGAACAAGTCACTTCTCCTTTTGGCATTGTCTAAGTGAAACAGAGCAGTTAACATATTTGGATGGAGATGCACGAATAATTTAAAGAAACGCTACTAAAATAAGATTGCAGACAAAAACGGGGATTGATTTTAAAGAAAATTGTTTGTGCAACTTTGATTAAGCCACATGGGAAAGGTCTATATTTAAGGGGATACAGTGGCACCAGGAGCTGGAATCCAGAACAAAAACAAAATGCTGGAAATGGTTCAGGTAGCATCTGGGAAGGGAATGGACAGGTGATGTTTCAGGTCAAGACCCTTCTTCAGACCAAGTTGTGTGGAATAAGTGACTAGAGGTGAAAAAGAGACAAAAGAATATCAGATAAGACGAGTGAAATGTCAAACTGGAGGGAGGAATGTGGGTGGAAGGGGAGAAAGCAGCATTTGGAAATTTGGCAGAACATGCAGATTCTAGAGCAGGACAGACCCCATGCGCAGTGGATTTGGACACAACTCAACATTGGGATATTGACAATTCCCCGCAAGCATTCAAACTCTATATGTATACACTAGAATGTTTTTAATTTTTTTTTTTTATAACTTCAAAATAACACATTATACCATTGTGAAAATGTACTGGTCAGTGTTCCAATTTATTGAAGCAGAGCAACTTCAGGCAGAATTTAGTTCATTTACATGAGAAGACATATCCCAGTCAGGATGAAGTGATCCCACAATAAATGGAACAACTAAAAGCAAATGCAAGAGTTCATCACTGCAGTTATTTAACCAAAGTTTTTGAAACATCAGGGAATACATTACACAGGACTACAGTGAAAATGACCTACAAAGCATTTTTACTATTTAAGATGGCGTTCAATTTGATGTATTCATCAATAAAGCTGCAACAATCTCTCACATCCTCAATTGGTTATGAGTACTTCGAAGACAAAAGCCTTTTCACTTTCACAGAATCCTATGGCTTCTGTTGCAAGCAAAATGAAAATGCAAACAAAAACATTTGCAGCATGCCAAGTACATAGGTATTTAACAGGAATGACTGAGTTTGCAAAGGACATGCTTTAGCACAGCTCCAGAAAATGGGGTTATTAACAAAGGATACTATTGCACTGCTAGGGCAAATTTGCAATGGACAAGAAATCTTTGGTGCAGGCCATTTTATAATTAATCTCAAATAACCATAAGAGCCATTTAAAACAAGCAACACAGATGATATGTTTACATGTTGTATAAAATCTACATTAATATTACACCATAATCTAGTTTAGAATCTTGACATATATATATATAACATGAGCCAATGTGCTTTTACTTTTGGTTAGAGTATTCTATTATCGGCAAATGTGTTCAAGAATTCCACACAATATATTGCAGATGCATAATGCTGCATATTACTTAAGTATATCGATGTATATTTCAAATCAGACATAATTCTGTGCACAAATGCTGCACTTCAATAGAGACAATGTTAGAATGTTCACATAGTCATTGTAGCGCAGACAATGTACAATGGATAAAAACCAAATGTTTCACCAAAACCCTCTGGTAATAATGGATTAGAAAGTATTTGGATGAATCGGATTTACATTTGCCACATCAAACATAGCATCATACAATTAGAAATCAACGGTTTTGCAAGGCAACTACTGTTAAATGGTATGGTAATGTTAAATTTGAAGACTTTTGGATCCAGTATTCTGCTGAGAGTGGTGTAAAAGTGCATTTATGAGACAATTCTCCCCTTTGATAGTTCAAAAATATATATATTGTTACATCCAGATTGTTAGCACCTAATGGACCCATAGCCACTGATGATTCAATTGGCTTTATAGCTACCGATATCAAAGCTACAGCTTTGTAGCACAACAAATAGGCTTAAAAACAAGGATTGTTTTGTAACTGGATAAAAAACGGCAGAAGTCAGTGCTTGCATGCAATAGATTGAAAGCCTGCAGGTAGCAAACTCAATTCAATGGCAGTTTGCCTTGTGGTACACTCCCACTAAGGTACAGAGAGGAAAGACATCGCCCAAGTCAAAGACCTGCTAACTGTGTGCAATTGCACACAATTACCCTCAAAATGCCTTTAACCTTTCGAGCTGCTAAAAATGCAAGCACTTACAATAATACTTTGTATGCACTCTGAGCTACAGGCAGCACTTTCTAAAATAAGTTTTATTTATTAGCTCCACAAGCTGGCAATTATAAAAAAAAATCCTGGCAGATCTAGACAAATGCACAGCCAGCAGCAAATATTTTAGAAATCTTTTGATTTACCTGCAAATATCTAGTTGTGCATTTAACAGCTCCCACAACCGTGGACTGAGAAATAAGCTTTTACTCTGACCGTGTAATGTTAATTTTCTCATAGCATCGGTTTGTAATAGTTTCATGTCTATTTAAACACTCAGCATTTTAAAACAAAGTACCAATGCTAACGACATCAACAACATTTAAAGGATTCCCAACTATACATTATCAACATCATATGGAAAGTATAAACTAATGTATTAGAATAGCGGTATTATGCAGCAGATTATTTTAAAAAACTGCAGTTAACACAATTGGTTGATGTGATGTTCCTAGGAACGTGACTGGGCGCTTTTGGTTAATTTAGAATTATTTCAACATTGGAGATGCAAAAAAGGTTCCAGTTCGATTGAAGTTGATCGATGATTTGCTTTTGCTTCCAAACCTGCAAGAAATGGAAGAGCATTAATATGGACAAGGACTTTTCTAGCAACTGTTTATGGGTTTTCCCAATAACATTTACAGCCTTGAAATCTAATTGCAGACCTTTATAGATCAGAGTTTTAACCCCCTTAGAAGAGCAGGACTGTTACAACACTGCATACATATCAGAATCAATGGTCACTTAGGCTAGGAAGAAACAATTGAGGCATGCTCAGAACGTCAGGTCAGGCCCCAATGATATACAGGGCTCCCTGGGTTAAAGGACATGATTTGCAGATATCCAACTTCTTGTGAATTCTACCATACACTTTTAAAGCACTTCCCAAGCTAGCCAAGAAAGATTTAATGTATTCATTAAAGATTGGATACTATATACTCCATTTATTATGTGTTCGGGTGCTTATTTACTGATATTAAAGAAGGATGGCACATCTATGCAGAGCAATATGATAGAGTTTCATATAAAACTGACATTCCCAACTTGCAGAAAAACAGGCTTATGGACATTTCTCAGGAACAGAATCCTTTCATATCCTGGGGGCTGCGTACACGTTTTAAATAGCAATTCAGAACATGGATTGTGTTTTGAATGCGGTGTTAAAATTATTAGGAGAGAGATCAAGGATCCTTTACTTATCTCTAGCTTTGGGCAAATAAATTGCTTGGACAGTGCTCAAATTCATTGGATGGATTGAGGGGACAAAGATTCACTTAGAAAAGTGATCAAGAAACACACACAAAAAAACCCCAACTATCTACCTGCATGCCAGTGAACAGGTTAACCTTCATTCTAACACCTTATTTAGGGTGTGGCGAAAAAAATTAGCTGGTGTATAGGAGATAGCAGATCAACCCATCATTGCAATTCAAGATACTGCCACACATTACACTATAAAAAGATTTGATATATTATTCAGTATTTGAACCAATTGACCAACCAACAATTTTTAAAATCAGAAAATACCATATTCCAAGCCTGAAATGGAATTGTGCAAACAAAAAATAAAATCCTTCAGAAGGGAGAAGTGGCCTTTAGTTTAAAGATACAGCGCGAAAACAGGCCCTTCGGCCCGGTGATCCTCGCACATTACCACGATCCTACACCCACTAGGGACAATTTAAAAAAATATATTCACCAAGCCAATTAACCTACAAACCTGTACGTCTTTGGAGTGTGGAAGGAAACTGAAGATCTCGGCGAAAACCCACGCAGGTCATGGGGAGAACGTACAAACTCCGTACAGACAGCACCCGTAGTCGGGATCAAACCCGGGTCTCCGGCGCTGCATTCGCTGTAAGGCAACAACTCTACCGCTGCGCCACCGTGACCGTCCTTGTGCCACCGTGACTGCATTGGTCTTACTATATTGCCAATTCCAGCTGTTACAACAGAACATAACCAAATGCAAGTCAACAATGCCACAAAATTCAGATGTGCTGTGGAAAAGATGGGTCAAGGGAGAGGAAAGAAAAGCTTGTGTGCAAATACATAAGACATTCAAAGGAGAGCACTATAAGTAAGTAAGTTTTATTTATATAGCACGTTTTAAATCAACTCGCGTTGAAACCAAAGTGTTTTACATAAAATAAGTAATTAAGTTTCCGTACATCCATAGAATTTTTTTTTTTTTTTTAAAAGAAAAATGACACAACACATTATAGAGTTCAACACAAACGTCCCCCCACAACAGAATCAAAATTTTCCACTGTGGGGAAAGGCACCAGAAAGTTTAGTCCTCTTCCTCTGTGACCAACCGAGGTCGGGGCCCATTTGTGGCCTTGCAGCCAGTCCGATGTTTTCAGGCCCTCTTGCCGGGAAGCTGGAACTCCGGCGTCGAGTGAACACTCCTCAGCGGCTTGGAAAGTCTGGAGCAGCCGCCTCCTCCCTGGAGACCCCTGCACCAGAAGTCCTCAGGCCGCGCCGGTTGGAGCTCCGACCCCGGCGATCTCGATCCCAGGCTCCGCGGTATTCCAAATCCAGCACCGCCCGCCCTCGGATGTTAGAGACGGCGGCCACAGCACCCCGAAGCTTACCGCACGGCAATCCGGTAAGGCATCGCCCGCTCCATGATGGTGTCCCAGCGCTGTGCCACCGCCGAAGCTGCAGTCCCGATAGGAAACGCCGCCCCAGTCCGAAGGTAGGCCGCGAGGAAGTGGCGAAGAAGCAGCTCGGAGGGAAGCCGCCTCTCCGACCAGGTAGGGGCTAGGAAATAAAGTTTCCCCCTTCCACTCCCACCACATAAAAAACCTCCAACTAACATTTTGTTTTTTAACAGGACTAAAAATAAAAAAGGGTGAAAGGGCAGACTGCAGGCAGAGCAGCCATACACAACGGCGCCCCACTCCTGCAGTCCGCCATCTGTTGAACAAGTCATCTCATCTAAAGATCATCTCAAACCACTTGGATGCAACACTGGCAGAGCCATTTGAGTGCAAGTCAACCATTCCTTGCTTAAGAAGTGCCCCAAAGTGGACATATTATATGACAAGAAAATACCACTTCCCAATTACTATTTCACCACGGACTCCAAAATACAGGAGTGGAGACTTACTTGGGAGTGGTCTTGGTCAGACTAGATTTGACTCGTGCTGATAAAGAGCTGGATGAGGGAGTCTTGCCAATCATTTGGTGTTCAGGAGTGGTTAGTGGTCCAAGCATGCTCACTAAGGAAGAAAAAGATGAATTAGAAGATGCAAAGATCAGGCCCTAAAGTAAAAGCTAAAGGCTGAAATTTGAATGGATTTAGGTTAGTTACTTTTATTACTCTCTGGAAATCTAATATCACATGTCTGCATTAAAAGCAAGATCTGCTCACAGACAACCACTATACCATGGGTCAGCTCCATCAGGTGAATCCTCCGTACATTGGCTCCGAAACATTAATAGCCCATTATCTGTTATTTGCACTTCATCAGTTTATTTATTCATGTGTGTATATATTTATATAATGGTATATGGACACACTGATCTGTTTTGTAGTCAATGCCTACTATGTTATGTGTGCTGAAGCAAAGCAAGAATTTCATTGTCCTATCAGGGACACATGACAATAAACTCACTTGAACTTGAGACTTAGTCTGGAAAATCTGCAGTGCCTGCACACTTAGAAATATCCCATGCATTACTGGAGCAATTCCAGAGGCAAGCAAATTTGAGATCAAGTGTGAAATAAAGGAAGAGTCAAGCATACAATTTTACTGTCGGATACTTTTGGCAGCAAATTAAGATGAGTCAATGTGCATTTGAAATTATCTTTTTAATCCACCCACTTGGCAGATATTACCAAACCAGACTGGGATGCATCCGGAAAAAATGCTTTCTGCGGCACATTTGTGGAAAATGGTGAGGGTTGTTGGGGACATGCTAAACTTCCGTAGTATTCCAAGTGGAGGTGTTGGTGTGCTTTCTTGGCCATAGCTTCAATGTGGCTGGTCCAGGACAAATTGCTGGTGATATTTATTTCAAGTAACTCGAAGCTTTTGAACATCTACTTCAGCACCATCAATATATACCAGGGTACGTTTAATGCTACAATTCCAAAAAGTCAATCACCGTCTCCTTTGTCTTGCTGACATAGAGAGATTGAAGTCTTGGCACCAGATTAAAAGGTCATCAACCTCTTTTCTGAACTGTGTCACATCATTATTTGTTATCCGACCCAGCACAACGGTGTCGTCTGCAAACTTATTTGGCCGCACAGTCATGAGAGCATTGTAGGGGGGCTGAGAACGCACCCTTGCAGGGCATCAGTATCGAGAATTATCAGAGGATGATTTGTCACCCATTCTCGCTGATTGTGGTCTGTTGATCAGAGAGTCGGGGATCCACTTGCACAGGGGAGCGCTGACTGAAAGTTCCACGAATTTGGAGATGAGCTTACTTGGTTGTTCACTTCAATCAAATCTCCTCTCAACCTTGCTCCCCCCAGGAACTACACGAGTCTCTCCAGTCTAACCGTACAGCTGAAATCCCTCATCGGTGGAACGATTCCAGGAAATCTCTTCTGAATACTCTCACTTTCATAAATTTCCTAAAGTGTGCCGACTAGCATTGTACAATATTCTGGTTTCACCACAGCTGATTCAACAGACCAGCTTCAATGCAACTTAATTGTTTTTGCACTCAGTCAAATGTCTGCTGTGACTACTGTCCATTCAGCCAGTCTCTCTGCCCAATCCAATTTAGTTCAAAACAGAGTGAAGTAATGGCATAGTTGTCATGTGGGTACCACCATAACTGCTGTTAAATGACAGCCTCATAATAAATTGGATAAATAACTTGCAATAGAGCAAGGCCATTCACATTACAGACAAAACCTAGTGCATCTCTTCTCATCTTTAGGAGACAAGCGATGTGAACATGTCCTCTCAAATACAGAAGAAATCAGTTTACCAACTAACGGTTACTAAAATTGGCAGAAAATAATAAAACTGCTGAAAGATCTACTTCTAACACTACCAGTTGTCTATCACTATGGAAAACTCAGATTAAGATAGTGACATGTCAAGTCAAGAGTGTCAGACATCACACTTGAAGACCCCCCCCCCCCATATTGGTGAACAGCACCGATATTTTGGATACAAAATTCCACGAACAAGACGGTTGATCATGGTACAAGATAGATACTTGATCTTTGAATAGTGCCACAAGATCATTGAAGCATCCCACAAATTATTTCAACCATTAAAAGACATACTCAAATGCACACTAAAACAATGCAGAAATCCATTCTATCAGAATAAACATTAAGTGGTACCTTTTACTTCAGGAGTGCTGTAAGCATTGGAGTTTTCAATGATATGATTTGGATGCATGTTCTCCTGCTCCACCATTGTAAACTGGCTCCAGTATTCCACTGGCAAAGACAGCAAACGTTCAACCACCTAACAAAAAAACCAAAAAAGGATCTTTAAGAATGGTCCCGACTAGAAATGTTGTCCGTCTCTCTCATATATGCATAGAAAATAGGTGCAGGAGTAGGCCATTCGGTCCTTCGAGCCTGCACCGCCATTCAATATGATCACGGCTGATCATCCAACTCCGTATCCTATACCTGCCTTCTCTCCATACCCCCTGATCCCTTTAGCCACAAGGTCCACATCTAATTCCCTCTTAAATATACCCAATGAACTGGCCTCCCCCCCCCCCCCCACACACCATCAGATGCTGCCTCCAGCATTGAATTTTTTTAATATATATTTTTTATAAAGATGCTTTTGATCAGCCAAGTTCTAAAAGAGATGCACTCACAGTGCCTGCTTGCAATCATTTTGTCAAACCTTTTGGCTTTGATTAATGATCGTACCAATAAAATTGCTAAATTAAATTCTGGTCAAAAGATTTTACTCGAGTAATTCCATTAGCCTAGAGCAAAAAAGGCAATGTTCACAACTAATGTTTTACAAAAAGCAGCATTATTCCCAAGAATATTGCATGCGGCACTACGCACAAAGTGGCAACATTAGATGGATTTCCAACAAGACGATTCAGAATGTCATCAGCCTTGTGCCTAGAGTGTACTCTGAATTAGTGACGGCAAGATGTTGGAAAGTTAGCAGTGTAGAGAATTTCTGATTCTGTCTACTGGATGCTTTGTTCAAAAATATATTCAAAAGCACAAACAAGCATTTTACATCACTCTTCCTGAACAGGTGTTGAAAAAACACAATACGTACCTTTGGTTGTTGCTTGGTTTCCTGCAGCATTGACATGGGAGATGGATCAGGTATGGAAAACCCCACAATTGTAGGGCCAAAGACCCTGGCCAAGTTGGTTATATCCATCTTGCAGTGCGGACTGTTGGCTACTCTGGAGAAAGAAAATGGAGTTTGGATTTTCATATCAAAAGGGAACAAAAATTGGCTACTTTACAGCACTACACAGGTTTGGAGGCACTTAGCCAGTTAGGAGATACATACAACTAATTAAGATACATTTTCAGCTGACTTTTAAAAATAACTTCAATTAAAATGACTCAATAGAACTCAGGATAAAAGGCTCTGAATGTGCAGATAACATTTCTGACCAAAAAAAAGTTATAAATGTTTCAAACTTATTATTTCAAAGCCGTGTCCAAATCTGCACAACTATCTAAAAAACATTATTCAAGAAATCTGAATATACAGAAAAGATTCAATATAGATTGCATAAAATATCCAAATCTAACTGCTTGGAGAAAAAGTAACCAGAGGTTGGAGAATTATAACAGAACAATACTGCACAATGCCTTCAGCCCACAATGTCTGTGCCGACCAGGATGCCATGCTAAACTGATTTCATCTGCTTGTACACAATCCATATCCCCTCTATTCCTTGCACTTCCATGTGTCTATCTAAAAGTCTCTTAAACACCACCATTGAATCTGCTTCCACCACCAACCCTGGCAATGTGTTCTAAAAAAAGCTTGACCCACACATCTCCATTCAACTTTCCCTCTCACCTTATAGCTATGCCCTCAAGTGTCAGACATTTCCACCCTGGGGAAAAGGGTTAACTGTCTACCCTATCTATGCCTTGCATAATTTTATATATATTTCTATCAAGTCTCCCCTCAACCCCTGATGTTTCAGAGAAAACAATCAGAGTATCCAACCTCTCCCTGTAGCTGAAACCCTCTACTACTTTAAATCTCAACCTGTGATGGCAAGAACACCTACAAACTACACCGCCTCACAACCAGAGGTGATGGTGAAAAACGTCATGGTGCAAGGCCTCCGACACATCACTGTATTTCACCAAATTCTCACTGCTGCATTCACTCCCTACAAAGACTAAGCGGAATAGAAAAAAGGCGAGGAAAAATATTCATGGCCAAAAATGAGAATTTGGACACATCCAATCCGTATTCTGACCTACAAATGTTTTTCTCACGAGGCCAAGACAGATACTGCAAAGTTCTGGGGAAAAGGGAGTCAATGTTCTGAACAGATAGCAAGGCTGAACATACCTCTGCAGGTGATTGACCAGAAATGCCATAGTATCTCTATTGGGCTGTGGCAGCTCACTGATTGTCTGGTACATTGCTGCAATGCTGTTATCATCATCGGGGATTTCTGCAGAACGAGGCATAACATCGGTGAAATAATGAATACAACATCGATGCCCATGGGCACAGATTAGTCAGAAATGCTGAACTCTTACTGGAGAAGTGAATTACATATGCTTCTCCCAAGACAGAACACATGCAGTTTCAGTCTATATTGCATAGTTTCATCCCATCACCTCTTCAAAAGAACAGAACTATTGATGCATCACATCACCATCTAGGATTAAAGGATCGATTTTAGGTAGGCCAAATAAACACGTGGCTCCCCAAATAGAACGTACAAACTTGCTTTTAAAGCAGATTTGAAGATCTTTAAAGTAAATGCTTAGACAGCAAGGGAAAACCAGAAGAGACTAAAGAAACACGACTGCTTTCCATTTAGGAATTGATACTCTATATCTTTTGTACCCAATGTTAAAAATCGCAAAATAGGATGAAAGCATGCCTTTAAATCAATTAAATAGCAGCCTAATCTGTCTTTTTTCGAACTTGAATGCCAGCTTTACTTTAATTTGCATCACGTTTCCACGATATGCCAACCAGTCATCACTCAGTCATGCCAACTCCTCTCTGGGGTTTGATCAGAAGCATGAGCTAGACTTTGGGTAGTTTGGCAAAAGGCTGTTTCTAAAATGCAAGGAAACTACCCAACCACAGGAGGCACCACAGCCAGTCAGAATATCAACACATACAGATGCTTCCCAGCAACATCAAGAATTTGCCTGGTTGGCTATCCCTATGCTAACCGAAAAGAGGTCAAGATTAATTGCAGTCATATTAGTTGACCGTAAGCGAGATCTGGCAGCATTCACTCAATGTCAAACCTAGGAACTTGGTTGAAAGAGAAGTTCCATTTCTTTGAATTTACTGATGCTGTTCAATTCTCAATGATCGGCATTATAACTCAAGACCTACAAACCTGCTGCCTTCACAAATGTCGAATACAGTTTGAAAGTGACAATAGGTTCCTTCAAATTCCTTAGGAAGTCCTTCAGAAGCCCACAGATGGCATGGATGTCATCCACTTTACTGAGCAGAGGCAAATTCTTTCCTTTCAAGTACTTCTCCTTCAGTTCTTTCACGGTGCGGTCACATCCAGAGATTCTGTATAGACCAGTCTAAAGGAGACAAGAATTACTTGTACTATACATTGAAACCCAAACTTAAAATTGACTTGGAAATCTTCAACGTGGTTTTCAAAGGATACGTTGCTTTGACAAATGGCTCAATTAGCACTAACTTTTAACAGAATGCCAATAGGATCAAAATGGAGCCAGGAGCCTTGGTATCCCATAAACCCCATTGATGATACAGGTGGTAGTTTTGAAAGGTACCAATTGTTGATCATTCAAGCTACATGTCCCTTAAGATGGTAGTCCATTACAACAAACGTCCATGAGCTTGTACTTCCAGCATAATCCAATTATGCACAAGGCCCAACCAATGCAAGTGAAAATGTAATTTTTTTTATTTTTTTAAATAATATAAAATGCTCCCTGGATCAGAAGTGTTCCACCACTCAAAAAAATTGTCCATGCACTACAAATCAGAGTGGCAAGAGCCTATCAATGTTTCACCCCCATAAAGCCTGATTTTGTCAGGCTTGAAAAACTATTGCATACAAGTGCTAAGAAAATTTAATAACAGTGTATGAAAGTTCAGTTAGGAGAAATAAGGAAATATTTACAAAAAATGAATCCTACCTCAGTCAAGCCTCTCTGTTCAATTTCATTGATACAATGCACCACAATAGAAGGGATCATGGGAGAGGTTTGAGGGGTGAAGTCAGCCAACACTCCCTAGAAGCAACACAAATTCAATGAATAATATTTCAAAATAACTACCAGAACATTAGAATATAGGACATTTGAGAGTACGTCAAAGGAACTGTAAATACACACACACAAATCTTAATTGGTAAACCATGGACATCTTTTATCACAATGGACCACTTAAAACACCTTTAACTTTATACTGTAAATAGTTGACATCTGTGCATTTGAGAATAAGTAGGACTAAATTGGTTCTACATTTACTTATTGTACATTTTGATTTCAAATGGAGCATTGTTGTTGAAGTTCAGATTATAAATCTTACCTCTCCAATTCTTACGGGCGTTCCTGACATGGTTGGGATGCAGGGGAGTGGACAGCGATCTCTGCACTCTGGGTGAGATACAACTCTGCAGTCACGACATTTCAAGGCCAACTTCCCAAATTTGATCCTTTTGCCACAAGGGACACATGACTCCGGTTTGATCACCTACAAAAATAAAGAAGCACGTTGGCACAGGGCACTGGATATGAAGTTTAAGATCATAGTAGCATGGTATAAATGCAAGGCCAATTTCAACTCTATTGCTGCACTGAGGAAGATAACGCAAACTGACCATGTACACCTCCGAATGGTCTCTCTAGAGAAACATGGACAAAGGCCAGTGACAACAGAGAAAGTGTTATTTATATTGATGCTCAGGAGATTAGAAAGCAGCATTGCTCACATCCAGGAAGTTAAGTAACTTCAAGATTTGATTATAGCCTTAAATCTCACGATATCCTCAAATTAAAAAAAAATTGCAATTAACAGTAACAATTAACTTGAATAAAATAGAATTAGGAATACCGTTTTGGAGACAAACTCGTGGGTCCTCAAGCCACCAATAGACTGAGGTGTACTACAGTGATCATAACTGCGGGTGGTTGATGGCGTGCTCGAGGGAGTGTCTGAAATGGCATCAAGATCTTGACCCTTCAGATTTGCTGCAGGAAAGAAATTGGAAACACAAAGTCAGAGGATCTGTATTCAAAAGGAAAGCGACATGGTCCCAGTTACTCTACAGTTCCCACCACATTATCACTGTAAGCAGTAGCACAGCAACTTTATCAGCAACCATGCAGGTCCGTGGGGAGTGCTGCCAGAGATAGATAACAGCTGAGCAAGCAAAGTAACAATTACAAATTCATACTGGAACACAGCAAACAACTAATTAATCAGGAGAGACACTGACCTTTCTCAAGCATGACAACAACACCTCAATGGGTAGATTCAAGAGTGTGCCAAGCACAGAGCTGAATGCCCCACAATCCAAAAGTGGAAAGTCAGCTATCTTCTAACTGACTCCATTAAATTAAACAAAGCTACTGAGTGGGATGAATTTTAAACTTACACAGCAACCTTTCCATTAAGAGACATACTTCTGCACAGATTTATGGAACGACACTTTAAAATGACCCCCAACTAAAAAAAATCAGTTGCTAAAACTAATTAAATGGGCTTCTCCAACAATTCAACTGATTAAAAACATGACTAGCCGAGTGAGAGATAGCAAAAGCACCCAAGTCTAACAATTGGCCTGTGAAGAGCTTTCATTAGGACAAAGCAATGTTTGGAATATCTAAAGCACACACATATCACCAAGTCCACAACCATGACTTCCAACTGAAAGGGCATGCAGATGTCAGGAGAATTGGGCTGAAACAAAGCTTTCATGCTTCAGTCGCTGCTTTGCACCAGCCAGAGTCACCCTGAAAAGAAGAGGCAACTTGGCTGAAGCTCCATGAGCCATAATGTGGCAGTTTGTTTTGGGGGTGGTAGAACAGGGTCAATAGCTATGGTGGGACAGGAGAAAAGACCAAGACACTGTTATAGAAATCCCCCACCTTATCTAATACCCAGCTCTGAGAATACCCATGACAAACACACCTATGAAACACTTAAATCTCAAGGCAAACCCCACTGCTGATAGATAAACCCTTACAACCAATTGTTATCAGGACACCGCCTTCCAAAACCACAAGCATTTTGTCAGTGGGATTTACCTGTTCGCCGTCTACTTCTTGTCCAGTACGGCACAGTCTCGATTGTGGAAACTGCTTCAATTGGTCCGCCATTATTAGGCAATGTCAGAGTCGTTTTAGCCACAATGGAGTCATTTCCCTGAAAAGATCAAGACAATTGTCATATTGACATTTTTACCTAGAAAATGTTATCTTTCTTTATTCCCAGTCCTCCCCTCCCCATCCACATAACAGGAAATTGAATTTTTTTTTTTCCCCTGTAAACTTTTGGGATTCGCTCCTCTTCTAACAGTGTCTCAGGAACTTGAGTGAGATTTAGTTTCAGTCAAGTGGCAGACCAAAAAGCTTGTCAGATCAGTCAAGGTTCAAATTTACTGCTTGTTAGCTTGAAACGGAAATAGCTAAGTTCTGACTGGTATGCAGGTACGTAAATGTCTTTATTGACATTGCAGCTCCAAGATGACATATTCTTGGGGGGGGGGGAGAAGAAAGAGATATTATTGCAGCCGGTTGAATACATTTGTTCTTTCAAAGAGTTGTTTCATTGGCTAAAACCAAACTGCAAAAGCGATTTTACAGTTAAAGTGAGTAATATAATTGCCACTTTGTAAAAAAAAAAGAAAAGATTTTCACAAACAAGATGGCTTGGTTGGAGTTCAAAGCAGTGCAATGTTCAGACAAAAATTCTTTGGAACTGACTTAGGCACTGACTAGCAATTTCTCAACGACAAATTAAAGAACCTCCAGTGCAGCAATTTCTGGATTCTGGAACCTTTTTATCTAGACTGCTCAAGCTCAAGGTGACCTGCTGTTTTACCCATGGACCAAAGAGATTTCTGATGGCCAATCCAAATAAAAATGAGCAACCATTGACCAGTCAGAAATGAAACCACTCCAGTTTCAGGAGAATTGAACATGATTTATTCAGCAAAACTAATATCATAGATAATTAACACTCTGAAGCGGTTATAGCTACATTTAATTTGGTCAATCACAAAATTTAGAAGTGATGCTCTATCCATGAAATTCGAGATTTTTGGATAAAAGATAGAAACCTGTATACCACTTTAAATTAACACAATTGAACCAGCAAAATGGTTCAGTTCTGGTTAGCACTTGCATGCAGAGACCACACCCATCATTAATAACTGAATTAATTCAGCTGTATCTAAATGCAATTGCAAAATGTCTGGACAAGAACCTGAGAATCTCAAATAAATGAGATCTCCATATCAAGCTTTTCTATTACTGACAAGTCAAGTTTAGTTTAGAGATACAGTGTGGAAACAGGCACGTTGCCCTGTACACTAATAGTGTACCAGCAATCGCCCTACCCTATACACGAGGGACAATGTACAGAAGCCAATCAACCTACAACCCTGCACGTCTTCGAAATTTGGGAGGAAAGTGGAGCACCCGGATGAACACCCACATAGGGAGAATGTACAAACTCCTTACAGGCAGCACCCGCAGACAGGATTGAACCCGGGCCTCTGGTGGTTTAAGGCAGCATCTCTACAGCTGTGCCATTCCAAGGATAGAAGCAGACATTCTCTTTCCCCCCCCCCCCCCCACCAGAACAAAAATCAAGTAGTTGCACAACTTATATTGGTGCAGACAATTACACCATGTGGTGTTGGTTACTAACGCCCACCTTTTCAGTTGACCGTGACCGTTTAGCTGGTGCAGGCTGCACATCAACAAGAACTCTGGAAGAACGCTGGAAAGAAATACAAAGTTTCTTTATACATGGACACAATTGATTGATTAACCAGCAAATAATCTGGTACACTGCAACACTCTACATAGCATAATACATTTAAGCCTCTTTATACAAATTAAAATGTCATTGTTTTTGACAGCCAAGTAGATAGTTTTTAATCTAGATGTAAACAAATTGCCTCAATTTACAGAATTAACCAGAAATCCTTTATTGAAGGGGAAAAGAGTTTATACCAAAATATTATCATACAATGAAGAGAAAACACAAGGATTAAATGAAAATAATTTTTCTTTTGGTTTAACAGGACAGATAACATGACCCTATACAGCCCTAAACAGGAGCTTCACAAGCTTGATTTTATACAAATGTTTACAATACATATTTCCAAAGAAACAGCAACTGCATTATTTGCCATGGGAAACCTAATTTATTTGAAAGAAGTAACTCCCTCAGACTGAAGGAATGCACATGGGGACTTAGCTTCTAAAATTTAATCAGACTGACTTTTACTTCCATTGATGCACTCCTCTTGTTTATGGACTACAACAAATCCTACCGATTGTACAAAGGTACGCAGAGCTGAACCATAACTTGAAGAGCGAAGGTATGGAACTTACTCTTTTCTCCCTTTTCTTTAACTTGACAGTCTTAACAATGGAGGAATCCCAGTCCTGCATTAAAAAAAGACAATTTATTCTCACAACAGTCAACGCAAAACAAATTGATGAAACGTTCACTTATGCTTTAAATTCAAATCCAAACGTCAAACTTGCGTTTTAGTAAAATCGCAAATTTCGAAAATCACCATCAGTGATACCTGACCCAGCATTAGAGCACCAGAACAGTGTTCCCACAAAGTCAAGTTGAAGTGTGACCCAATTATTTAAGGCAATTATATCCTCTAACTATATGCTATCATGATCCATAACTTAATCTATTAACCAGTCGATAATGGTTCAGGGAACTAACAATGGATTGTTCTGATTTCTTCCTCTTGCTGGAGAGTGACAAGCATGAGCTTGCTGCCTACTTATGTTGGAAAATAACTCAATGTGAAAATGCAAACAAACTCCATATTCTGCCAGTCTGCAGCACATTGGAGCTGACATGCAGTGTCATTCTAATGACAGTACAATCCAACACACAGCAGAGAACTGGGTCACTCTACTACCCTTTATTGGACCTAATCAAAGCTCTCAATCATTTACTCATCTTGATTCAAGATTTAAATTTAAAGCAATTAGCTGCAATCAATTTTAATAAGCCCATGATGCATGGAATATCAAAAACTAAAGTTTAGACGTTAGTTGTAAAAGTATTTCCTCATTGCACAAATAATCATAAAATGAATAAGCTGCCCTTTACAACAGTGCTTCCAAGGAACAAGTCAGCAGTTTACTTAAAAAAAATTAATAATAATAATAATTGCAGAAATTACCTATAATTGAGCCGGCCAAAATTCTGATCACTTCTGGCAGCTTATTGCATACACTGGCAATTTGTTTTGAATAATTCAACAATTCATAATTTTGCAATGCAAATAAGAACTGAACCACACAACACCAAATCACTTCAGATTCACAAGCAATGCCAGATATTTCACAATAAAGTCTCACAAACATAGCTTCAAGATGATTATAAAAGGGATTACCAAGGAGTCATCAGTCTTGTCGTAGCTAATGTCAGAGTGAAATGATCCAGACTCATCAATTGTAGACAATCTAATAAAAATAGGAAAAATATATAGTGACCGTCAATACCCAAAACATTTGAATTCAATTCTACACTGGAAAATATTTGAAACCGCACATTCCCACTCCCCAGAGTACTTCAAACACCACCATTTAACCCCAAATAAAACCATTAAAGACAAAGCAGGTAGACTTTGGTCTCCCACTGGGCTCAAAATAAATGTCGATGCTTTAACCATACTAAAAGATCTTTTATTTGCGCCTTCACCCAAGTCAAGGAATCTTTAAGATTGAATACGTTAATTGTAAGAGGATGTGCCAACTCATAGCGAGGGCCAAAGTTATGCCAAAAGACAAAGTAAAGTATCATGTCTTTCAAGAAGAACACTTCAGATGTAGTCACAGTTGCTTTGCAGATAATTGCGGCAGTTAATTTGCGCTCAGCAAAGTCTCAAACTTTGAATGTATAATCAGTTAATTTATTCTGGCGACATGGGAATATTGTTTTGATCAAGTCTTCCTGCCAAACAAAGCCAAGGAATATTCAATATCCAATGCAGGAGGCAATAACCTTCAGTGCAAGATTGCACCTTGAGCAATGCAGCATTCCCTCGGCATTGTATCAGCCTAGATAATAGATTCAAGATCAGGAAAGGGGATTGAACCGATGTACACACTCAGAGGCATGTATTATGGACACTAATGAACAAAATCAACACCAACTCTGTATTGCTAGAGTCTCATCTAGAACACCAATTAGACTAGGAACCATTCATAAGCGGCCACAGTGGCACAGCAGTAGAGTTGATGCCTTACAGTAACCGGGTTCGATCCTGACTACGGGTGCTGTCTGTACGGAGTTTGTACGTTCTCCCCGTGACCTGCGTGGGTTTTCTCCGAGATCTTCGGTTTCCTCCCACACTCCAAAGACGTACAGATATGCCGGTTAATTGGCTTGTAGGTGTACGTGCAAATTGTCCCTAGTGTGTGTAGGATAGTGTTATTTTGCGGTCGGTGCAGACTCGGTGGGCTGAATGGCCTGTTTCCACGCTGTATCTCTAAATTAAGCAAAAAAAATTACTTGCACAAATACCTAATTGCGCAATAATGGCTTTGCTATGGATGTTCAAGTATTTTTGAGAGGATTTCCTGCTTTACATTAAAAACCTTTTAGACTAGGGCAACTTGACAAATCCTGAACACTCAAAATGAACTCAGTGCTCCATGGCAACAATTAAGAAAGCAAAACCTGAAGGAAGACGTCAGCAGAAGAAAAGGGAAAATAGGTTTGAGTATGCCTTTCAAAACAAAACTCAAGTAAATGGTTTTCGTTGCTGATATTAAGACGTCAACACAAAGTATGACCCTTGCCAGGGCTATTGTGACTAGTGCAACTGCAACAAGGATCTGAATGCACCCTTAGTGGTTCTATTTGCCAAAGAGACAAAACTACAAAACTAAGCAGGAGCACTGCTGTGAATAATTGATCTCAAATCCACACAAGCTGGGAAATCCACACAGCTTCCTGGGGGTGGACCGCTTGAAAACATGACTAGATTTAAATGGTGCCTACAGCTATTTCAACTGTGGGGGAGGTAGGGCGCTCTTTACAACTTCAATTACTTGAGCAGTCAAAGGAAAAGGGTGTGGTCATTGGGTGGCATCCATTACTTCAGGAAACATGGTATCCCTTTTACAGAAAGTTTATATACACATCAATAATTTCCCCAATTCTAGTTTACCCTAAAACCAACAGTAAAAACAATTGTTGGCGATTTTAAAAGTACTACCGTCTGTTGGATGCATATCCATTAGAATTTGAGAATTTGGGGTTGAGAAAAGCAAGAGCAGACTTCTGTTCTTCATTTAACTGAATGCTGGTCGAGCCTTCTGTTATGAGGAGCTCTCGGATTAGCTGAATCTGTCGTTCCTTAAATGAAAGAAAGCAATTACTACAAATAGAAGAGAACCGCTGGCTCATTAAATCAAAGTTTAATGTGGTCACAGCTTATGATTATTCTCTCCATGCACACAGGCCGTGTGAGGGCGACACTGCACTTGGCTACAATAGTAAAACTATCTGCCATTGCTTACACCATTTAAGCTTGTGCATGAAGAATAATCATAGGGGCAAGATACCAGTTTACTCCAAGATTTCTGCTATGGAAAAACAATAATTCTGCTATGGGAAAAAAATAAAAATAAAACTACATCACATGAGGAAGCCAAAAAAGCAAAAAGTCTTGTGTGACATTCATTTACCCAGTGCTGGCAAATAAATATTAGTGAAGCAGGAGACTAAGTGAGGAGAAAAATACTTTCAAATGACTACCAGGGTTTTTATTTTTGAGTTTATTTTTTAAACTGTAAAAGGATTTTAAACAAAAACCTCATGCACAGGAAACAAGGTCAGCATTTGATGTCCACCCATAATTGCTCTTGGACTTTGAAATTCTTTCAATAAAAATAAACAATGTTCCGTTTCAGGACATTTAACAATAAAACACTCTTGACTGACGATAATATTGTAACCTCAATTCATAATGGCAAAACAAGGCGTGCAGGCAGATCACAATACCAGGTCCTAAACCAGCACCAAGCAAGAAAAAATGTCCAATGTTTCAAGCAGCAAACCAAGGTGCAGTGAATGAGATCAGGATAATCCTACATAGAGTCATATGGCACAGAAACCCTTCGGCCATGAACCGCTTCTCTACCCCCAAATCACGTTTTGTTTTATTAACGCAAAGGCTTCTTCCCACAGTGCAAACCTCATCAACGCTGGAGTGCCCACCTCCTCATCTGGGACTCAAAGGCAAGCTTCAATCAAGACATTTGCACTTCAGTGCCCCTTTGGTGACATTCTGTTTAGAATATCCACCAGAGCCACATAACACAAATGCATATCTCAGAAGCAACATGCTGGCAAAGCACAATATCTATATTAACTCTTCTTCAGAATTGAAGGATCAACCGCATAGTTTATGAGGTGGCATGGTTTGTAGTACATTAGAATCATGACATTGAATAAAAAGCAAGGCTTACTTTAAATTGATGTTCAGGTGGCACCTGAGCACTGGCATCATATCAGTGACTGTTACTCCTGAAGAGGTCACCACTTTTTTTTTTAATGCATTGCTCCAAGGTGACACCTTTTTCAGAAGCCGGACAGATGTTGCAAAATTACTTCCATCTAGAACCACTAGGCACACAGTGGAACCCCTCTACAGCAGAGGAACACCATAGCTGTCTTGGGCAAATAGCTCTAATAACGTAAGGTTACTGGGTCATAGGGCTTGACGCACGGAGCCGCTCAATCCATCTGGAGGACATACATTTTTTCGCTGTAAAAAATTGTGGAAGTCGGGGTAAGTGTGAGAAACATGTACCCAACTTCAGAATTTCAAAAGTGAAGCGAAATGAAGGTAAAGAGAAGCGACAGCTGAAGGGACAACAGCAGCTAAAGTGCTTGGCGAACATTGGCCGTGCAGATATCGGAATTGAAAATATTGTGAATTATTGCGTTTGCTCACTGCATTTCATTAACGGTAAGGCATTATTTGTTTTTTTTCTTGATTCCTTTGGTATCTAAAAAGTCTCAGAAGTGATAAATCTGGTTGTAAATTTTGCTTCAGAGGCGTTTTAGTTTTGTATGTAAAAACCCACTTGAGAACCATGGGCGATTTTAAAATTTTACAGCCAGATTTATCCCTTCTGAAACTTTTTAGATGCCAAAGGGATCAAGAAAAAACACAAATAATGCCTTAGTTGATGAAATGCAGTGAGCAAACGGCCAATGTTCGACAAGCACTCTGGCTGTTGTCCCTTCAGCTCTCGCTTCTATCTACCGTCATTTCTCCTCACTTTTTGAATTCTGAAGTAGGCTAAATGCCTCTCATGCTTATCCCGATTTCCATAATTATTTACAGCGCAAAAATTGACAATTTCGGCGGGTTTTAACGGGCCCGTTACGCTGGAAACAATGGTAAGTGCTCACATGCAGTTCATTGCGTGTAATCCATTTGGCAACAGTACGGGTCATGGGTTGTGACACTATAGAGCATACAACAGTTCTTTGAGCAAAACTCCAAAATTGAGTTTGCCCCACATTGGAAAAAGTGGTCATACTCACTGCCTTCTTTGAGATACCAGCTTACTACTAGTGAATTCCACAACCAGGTACAAAGAGCCGAGCCAAACAACTGCCCTCCATAAAGTTGACACTCAGCATTGACTGCACGATTTGGGACACTTTGGTAAATCTCCTCCTGCAAGACTTCTAACTCAGAAAAGTTGCAATGCTGCCCATCTTCCAATTCCACTGTAAACAATGAAGCAATTTTTTGCGCCACTGTCACCTCTGCATTTGCAGTAAGGTGCAGTTAATTCATTTGTACAATTAATAATTATATATTCTGCACACCACTCCTTCCAGGAAAACTCATCGTTTGCTTCCATCCTCATCAAATTGGGCGCGAAGAGAAAGCAAGCAGCGTTAGAAAACTGGGCAGATTACGGTTACTCAAGATTGGGGTTAAAGCTTCGCACACATTGTTGCAATATTTGCTGCAGACTTCAGATTATGTAACTGGAGAACTTGATTGCCCATTTGTACGTGGCCCTTGCAGTACTCGATTAGCTGGAACCCAGTTTAAAACAAAAAAACCCACTAATATTGCAGAGCATCTTTCATTAGATGCTACTTTCATTTCCTACTGCAGTGTTAGGAATGATATTCGAGATGGAGCTAGAGAGCGATTTCAAAAGTCAAGAAGTTGTGTTACAGGGAACTGGCACAGAAGAGAAGTTGAGGCTAGCACAGATTAGCCACGCCGTGAGTTTAGGAGTATGCAAAAAGGACAGTATGACTAAGTTTTTCACATAAAAACTTAACATTCAAAAAATTAACCACTCGTCTGCATGATTGCTGTTTGACTTGCTTAATGCTGTCAGAAGTCTCTTGTTTGTTCTGATTTTAAGCAAGTTTGTTTTCTTTTCAATCTTACTAAATTTCAGTGCCATGTTTGTGATGTCATTTACTTCCAGATTGGGGCAGACAAGTCAAGATGACAACAGGAGTATAAAGACCATCTCTCCAATGAGCCATTAGGTAAATTAGAAAGAGAAATTGTATTCATTTAAGCGGCCCCTCATTACATCAGACCATCTCCAATGCAATACTTAAATGGAATCACCGCTTTGGCAAATGCAAGAGTCACTTTGCGCTCAGCAAATCTCCAGCAGCAAATGCAATAGGCAATCTGAAATGAACAACATTGACTGAAGATGAAATGTAACCTGGATGTTTGAATTCTTTTACTGTTCTTTGAACATTACCAAGGAGCTAAACAAGCAAATGGATATTTTATTTCAAAGAACAAACCTCTTCCTCAGCACCATTTCAAAGCTTTCATTTCAGTAAAATGATTGTCGGCTGGAGCGCAAGCGACCGAGGCAAGTGTGTAAATGGTGCAAAAAGGAAATATGCAAAGTGCACTCAGCTATAATAATTTACATTTCAATAAGGTATAACTATATTTAACATCTCAATTTTATGAATGTTTCTAAAAAGTTTTAATACAAAAACCATTTTATAAAACTCGCAGCCTTATGGGGAATTTAAACTTACATTATCGACACACAAACATGCAAGGTATAGCACAAGACTGTCAGACTGTGAATCCAAGGAACCCATCAAATGTTAATGGAAATCAAAATGTGGCTTGCCAGGCATAGAAAGCATTAAGACTTTGAGACGTTCTTTCATAGTAAGTGTCTGCACAACTCTTAATCTACAAGTAAACCTGGATCCAGTAGTCTGACTGTGCACATGTTTACAAGGTGATTTTATGGTATGTAACTTCAGAGGTAATGTGAGAAACTGGTTGGATTACCACCTGGGGCGCCGTCGAGTATGGCTGCCCTGCCAGCAGCTGTTAGTTTTTTCACCCTTTTTAAAAAATTTTAGTTAGTTAAAAGTGTTTGTTTTTGGATGTCTTTAGTCTTTTTATGTGGGGGGTTGGGGGGAAAGGGGGAAACTATTTTCGCAGTCCCTACCTGGTCGGAGATGCGGCTTTTCTCCGAGCCGTATCTTCGCCCCTTCCTCGCGGCCTACGGGCAGACTGGAGCGGCGTTTTCCTGCCGGGACCAGCCAGGACTTCAGCTTCGGCGGCGGCACAGCGCTGAAGTCCCATCGCGGAGTGGGCGATGCCTAACCCGGGTCGCCGTGCAGCAGGCTCCGGAGTGCTGTGACCGCTGCCACCAACATCGCGGAGCTGCGGTCTGCGGTCAGTGGAGCTTCCAGCCGCGGGCGGCGCTGAGCTCTAAACACCGCGGAGCCTGGGATCTGACGACGAGGTCGCCAGAGTCAGAGCATCGACCAGCGCGGCTCGCAGCTCGTGGACTTCGGGAGCCGTGGTCTACTGGGAGGAGGCGGCCGCTCCAGACACTCCGGGCCGCTGAGAGTGTTCACCCGACGCCAGAATTCCATCATCCGGCGAGAGGGCCTGAGGCATCAGGCTGCCGTGGCGGCGACTGCAGAGGCCTCAATAGGCCCCGACTATGGGTGAACTGGGGATGGGACTGGACTTTGCTGCCTTCCCCCACAGTGGGAACCATTGTGGGGGGATGTTTTTATGTTGTTAAATTCTTGGATGTAATCTTTATTTGTGTGCTGCATTGGCAAGTCAAATTTCACTGCACCAATAGGTGTATGTGACAATAAATGTTTATCTATCTATCTATCTATCTATATTCTAGTCTGTAGCTAACTCCTAACCCTGCAAAGCCTTCCCACCATCTACAAGGCACGTCAGGAGTATGAAAGAATCCTCTCCACTTCCCTGGATGAGTGCAAGTGCAACACTCAGGCCAAAGCAGCCTGGTTAACTGAAACCACATCCACCGTCCATTGCTTTTACGAACTAAACACAAACAATGTGCATCTTCTACAAAATACTTTGCAGCATCTTGCCCCAGGACGCTTCAAAGCTGCATCCCAAACCCATGACTTCTAACACCAAGTACAATGGCAGAAGAAACAAGAGAACGGCAGCAACTCGAATGCACATACCTCCTAGAATTGGTAGTGTATTACTGATCCTTGATGTTAACTATGTGTACATCTTGCAGCTCCATTCTCAAAAGCACTGTGGGAGCACCATCACCAAGGAATTGCAGTGGTGGTTGCTCACCACTACATTCAAGAGGCAATTCAGGATGGAAATAAATGTAGCCTTGCCAGTGACACCAATAATTATGGAGGGAAAAAATACTAGTTCAACCAATAAACTAAAGAGATGGGTTTTGCCCATGGTGGCAGGCCTACAAAAGTCAATGCAAAAGGTTCAAACTGCAACAGTGTAATGCTATGTGCACAGCGGCTTCAAATGATACAAAATGCCAACATTGTCTAATTGTTAATTATCCGTGTGGAGGGGAAGGAACCAGCTAGAACTGGCAGCTTAAAATGCAAATGTACAATCACCCAGACTTACCAGCCTCTCGCACTCAGTTTCTGCTTTCTGACGGCGTTTCATCTCAACGTCAACTTGGTTACGAGCGTGCTTCAGCTTGACATCAAGGGCACTCCGCTCTGTTTCAGCTTTGGTTAGGCACTCTGCAGCACGGGACAGATCCAGCTGAGTTTTATGCCACTTTCGTCGGCACTCTTCGAAGTTACTAGCCAACTGAATAAATTCTGCAAGGAAATATTCACAGATATAAGAGTCTTCCTTTAAAAAAAAAAAAAGTTTTGCCAAAATCAAGATTGCTGTTCAGTAATAAAAATGTATCAACAGGGACATTTCTTATGTTGATGTAAATTTGACTTGAGTGCTATTTTAAAATTTACCATTTTATTCCCCAAAAGGAAGTTAAAATATATACAGCACTGCCAGAACTTAAGCATGTTCCGTGTAAGAAGGAACTGCAAATGCTGGTTTAAACCAAAGATAGACACAAAAAGCTGGAGTAACTCAGCAGGACAGGCAGCATCTCTGGAGAGAAGGAATGAGTGACGATTCAGGCAGTGACCCTTCTTCATGTTCTGGATGGGACAAACAATTATCCCAGTTTCATTTACACTCTACCATCTCTCATCAATCTGCCCTTGATTTTTTTCCATGATTCTTTTATGTCACCAATTTATACCCCTTGAACTTTAAGCCCAAGAACATGTAAATGGTCTACACCAAGGTCAATTCCAGCTGACTAGTACAAGTCCACAGGTTCAAGATAAGTCGGGTCATGAAGAGATATATTCAAGCCACAAAAAATTCTAGAATGTATGCAGGAGAAACAACTTAGGGAGTTTGGAGGAGGTGGGAAACAAGTACCAACACAGAATGAGTCATTGATTTGACAACCAGCACGTGGATGAACGAGTGCACATCAGCTAGGGCTACTACACAGGGATTCTGGGACTAGGGGAGGCATTTGATTCAAACAAATGAAAAGCTGAGCAGTAATAAGTGTCTATTAATTGCATTGGACTGATACAAATGTTATGCAATGATAAGGGGGTCAGCCACCCTTTAGCGACCAAGTGGAAATTAACAATTTGAATCAAGCAATAGAGGCAGAGGGAAAGAGAGCACTTGAGGCAGAAAAAAAATCGACAATTAATTTGCCTCAAGGCAACTTATTTTTGCTTGTATTTATGTTTTAAGGCACAAGTAAGTTACAGATTTGAAAAAATAAAATACAAGTTACAAACATGCTCATTTGATATTAAAGTGATGAGTTTTGACACAAGTAACATCAATCCTTACATTTCAAAAGAATAAATTACTTTAATGCTATAATTATCTTGAACAGCTCACTAAGCAGAGATTAACCCATCCCATAGATTTTACACCTGTATTCACAGCGTCTAAAAATTGCACTGATCACTCCCATATTTCATTATGATCAAAGTAAACATGCTTACGAGGTTCAATTCCTTCATTTAGTATTTCCATCTGTCGGAGCATCTGCTCGAACATCCCACGTGGAGTCACCATTGTGGATTCCATTGTCCTGAGATTAAAGCAATGGTGTTACAAAATAATGCGACCACAACAATTGACAGCTTTCACTGTGAAATATCCCCTTGCAGATACAAGGATCATAAGGAGAGGAAAAAGGGCCAAGTCTTGGAAATAATACTGGATAAAGGGGCACTGGTGGATGTAAAATACTGAAGCTTGCCTGAAGACATTTGATAGGGTGCCATCAGCCAAATGGGATTTCATATTAATTTTATTATATCTATACCAACTCCACTCAGTCCTATCATCCCTGTCAGGGTGTCCTGTTATATCCTTCATTAGAGATTCCAAGATTCCCCCGAGCATTGCCATCAGGTTAGATAAGAAACAAGCCGTGAAATGGACACAGTAGTGGCAAATGATATAGATGTCAAAGAGCTGCAGATACAGATTTATACCAAGGCTACACACAAAGTGCTGGAGTAACTCTGCGGGTCAGGCAGCATCTCTGGAGAAAATGGATAGGGGACATTTCAGGTCGGGACGCTTCTTCAGAATCTGAAGATGGGTCTCGACCCGAAACGTCACATCCTTTTTCTCCAGAGATGCTGCCTGACCCACTGAGTTACTCCAGCACTTTGTGTGTAGCCTTGGTATAAACCAGCATACGAGAAAAAGTTAAATTGTATTTATGTTTTTCCAGCCAAAAAAGGGGAAAGTTATTTAAATGGTGCAGAAAAGAGATGTAGATGGGATCAGGGCGTCCCAGTGTATGATCTGCAAAAGGCAAGAATGCAGGTACAGCAAGTAGGAAATCTAACATTATGCTTATTGCGAGGTGACTCCAATGCAAGAGTAGGGAGGTTAGACTTCAGTTATAATGGACAGTGATGAGACCATGTCGGGAGTACCCTGAACAGAAGGTAGACACAAAATGCTGGAGTAACTCAGCCGGTCAGGCAGCATCTCTGGAGAGAAGGAATGGGTGACGTTTCGGTTCAAGACCCTTCTTCAGACTACACATTTCGTCCGTACCATGTACAGAAATGGTCATAAGGAAAGGTGCAAATGCTTTGGAAGCAATTCAAACGAGGTTTACTGGACTCATACCTAGAATGGTAGCTTATCTTATGGAGGAATGGGTTGGGTAGTCATACGGTAGATTCAGAACATTTCTCCCCAGTATGGAAATGTCAGACTAGACGGCATTGCTTTTAGGTAAGAGGGGCAAAGTTTAAAGATGTGTGGGGCCAGTGGGTAGTAGGTGCCTGGAAAGCTCTGCTAGGGCAGTGTTGGAGGCAGACACAATAGTGACGCACAAGAGGCTTTTTGATAGGCACATAGGTATGCAGGGAATGAAAGGATGTGGATCATGTGCAAGCAGATAAGATTAGTTTATCTTGGCATCACATTTGGCACAGATGTTGTGGGCCAAATGGCCTGATCCAATGCTGTACTGTTCTATGTTCTAGGCTTGAGGTCACTGTGAAGGACCTCTCTGTAACACCAGGTCCCGAGGGGTCTTGAGAGAGTGAACGTGGAGGGAATGTTTCCTCTTAAGGAACAATGTCACCCTTGATTACTTGCGATTGATCATCACAAGTTTATCAAAATGTATTTGGCTGCATCTAACCAAATTTGTCTCTTAACATGACTAAAATCTTGCAAAATGTCCTGCTATTTTATTAGCCTTTAAAAGTGAAGACACCATGTGTTCTTGTCACCCCTTGCCTTGAGCTTGGGGGGGGGGGGGGGGGTTGGGAAAGGATCACTGTTTTAAAAGGATTGCCTGCTTGAGAGGCTTTAGTCGAGGAATGGTTGATGGAATTTAATAGAGAAGTGTGAGGTGTTGCATTTTGGGATGTCGAACAAGGGCAGGACCTACACAGTAAATGGTAGGCCTCTTGGTAGTGTTGTAGAGCAGATGGACCTAGGAGTACAGGTGCATGGTTTCTTGAAGGTAGAGTTGCAGGTGGATAAGGTGGTCAAAAAGGCTTTCAACACTTTGGCCTTCGCCAGTCAGTATATTGAGTACAGAAGTTGGGAGGTCATGTTGTAGTTCTAAAAGATTTTGGTGAGATCGCATTTAGAATATTGTGTTCAGTTCTGGGCACCATGTTATAGGAAAGATATTGTCCAGCTTGAAAGGGTTCAGAAAAGATTTACAAGGATGTTGCCAGGACTAGAGGGTGTGAGCTATAGGGAGAGGTTGAGCAGGCTGGGTCTCTATTCCATGGAGCACAGGAGGATGAGGGGTGATCTTATAGAGGTGTACAAAATCATGAGGAATAGATCGGGGAGATGCGCAGTCTCTTGCCCAGAGTAGGGGAATAGAGGACCAGAGGACATAGGTTCAAGGTGAAGGGGAAAAGAGTTAATAGGAATCCGAGGGTAACTTTTTCCACACAAAGTGTGGTGGGTGTATGGAACAAGCTGCCAGAAGAGGTAGCTGAGGCTGGGACTATCCCATTGTTTAAGAAACAGTTAGACAGGTACATTGATAGTACAGGTTTGGAGGGATATGGACCAAGCGCAGGCAAGTGGGACTAGTGTATCTAGGACATTGTTGGCAAGTTGGGCCGAAGGGCCCGTTTCCACACTGCATCACTCCATAAGATTATCTTTCAGATAATTGTCTTTTAATTTTAAGTCATCAGTCTGATTTTTTTTTTTTTTACAGCAGATTTGATTATCAAGCATGTAGGAAGGAACTGCAAATGCTGGTTTAAACCGCAAACACAAAAAGCTGGAGTGACTCAGCGGGACAGGCAGCATCTCTGGAGAGAAGGAATGGGTGATGTTTTGGGTTGAGACCATTCTTCAGACTCCAGTTGAATGGATACCACAGGTAGGTGAGAATGCAGAGTTGCAATTACAACCAGATTAGCCACGACCTTATTACATGGAGGGCGAGACTTAAGGGTTCAAGTGGCCTGTTGTTACCCTGAATGTGCATGTTATTCAAAAGGCTTCATCTAAAACTTGGCTACCCAGGTGAATGTTTAGCTACTTCCCGTCTCTCCCATTGCTGAAAGGCAACAGTTGGCTGGAAATCTCAAATGCAAGATATTCAGCTTAATTGAATAAAAGAAAGCTCCAGATGTTCCCTGGAAAATTATAAAATGGCTAACTGCCCAAAGCTGGAGATCACAGCTGTTCAGCAGCACCTTCTACAAATCAAGGAATTCTAGCTCAACACAATGATCATGACAAGAACAATATGGAGTACAACTTAAAAACGGCGTCATTTCTGACAAGACTTCAACTGCAATAAGATCACAAATTTGATGAGATGGTGAGATGAAATTTATTGCCAATTATTTATTAGATCACCTACATCCATACAGACCAATGGGATCAGTGGATCTTTTCATTCTACCAAAGACAATCCTAGTTCAAAAATATTCAGCCAACACTTTGAAACTGAACAAAAGCAACCTCTCATCTGTTCAAATATACAACGGCGCTGAACGACAATTGGACAGAAGCCCAAGTTAAACTGTTCGCAGATGAGAAAACGCACTCTGCAAGAATGTGTAAAAATAAAGCATGCCTGCAACAAGCACAAACTCAGCAATTATTATACAAAAATATTAAAACCGGACCCAACACGGGGACAGTCGTTATACAGTCCCCTCTAGAACCCAGTATGATGGCACCCCCAGTATTATAAACTGAAATTCCACACTAAGCCAAGACTGCTGATTGATCATTTTGTTCCATACTGTAGTGTATGGCGTCCTTCCACCACCCCTTCCCACCCACCCACTCCCACGTACCCCTCCTCCTCATCTCCCCCACCCTTTTAAAACACCTTTCCCCTGCCACTTTGATATCAGCGCTAAAGAGGCCGAAGGACAGCCACGTCTGCACGGTGTGCTCCGGGTCAATGCGCCGACAGCTCCTCGCCCATCCCTGCAACCGCTGCCCCCGGTCGCGGCTGAGTGAGCAACGGTCGAATTGTCGCGACGATGGAAGGAAGGAAGGAGAGAAGGAAGAGGGGAAGGGAGGGGGAGAATGTAAGAAGGTCGCCAAAGCCGTGATTACCGGGATCTGGGGAAAACATAACCAAAGGAATTCAAAACGGGGGGGGGGGGGGGGGGGGGGGGGGGCGAGTACAGCAGTCACAGCGGCAGCCCCCGCCCTAGGGCTCGGCTGCGGCAACAAGGATGGAGGCGCCGATCGAAAGTAGGCGGCAGTAGAGGATTTTAGTTGTTTTTTTGTGTGGGGGGGGTTTAAAAAAAGGCAAATTCCCTCACCCCCAGAGGTAAATTCAACATTTTTTTCCTTCGATCTCCCTCCCCCGGACGCCCCCATACCTGACGGGTAAGGCTCCGGGCCGCTGCTCTGCCGGCTGTCCGCTTCGCTCTGTCGCCGCCGCGCTCCAATCCAGCGGCCGTTACTTTCCTTTTTGCGCGGGCCCGATTTGAAATCTCCCCCGACGGCCAATCAGGAGGCGCGCTTGCGCGGAGCCCTCCTCTGCCCGACGCGTGACGTCACCGCCCGTCTCACGTGATCGATCTTTGCTCACGACCAAAGAGATACGCTCACGACCGACGACAAGTTCACCCGAGCGCCGAGTGAGTGGCAGCTTGATAATATGTGTCGGAAGGAACTGCAGATGGTCATGGAGTAAGACAGCGTGGAAACAGGCCCTTCGGCCCAACTTGCCCAACATGTCTCAGCTACACTAGTCCCTCCTGCCTGTATTTGGTCCATATCCCTCCAAACCTGTCCTATCCATGTACCTGTAGTCCCAGCCTCAACTACCTCCTCTGGCAGCACGTTCCATACACCCACCACCCTTTGTGTGAAAAAAGTTACCCCTCGGATTCCTAAATCAGATGCTGGTTTACACCGTAGATAGACACAAAAAGCTGGAGTAACTCGGTGGGACAGGCAGCATCTCGAGAGAAGGAATGGGTGACGTTTCAGGCCGAGACCCTTCTTCAGAGTCGACTCAGAAACGTCACCCATTCCTTCTCTCCAGAGATGCTGCCTGTCCCGCTGAGTTACTCCGGCTTTTTTTGTCTATCTTGTGCTTGATAGAGTTAGTCAACACCACCCAAAATAGCACCAATGAATGTATTCTTGTTCTTGGTTTGTACATTTGTAAATGTTCTTTGTAAGTAACTTTTTAAAATAAATAAGGTTCCACCCCCACAAAATAAACTTTATTCAGAATAGTTCATAAGGTCATAAGTTATTGTAATTGTAATTAATTTATTAGCCAAGTATAGGAGCAGAATTAGGTCATCCAACCCATCAGGTCTACTCCGCCATTAAATCATGGCTGATCTATCTCTCCCTCCTAACCCCATTCTCCTGCCTTCTCCCCATAACCCCTGACACCTGTACCAATCAAGAATCTATTCATCTCTGCCTTAAAAATATCTATTGACGTAGCCACAGCCTGCTCCAATGAATTGCCACAGAAGTTTAAATTTATTGTCATGTGTATCAAGGTGCAGTGAAAAGCTTTTAAAAATAGTAATACAGGGTGGAAATAGGCCCTTCGGCCCAACTTGACCACGTCAACCAACGTGGCTCATCTACAGTAGTCGCATCTGCCTGCGTTGGCCCATAATCTTTCTAAATAAAACATGATGCAGGTCTAAAGGACTGGTTAGGCTGCATTTTGAGCATCTGGTCGCTGCATTACAGGAAGAATGAAGGATTTGGCGAGGGTGCAGAAGAGATACTTGAGAGGTACAGATACTTGAGCGAGGAACAGAATGAGCGAGGAGTGCACGGTGGGAGTATCCCAGGGAGCACCGAGGACCCGCCCGGAAGGTCCAGCTCACCCACCGGAGATCGGGGACTTGCCCGGTAGGCCCGCCCCACGCACTGTGATGTTGGCCCGCGTTGCAGAGCAGAACCCGCCTGGTAGAAGCATAGAAAATAGGTGCAGGAGTAGGCCATTCGACCCTGCGAGCCAGCACTGCCATTCAATATGATCATGGCTGATCATCCAAAATTAGTACCCTGTTCCTGCTTTCTCCCCATATCCTTTGATTTCATTGGCCCTAAGAGCTATACTCTCTCTTGAAAAATCCAGTAAATTGGCCTCCACTGCCTTCTGTGGCAGGGAATTCCACAGATTCATTACTCTCTGGGTCCTAAATGGACTACCCCTTATTCTTAAACTGTGACCCCTGGTTCTGGACTCCCCCAACATCGGGAACATTTTTCCTGCAGGCCCAGGTTGGCCCAGCCCGCCCACCGCAAACCCGGGACTCGCCCTCCGCGGATGGTGGACCCGCGCCGTGGACCAGAACCTGCCCGGAAGGCCCGGCTCGACCGCTGCAGATTGAGGGCCCACGGGAACCCACCTGGAGGGCCGGTAAGCAGACCGGCGGCGGGAAGGAGTGCGATGCCTCGGCGGCGGGAGTGGACCGCTGGAGGCCTTGCAGTTTCCTGGGGTGCCGCTCGAAGAGGCCGAGGGTGGCCCGCACGTGGCCTACAGCGGTGGAGGACACCAACAGCTACGCTTGGCCATGCCAACGCCGCCAAGACATCAGATCTTCATGGTCAAATCAAGATCCCTGCACTTACAACAACTGGGAGTTGGAAATGGCGCCAAACTGGCGACTCTGAATACTGTCTCAGTGTACTGCTGCTGTACATTTGTCCCCTCTCTGAGATGCTTATCTAATATGTATCTCAGTGCTTATGTGTAGTGATACTTGTACAGAACTGTGTATAAAAAATAATTCATTGTACCTGTACATGTGACAAATAAAGTACTTGGTATTAGATGCAGGGAGAGGTTAGGCCAAATTGAATTGTTTTCTCTGGAACATCAGAGACCTGATAGAACTACAGTATAGCAATCTGTGAGAGGCATTGATAGGGTAGACCATCAAAATCCTTTTACCCGCATGGAAAAATCAAAGACTGAATGAAGTGGGACCTGGTGTGGGTGGGTGGGGGTGGGGGGGGGGGCAAGCAGAATATGAGGTGCTGTTCCTCCAGCTTGCGTCAGAAGAGTCTTTTCCATACGGCGTCACAGTGGCACAGCGGTAGAGTTGCCACCTCACAACGCTGGAGACCCGGGTTCGATCCTGACCACTGTGCTGTCTGCACGGAGTTTGTACGTTCTCCCTGTGACCGCATGGGTTTCTCCGGGTGCTCCGGTTTCCTCCTACACTCCAAATACATATGGGTTTGTAGGTTAATTGGCTTCTGTAAATTGTCCCTGGCATGTAGGATAGTGCTGGTGTATGGGGTGATCACTGGTCATAGAAACATAGAAAATAGTGCAGGAGTAGGCCATTCGGCCCTTCGAGCCTGCACCGCCATTCAATATGATCATGTCTGATCATCCAACTCAGTATCCCGTACCTGCCTTCTCTCCATACCCCCTGATCCCTTTAGCCACAAGGGCCACATCTATCTCCCTCTTAAATATAGCCAATGAACTGGCCTCAACTACATTCTGTGGCAGAGAATTCCACAGATTCACCACTCTCTGTGTGAAAAATGTTTTCCTCCCATCTCGGTCCTAAAAGATTTCCCCTTATCCTTAAACTGTGACCCCTTGTTCTGGACTTCCCCAACATCGGGAACAATCTTCCTGCATCTAGCCTGTCCAACCCCTTAAGAATTTTGTAAGTTTCTATAAGATCCCCCCTCAATCTTCTAAATTTCTAGCGAGTACAAACCGAGTCTATCCAGTCTTTCTTCATATGAAAGTCCTGACTTCCCCAGGAATGACATGGTCGGCGTGGACTCGGAGGGCCGAAAGGTTTGTTTCCATGCTGTATCTCTAAAGTAAGGTTTATGGACTATTCCCAATCTGACCAGCAGCGGTGCTGAAGCAATCCTCAACGGAGTTTAAACACTGTTAGTCCTGCTGTACACTGTTGGGACAAGACTTGGATCATGTCGCATCAATAACAAAACACGACATGGATTTTAATCTTTAGTTTGTTATCCTTCGGAACTGAAAGATATATATTGGCACGGGAAAGGAAAAAACAAGGTTATTTTTGCGGCGTAATATACTCATTGCGATCAGCATTTTGCGGAATAATGTGCTGACATTGTGGAAAAGACATTGTACTGACATTGGTCTTCATTAGCAAGGCTTATGCGCAGAGATGTGTGTCTGGGGACAAGTCTGCAGGATGTTATAAACTCAAGCTGCAAAGCTTGAAAATTTGCAACCACCTTTTGAACATTGTCTTCCAATCCCGGGCTCACCTCACATGCTGAAACATAGAAAAAAAGGTGCAGGAGTAGGCCATTCGGCCCTTTGAGCCAGCACCTCCATTCAATATGATCATGGCTGATCATCCAGAATCAGTACCCCGTTCCAGCTTTCTCCCCATAATCCCTTGATTCCGTTAGCCCTAAAAGCTAAATCTAACTCTCTCTTGAAAACATCCAGTGAATTGGCCTCCACTGCCTTCTGTGGCAGAGAATTTCACAGATTCACAAGTCTCTGGGTGGAAATGTTTTTCCTCATCTCAGTCCTAAATGGCCTACCCCTTATACTTAAACTGCGACCCCAAAAGTCACAAAAATGTATTTTATATTTTCGCAATGGGTCAAACTTTAGAATCTGTGGCAACATGCAAGACCACTAGGGGGCACTAGTGAAGGAGTGAAGGAAGCACAGAGCAAACTATGGAGGTTGCCTTCAGAACCTAGTCTCAGATTAAATTTCATTGAGTGTAACATCCAACAAACTCAATGGCAAGTGAGTGGAAGGACCTGCGTGTTTTCAGTTGAGAGTTGGTGATGGTTGTTTGCTGATTAAAGCAAAAATGATCAAGCTGCAACCCTGTTGGTAGTGGCTTGGCATTGCACATGTGGACGGAGGAGGGAGAAGGTGGCCATGAGGCCGAAGCAAGAGCCGAATGAAAATAGATTCAGTTCTCAGTTTAATTTATTGTCATGTGGACCGAGGTACAGTGAAAAGCCTTTGTTGCGTGCTAACCAGTCTGTGGAGAGACAAGATAGACACAAAATGCTGGAATAACTCAGGCAGCATCTCTAGAGAAAAGGAATGGGTGACGTTTCAGGTCGAGACCCTTCTTCAGACTGATGTCAGGGGAATGGGAGGGTACATAGATATGGAAGTGTATAGATAAGGAAGTGTCAGGTGTGAAAACAGGACAAAGGGAGAGATCAAGGAAATGTAGAATCGATCATTGTTAGTTGGGAGAAAAGACAATGTATGATTACAAGCGAGCCATTTACAGTGTACGGATACATGATAAGGGAATACCATTTAGTGCAAGGTAAAGCCAGCAAAGTCCAATCAAGGATAGTCGAGGGTCAGCAATGAGGTAGATAGTAGTTCAGGATTGCTCTCTGGATGTGGTAGTTGCCTGATATCAGCTGGGAAGAAAACTGTCCTTGAATCTGGAGGTGTGCGTTTTCACACTTCTATACTTTTTGCCTGATGGAAGAGGGGAGAAGTGGGAGTGGCTAGGGTGCGACTCGTCCTTGATTATGCTGCTGGCCTTGTGGGGGTATAAATGAAGTCAATAGAAGGGAGGTTGGTTTGGTGTGATGGAGAATAGAAGAGGTTCAAGTTTGAAGATACCTGGAACATGCTGCAGGATGTTGAGGCAGATACAATAGTGGCGTTTAAGAGACTTTTGGATAGGCCCATGGATATGCAGGGAATGGAGGGATATGGATTGTGTGCAGGCAGAAAAGAAGTGGTCTTGGCATCATGTTCGGTGCAGACATTGTGGGCTGAAGGGCCCGTTCTTGCACTGTTCCACGCAGCAGTAAACATGTGAGAAAACAGTAACATTGGAACTTAGGTTGTGTGTGTTCCAAATAAATAACAGCCCCAGTGTCTTGAACTTGTTGCTGTTAGTCCAAGGATGACTCAGATGTATCCCACAGCCAGTATATGGGCAATACAGACATGCAATTAACAGATGCCCAGAAAGTCAATGCATTAAACACACATTAACTGTGAATAATTGACTGCCATTGAAATGACCTCTCCACAACTACGTAGGAGCAGTATCAATGATAGTATCAGGATGAAAGTGTCAAGTTGTAATTGCACCTTCCAGTACATTAAAACAGCAGCAGCATTGGTTGTAGTGGGTATAATTACTGTGTGATGGGTGCTTTTATAAATATGACACAGGATTTATAATGGAAATTTAAAATTAGAGCCAAATGTGTGAATTTTCACCTGGTCCAATTACCCGACCTGTCTCTCGCACACTAAAGAGAGACACAAAGTGCTGGAGTAACTCAGTGGGTCAGGCAGCTTCCCTGGAGAACATGGATAGGTGGCGTTTTGAGTCGAGACCCTTCTCAGACCGAGAGTCAGGGGGAGAGGGAAACTCGAGGTATGAAAAGGTACAGAACAAAGCAGAGACTGCTCCGATGGCCAAAGAGCCCACAAATGGTCTATTGTTGGCCGAGAAGGTGAAAACAAAGGCATGAGAACAGTGAAACTAGCAAGATGACTAGGGTGGGGGAGGGTCTTGGTCTAAACTTGGTCTTGACTCTGACGATCGTCAGTATTAGACCGATTCATTGATTTTGGCTTTCAGCAGGCATCAGAGAGATGTGGTAGCCCGGTTTCAGACCTACGTTGCCTTCGAAGATTGCTCTTGGCTAAGTCTTTAATTTGCCAGTGTTACACTCACAACAGAACATAAAACAACAGACCAGAGATTTGAATGGAGAGTGCATAAAATCCACATTCACTATACACCTTAGGAGTACAACAGCTCATCTCAGCCAGCTGAGAAACCAAAAATCGCCAGCATTCTTGATCTTTATCACTGCCTTCCGAAAGGTGTGTGTGTGAACACTGTTCATGTGCAAACAAATTGCACCCTTCTATATATGTGTGTGAATGATGTGCATTGTGCAGGTATCTGTGTGTTTCAGGTGGTGATAGCGTTGGATAAAAGCTGTCACAGATCAACCAGCTCTCAATGTATAAATGCTTATCCATCAAAAGTGGATGCAGAAACATAGAAAGTAGGTGCAGGAGCAGGCCATTCGGCACTTCGAACCATTCAATATGATCATCCAAAATCAGTACCCCGTTCCTGCCTTCTCCTCATATCCCTTGATTCCGTTAGTCCCAAGAGCTAAATCTAACTCTCTCTTGAAAACATCCAGTGAATTGGCCTCCACTGCCTTCTGTGGCAGAGAATTCCACATATTCACAACTCTCTGGGTTGAAAAGTTTTTCATCTCAGTCCTAAATGGCCAACCCCTTATTCTTAAACTGTGACCCCTCGTTTTAGCAGGTTCTCAGGGGACTGGTAACCCCCCATGGAAATTTGCCTCGACGCAGGGTCTGCACCTTCAGATGAAACAGCATGGAGAATTGGAAGTAAAAATAATCTGCCCTCACTCTCCGGATAGGCGTGGGTAGTCCAACCAAGTTTCGGCTCCTTGGGGGCTTCCTTCAAATGTCCCATATGGTGTGTGTGCGTTGGTTCTGTAACAAAGCTGTTAAGACACATTTCTGGGTGTTAATATCCAATTTCTGGCAGGGAAATTATACCTTTGCTCATGAGATGTACTGAATATAAATGCAACTGTTAACAAAACCACATTTTATTAGTAGATTTGGCTATTTTAATAGTTTTTTATAGGAGAGTTTACAGAGAATAGAAGGCTTAAATTGAAAGCTGGGAATTACATTTCATGAGGGGGTTCATAAAATAGCATACTCCATCATTGTACCATTTTGACCAACAGGACATCCCAGTTCACACTGGCCAACGGAGACATTGAAATCCGAAACCTGTTAAA
This sequence comes from Malacoraja senta, assembly GCA_038087875.1. NCBI lineage: Eukaryota > Metazoa > Chordata > Chondrichthyes > Rajiformes > Rajidae > Malacoraja > Malacoraja senta. The sequence continues at coordinate 3,405,685 of CM075998.1, forward strand.
TACCTGGAGGCAACTGATCTCTGTGCTTCACTGATAAAGTTCATTAATTTATGGAACAGCCAGGCTAAAATATGCAAGGAAGATACAGTATATTGCAGATTAAGGGAATAAATGGAATTATTTTAAAAAATGGATCACTCGATCTAACAGAAAATCGTTTGCTTCAATGCAGACTGGAAGCCAAGTGCGCTGGTTGTTGCCACAGTACATGTGCATGGGTTGTAACAGCTCCCTATCCCACACCCCCTTACCAATATCCACCATCTTTTTCTTAATAAAGCTGGGAGCTTTGGTGAGGGGCACAGACTCTTCATCAGCTGGTCAGTAACAGATCAGTAACAGAACTATTTCATGCCATATCTCCGCACAAGCTCCTTATTCAGCCAAATGTGACCCAGATCCCTTAAAAGAAAAAGTCGCGAAGCAACTTCAATGAATATTTCTTTAAATTCCATGCCTCACATGTTTATGGATTGGAACTGCTGGCTGTTTAAAAAAAAAAGAAAAACTGAATCCAAAATTGAAATCTTAGAAGCCTTAAATATCGTTGCCAAAATCCACTGTTCCATTAGATACACGAGTTCAACAGACACTGCAGGACTACAGCAGCCATTCAACCCACAACATAGAGTGCATTAATTTATTACAGTGGGAAGAAACAGGAATTGGAAAGTTTTGAACATTATAGCTACAACAGGTCTAAATTGCAAATGGAGGCTGGTGATTTACCTCTGTTTGAAGAAGGGTACACCTTATGAAGCGCTACATCTAACTGCACACACATTTTCTTACATGTATAGAAATAAAGCTACTTACAACTTTGAAAAACAAAAGATGCAATACATTTGTTTGCCCATTTTCCAAAGTAATGGTACAAAGCACAACTAAACTATTTCCTTAAGTACAATACTCAGGCTACTTTGAAAACCCAACAGAACTTTTTCACAAGAATTGTATTTCTGAACTAAAGTTGTTTCAGTGAAGAGTCTGCTAGACCTTAAACTGAGATTTGACTTTTGTTCTGCATGTTATCGTGGCAAAGTATTCCAATTATTTCAAGGTCTTCAATGGGTACACTTGCTTTCCTTGAATTTTAGTGCGTGTGAGACTCCTTTTGGAGCTCCCCTTCCTCTTGACCCATTACCCCAACTGAAAAAAAAGTTGATCAACATAAAATGGAGTACCAGATGTTTGAGGAGTGTGCGGTGTGTGTGATACCCTCAGAAGGCAACCTATGCAACATTATCACTGAGTAATGAAGAGCCTTTAGACTTTAGAGATACAACGCGGAAACAGGCCCCTGGGCCCACCGAGTCCGCGCCGACCAGCGATCACCCCGTACACTGACCTAGGGACAATTTTACAACTTACCGAAGACAATTAACCTACAAACCTGCACGTCTTAGGAGTGTTGGAGGAAACCGGAGCACCCGGAGAAAACCCAAGCAGGTCACAGGGTACAAACTCCATTAACACAGCACCCATGGTCAGGATCGAACCAGGGTCTCTGGCGCTGTGAGGCAACGGCTCTGCCTTTACCCAAAGGATTACAGAACAGGTGCAGCAAATAAAGAGGCCAATTTGTCACTTTGAGTTGGGAACAGCTGTACATAAGAGCAACCCTCACTCGCCAGATCTTCTCCCCATAGGCCTGCAAAATGTTTCCCTTCATGTAGATAATCATCTCCTATTGAATGCTGCAATTGAATCTGCTTCCACTACTCCTGCAGGTAGTGCATCCCAGACTCCAGCCACTCACTGTGTAAAAAAGGTTTCACCTCGGCTCAATTTTGGTTGTTTTAACAATCACCTTCATTCTGTGTCCTCTGCTCTTGACTCCTCTGTCAATGGGAACAGTGTCTCTCTTTACTCTGACCATATCCTTGATGATTTTAAATCCCCAGATCTGATCTTCTTGGAAACTCCTTTGTTCTAAGGAAAACAATACTAGTTTCTCTCGTCTATCTGCATGACTACCTCCTGGGATCATTTGGGTAAATCTCCCCTGCATCCTCACCAAAGTCATCACTTACTTCCTCTAGTGTGGCATTCAGAATAGAAGGCAACTGAAGTTTAGTTTAGAGATACAGCGTGGAAACAATCCCTTTGCCGCCGCCCCCCCCTCCCCCGAGTCCGCACCGACCAGCGATCACCCCGTGCACTAGCACTAACCTACACATTAGGGACAAGTTACAATTTTACTGAAGCCAATTAATCTGTACTTCTTTGGAGTGTGGGAGGCAACCGGAGCACCCAGAGAAAACCCATGAGGTCATGGGAGAATGTACAAACTCCGTATGGACAGCACCCGTAGTCAGGATTGAACCCGGGTCTCTGGCGCTGTCAGGCAGCAACTCCACCGCTGTGCCACCGTGCCGCCAGAAGTGTTGTGGAGTGTTGGCCCCTGGAGTGTTGTGGCCTAGCCGGTGTTCCATAAAATATGTACTATTCTGTCGGAGGAGGTTTCCTGCTCAATGCCAATATTCACACGGGCTATAGTTCTTCGCCAAATCAGTAAATCACATCAATGGAGGTGGAGAAGATAAGTGCACTGATGATGAACAGACAATTTGCTGCTCGACAGTTGTTGGACCTTACTAGCTCTTAGAGGCGAGTTGGGAATCTGAAACATTTCAAGAAAAATGTAAAGCATCCCTTATCTTGCAAAACAAAATGTTGAATGTTACTCTCCAGTGAATGTGGGATTGTTGGAACTAAAGGCTTTTCTTTGTCCATAGGGAAAGAATGCCGTTCTGTGGTCCCTCTTGTTTCCACTCGTGGATTTGACCAAATATTAGTGTTCAATATGGATTTGTTGGAGAATGCTGCAATAGATTCCTTCGCTAGGTTCATGGAGAAAGATTATAATTTCGGCGAATGCAAATATACATTTGGCTGATTTCATCTTTTTCCGCTGTATGACTCTGAGCCAAACAATATGCCTACTGAACAGACACCAGAATTCACTTTCCAAAATGCTGGCATCAACAATGCAGATAGGCAGGGACAGTTAACACAAAAAAATATTATTGCTCACGGTGGTGAATCTGCGGAATTCTTTGCTACAGAGGGCTGTGGAGGCCAAGTCAGTGGATATTTTTAATGCAGAGATAGATTCTTGATTAGTATGGGTGTCAGGGGTTATGGAGAGAAGGCAGGAGAATGCTCCTATAACTTATGAGCATCAGAAAAACAGAGTCTGAATGTAATTAAAATGGGGTGAATGGGGACACAGCCCTGCGGGTTATGCCTCCTCACGGGCATTCCCATTCACTCTGCCTAGGCCTCGCAATCTCAAACATCTTGATCATGTGTCTGATCAGTCTGCTTTATTTCAAAGAAACTAATCCCACCTTAGACGGTCTCTCTTCAGAACTCCAACTCTCCGGCGCTGGGAACCTCCCTGAGGATCCCTCTGCACCCTCTCCAGTGCTGCCGCATCTCTCCCAAGGTATGTGCAATTGAAATGGGTCCTATCCTACATGGATAGGGCAGGTTTGGAGGGATATGGACCAAGCGCAGGCTGGTGGGACTAGTGTAGCTGGGACATGTTGTCCTGTGTGGGCAAGTTGGGCTGAAGGGCCTGTTTCCACGCTGTATCACTCCATGGCGACCAGACCTGTCCCCAGTGCTCCTGCTGTGTCCTCACCAGAGCTTTATCCACCACCTCCCGCTTTTGTACCTTGTACCTCAGTCAGTAAAGACAAATATTTATGTGCCCACGGGATGGAGTTGACTCGGACAATGCCAGCATTTAATATCCGTCCCTAATTGTCCATGCTTGCTTACCTACCTCACCTAGCTATCCTGCTACCTTCAGAGATCTATGCGCGTGCACCATGATCCCTCTGTTCCTCCACACTTGTTGGTACCCGATCATTTACTGTGTATTCTCATGCCATCTTTGCCCTGCTGGAATCCATTACCCCATTCTTGTCCACCATTGAATTCCATTTGCCCCCTAACCAGTCCATTGATATCTTCCTGTAGCCTCAAACTGTCATCCTTACTGGGAATTTTGGTGGCATCGGCGTGCGTCTTAGTTGTTGGGAATGTGTGAAAATGGCTCAATATCTTTTTCAGGTATAATTGTCAGAAGGATAGCATTGACATTATCAGGGTCATTAATGACAGTTTATCATTGCCATTGTCAGGCAAATTATTGGAAATAAATGTCCAGCCAAAAAGCGCAATATCAATGAGGTAATTTGTAGAAGCATTTCAATGACTGTATTAGGATTATTATTGGTGCTGTGTCAATGCATTCATCTCAGTATCAGGGCAGTTATTTTAAGCATTTCAACATCAACCGGGTATTCATTGGAAGTACATCAATGGTAATACCTGGGGAGTTTCTAACACAAGGACAACATCAGTTACTCCTGAGCTACATCGCTACCCAAATCAGGGTGAAAATTGGAACAGAATGAACGCCAATGTCTGTTTAACCATTTTAGCCGCGTTATTAAACTGTTTTGGGGATTACATGAGGTACATCAATGCAGTCATCAGCCTGACTAATTAATCAATCTCGGTATCAGGGTAATAATTGGAAGTGCATCGATTCCATGGACAGATAAATGATTGCCAATGAGTCATTGGTATCAGGCAATTACTGAAAACATCTAGATGGCAATACCAGGGATATTATAGGGCTGTATCAACACCAAGGAAGATGCATAAATATCAGTGGTATCGTTGTTTGAATGCTGGTATCAAAAGCTGTATCGGTGCTATTAACAGGCAAATATAGTGGGAGTGTATACTTCCGTAAATTATCTAATGGGAATATCTTGGTGATTACTGAATGTGCATCAATGGGAATATTAGGGTTAGTGCTGGGATCATCACCACTAATGTCAGAGCAAATAATGGAAGAGATAATGGTAATATCAATGTAATTATTATGCCAATACCAAGATAAGGTTAATTATTGATCGTGCGTGTATCAGCCAATGCAAAAATAATTATTGGAGGTTAATCAAACTCAATACCCACGTAATTACTGTACTATAATCATGCTGTTATCAGGCTAAACTGAAATCAATGTTGATATCAGAGTAATTATTGAAGTGAATCAATCACAAAATCAAGACAATTATTATAAGTGAAACAATGTAATGTGTAATTATTGAATATGAACAAATGACAACATCAGAGTAATAACTGGGAAAGATAAATGCCCTTATCAGGCAACAATTGTAATTCAATCAACGTCAATATCAAGGTAACCATTGAAACTGTATCAATGTAGATAGTAGGGTCATTGGGGTAAATGATGGCATGATAACACCATTATCAAACATTTTTGGAAGTTGAGCAAAATCAACATAAGGATAATTATTGCAGATGTGATAATGCAATTGTGAGACAAATTATTGGAAGCCGCTCAGTAAATATCATGACAACCGTTGAAAGTGTATCGTCGCCTATATCTGGCAATTGTTTGATGTGTATCGGTTGCAGTACCATGGAAGCTGCTGGGAGCATGACAATGGCAAAACCAGGTCTATGACTGGACTGCATCAGTACCAAAACCAAGGCAAGTATTGGAATTGAATTAATCAAAATATCTGTGCAATTACAGGGTCGTATCAAAGTGAATGTCAGGATAATTATTGCTGGGCTGTGACAATGTAATAAAGCAGTCACAGTTGGAGCTGTGTCATCAGCCAAATTTTGTGTACTAATTGGTGTGTCAAAGCCACAATCAGGTTAATTCTTGGACTTATATTAGTATCAGTATCAAGGTCAAAGTTGGGACTTTGTGAATGTGGGATAATTGGAGCAGTACCAGTGCTAATATGATCAATTTCTGGAAATGAATCAAGGGCAACATGAGGATAATTACAGATGACGTATCAGTGGCAATATTAGTCAATTACAAAGTACAGCATGCAAATATCAGTATAATCGTTGAGCTTATCTAAACCAATATCAGGATAATCACAAAGTCCATCAATGTTAATATCAGAATCTTCGTCACAACCTGCATCAGGATACTTACTGGACCTGGATTGTTGAGTACATCAGAGTAATTATTGAAGCTGTGTATGAAGACCAATTTATTATTCCTGCATCAGGAGCAATACCAGAGTTACTATAGGCTATGTGAATATCAATATCAGGATGAATATTGGTAGTGAATCTATGATAATATCGGTGTCATTACTGGACTGTTTTACTGTGAATATCAACATTATTAAGTAGTGAATCATATAAAAACTAGGGCGATTTTGGGTTGTATCCATGCCAATATCAGGATAACTGCTGGAGCTACATCAATGGCATTATCAAAATAATGATTAATAGCACATCTTTGGCAAACTCAAGACTATTATTGACCAATATAAATGTTGACATAATCACAAGGCCTGTATTGATATTGGGGTAATATCTACAGAAGATTTGTATCACTGCCAATATCGGTAATTATTGGAGGTGTCCCAATGCCTCTCAGTGGGAGATGACAGTGGTAGAGAAGCTATTGGAGACGATTCTTCAGGATCGGATTGGCCCACTCCCATTTTAAAGAGAGTAGGCTAATTAGGGAGTCAGCATTGCGTTGTACGTGGCAGGTCTCACTAACTTAATCGAGTTTTTTGAGGAGGTGACAAGATGATGGATGTTGTCTACATGGGAGGCTGATCCAGAAGATTAAGATGCATGGGATTCACAGTGACTTGATCATTTGGATTCAGAACTGGCTTACTCATAGAAGACAGAAGGTTGTGGTGGAAGGTTGTTATTCTGGCTAGAGGTCGGCGACCGGTGTAGTTCTGCCGGGATCTGTGCTGGGACCTCTGTTGTTTGTGTTATATACAACACCAAAATTGCTGGATTTGCGGACGGTGGGGACTGCTATCAAAGTAAATAGTGGGATATTGATCAGCTACAGAAATGGGACGAGAAATGGCAGGTGGAGTTTAACCCGAGCAAGTGTTAAGTGTTGCAACTTGGGAGGTCGAATGCAAGAGGAAAGTATACAGTTCATGGCAAGACCCTTAATAGCATTCATGCACAGAGGGATCTTGGGGTCCAAGTCCACAGCTCTTGAAAATGGCAAGGTAAGTAGATATAGTGGCAAAGAATGCCTGTCTTCATTCATCAGGGCATTGAGTATAAGAGTCAGGAAGTCATGATGCAGCTCCATAATACCTTGGTTAGGTCGCATTTGTAATATTGCATGTAGTTCTGGTTGCTGCATTATGGGAAGGATGTGGAGATTTTGGAAAGAGGTTTACCAGTATGCTGCCTGCATTGGCGGGTATTAGCTACAATGAGAGATTGGACTGGGATCGGTTTGTTTTCTCTGGAGAGGTTGAGGGGAGACCTGATAGAAATATTTTAAATGATGACAGGTATAGTTTGCTTTACACAGCGAGAGCGGTGGGTGTCCGGAAAGGCCTGGCAAGGGTGGTGGAGACAGATACGATAGCGATGTTTCATAGGCTTTTAGATAGGCACGAGATGCAGAGAATGTTGGAGGAAATGGATCATGTGTAGGCAGAGGAGATTAGTTCAACTTGGCATCATGTTCAGCACAGACATTGTGGGCCGAAGGGCCTGTACTGTTCTATATTCTATGACATTTTGGAAGTAATCGGACAGAAGAGTTCAGGTAGACAAATGGAATTCTAGATTTATAACTAGGGATATTGGATTTCACAGAAACCAGTGAAAGGTTTCTGTTACTATTATAGATACTGAGGGTCTATTTGTTAAAGCAAAGGTTACAAAGAGTTTTCTGGGGGCAGTATCTGTATGAACGTATTGAAAAGAATGAAAGTATAGAAAATTGAAAGAAACTATTTCAATTGGTAATAACAAAAAAAATAAAATGTTAACACCAAAATAAGAAAGGTCTTGAGAATTTCAAAGAACTGCCAGACATGACGGACCAAATGGCCTCCTATTATGATACGGGACTTTTGTTCATTCCTACATTATGCCAGAATCGGGTTGATTTTTGCATTATTAGAAAATTCAGGGTAATTAGTGGATAAAATGTTTGTATTGGCATCATTAATTCATATATGCCAATAATTATGGCATTTATTGGAAACATACAATGTCAATATCAGGGTAAACAGCGCATGCAATAAATGCCCATATCGTGGTCTTATTGGATCAGTATAAAGGTGAGTACTAGGCCAGATATTTGAAATGATGGCATACGTATCTAGGAAATTGTTGATCTGTATTAATGTCTGTCAGAGTAATTATTTGTGGGTTGAAATGAAAATGTTTAAACTGATGAAATGACAGTATCGGCGTAATTATCTGGTGAATTCCAGGGTTAACGTATAACCAACTCCCACCCTTGACACTCTTTATGGATGGACAAATGCTTCTGATGAATACAAAGGACTTGGAGAGAGGCATCAATATGACCCTTTCTGTGCTAGGCAGCAAGAACATATCAATGGAGAGAAGGGAAGAATGTTTCAATGCTGGACTATGGAATACCCTCTGGTAAAGTCACTAATAAGAACATAAGAAATTGCAGGAGTCAACTGTTCCCCTCCACCCCCCACCCCCCCCCCCCCCCCCCACCCTTGTGCCTGCTCTGTCATTCAAGAATAAGATCTCTAAAGAAGATCTCTAAAAAATAAAAACAGAAGATTGAAATGGTTTTCTTTTTGGAACAATTCAAAAACAGAAATATATCATGATCCCAAATATGATGAACAAATCATTTCACCGAAAAGTCTGACCCCCTGTCACAGCTGGTGAGGCACTCATTTGATCCCTTCCTTCTGGCACATTTACCAGAGAAAACTCCGAGTAGTTTGAGTTGCCCTGTCGGACCCTGAGGTTCACCTGTCCACTGGCACTGTCATTGAATGACGGGGTAATTTCTCCTCCAGTAGCTGAGAACCTCGAGTCTTGACCAAATGTGCCCATTTGGTGATTGTTGTGAGCTGGGGGCTCCTCTCGCTTTTTCTGCGAGTTAACCTGCTCTATGAAATCCGGCGGCGAAGAGATGCTGCTGTTGCTCGTTACAGCTGGCATGAACGCAAAGGGATGCTGGGATTCACCAACGAGTAAACTGTACTGGGCCTTTTGCGTTGGTATCCTCAAGGAAGAGCCCGCTTCTGGTCTGAAGCCGTGTTGGGTAACCATCGTGGCAAAAACCTGCCGCTCCAGAGAAGAAAACAGAGGTGGCACCTGAAGACTCCCAGTTAGGGGCTGACTTTCAGTCTCGTATGCAAGTCCTTGCTCACCAGGGTAATTATCATTGTGGCAAGTCCTTTCCAAAGCTTGTTGGAGGAACTTTGAATATTCATGGAGCATGTTACAGTTGTCTGCGGATGCTGGCTGTGAACTTTCACTGACTTGCTCCAATGGAGGCACATTTGAACTATCAGTCGAGCTTACGGTTATATTTGAAGCGACTTGGGTATCACTGACAGAAAATGGAACCTGCCCATTTGCCTTGTTAGTGTAGTGGTCCAAGAGAGTCTGCAGAACTTCATCAGGAATTCCGCCTTTGTCCTGACCGCTTTTCAGCTCGGTGTTGACGGGCTGCACCAACATGGATGTGCCACCACTGCTTTCACCTACAGTGGTGGTAGCGGCCTGTGTTGCAGCTGGCTGGGTTACAATCTGGCCCACAGATAAGGCAAACTCTCTGCTGGTGCTGTTAGGCCCTTGCAAGAAACGCTTCTTCTTAACAAACTGCATTGCATCATCATAGTTGCTGTGGCTTCCGCCCGCCTTGCGTGAGGCTTCATGAACCTGATCAGTGGTCTGGCTTTCGATGACCAAGAGGCTAGGGTTGCTTCCCATTGCGTAGGTGTATTTGGTGACTTTTGTGGCATCAAAGTTGGCAGGAACAGGCAAGATCTGATTCAGTTGTTCTGTTGTCTTCTGATTTTTGTTGGAGCTTATCTTCTTCAGAACAAGCTTTGGTGGGTTCAGATTCTGATATGTTTCCCCTAGATGATCACTACCAAGTGAAGGATGTGCATTTACAAGCGAGGACTGCTCCACTTTATACTCATCCTTTACCTTCAAGTTGCTGGTGTAATACTCTATACAATCTCGCTTATTCAAGTTAACACCTGTTGGACTACCAGTCTCCTCTTTATTAGAAGCCTCCAGCTCCAACTTCTCTGTAGTTTTGATCTTTTTTGTTGTCGGATTAATGACATCCTTCTGGGGTGACAACAACCTGTGTTCTGTACTGATGGCAAGTATTATTGGCTCCGTTTTCACTGCTGGGTTTTTGTCAGAAGCTTTCCCTTGATTTTCACAGCACATTCTTCTGTGTTTAAGCAAACGATCAGTTCTAGAAAAATACTGCAAGGAAATGCATTGGAGAGAATTAATGTCATTATCGTTTATTAGGTTATGATTCAAGCAACAATGGACATGAAGGTGTACATTCACCGTGGCCACAGGCATGTTAAAGTTTGGGCGCTAAGCACGAGCTAACAATTTGCAGGATGAACTAAAACTGTTCAACCACTAATTTAAACTAGAGCACATACATTTATGAACTTAATGTTGGATGTTTACGATTCCAATTTATTACAGCAGATATGGAGTAATTACTAATTAGTTTAGTGGCCGATTTCAGCTGCTCCTGCCAGGTGGGAAATAGGTGGTAGTGGGCAGGGTGGCTATTTTAACCCCACCAATTTTCCAAGAAAGCAGCTTCATATCCACTGCCTTGCCTGGTGCAAACAGTTACAATTAATGCTCAGGTATAATTTTCCAACTGCGGTCTTATCTGTGGATGGCACTCTAGAAATTTGGATATGTGTACTGTAAAATAAAACAGGCAGGAAATGTAAGACCACATGCACCCAAGCTCCTGATCGGAATCTCTGGTTTTGTAGGCTTCTGCCTGGCAGCATGCTAGTGAAAAATGACAACCAATGTACATCCCCTTCAAGAAACAAGATTGTGGATGTTGCCTATGTGGGATCAGTTAGTCATGCACTGTGTAGTTTGTCATTGGATCATACAAATTATTCGGAGTTCAGGCTGTGATGTGTTAACTGATCTCAGCTGTTAGCATAGAAGCTGCAACAACTTGCCTTGTTTTCTATCCAGTGATTCTTGCTGGAAAGTGCAAGCGATAGCAGGGTTAAGATTGGCAGTGAGGCCATGCACTCTCAAACATTCTACTGAATCTACTTAGAGGTGTATAAAACCATGAGAGGAATAGATTGGATAGATGCACGGAGTCTGTTGCCCAGAGTAGGGGAATCAAGAACCAGAAGACATAGGTTTAAGGTGAAGAGGGAAAGATTTAATAGGAACCTTAGGGGGAACCTTTTCATGCAAAGGGTGGTGGGTGTATGGCACATGCTGCCTGAGGAGGTAGTTGAGACAGGGACTCTCACAATGTTTAAGAAACAATTAGACAGGTACATGGATAGGACAGGTTTAGAAGGATATGGGCCAAACGCAGGCAGGTGGGACGTTGGTCAGTGTGGGCAAGTTGGGCCGAAGGGCCTGTTTCCACACTGTATGACTTTATGACTATGACATTATTTATCTAGGCTCACACATGAAAATGGTGATTTTAGCACGGAACCTGTGGCATCTGTAGAGGTTATGGAGACAGAATGGGAAGAGACAATACAAGTGACACTAGTATGAACAATTTGGGTGTAAAGCCTGTTTTACCTTTCGGATTCCATGCATAATACTATGTGCAGTCAACAATATCAGAGGAGGAAAGGAAATGTACCATTGAGGTTAACGGAATAAAGTATCCAACTGATCTTATTCATTATCTTTACATCCATATTGTCATTTTTACTGTGGCACTTCTGCATTATAAAGATATGCAAATAGCGTTATTTCGATATGGCAGCCCAAATTAATATGAAGGACAATTTTAAGAAGAATATTAGTTATGGTTAAGCTTCCAGAAATTGATGATTATATTTCACAGTGGTACAAGATATTGTAAGTACTTTATGTTTTCTTTATCTCAATTTATATATTTTCTCCTTCTCCAATGATGCCAATGCTTGAGAAGTTCAAGGATGGTAACAATCCTCCTAGTCAAATATACTTTTTGTGTACATTCAGTGTCTCCATTTTGTTTGGCTAACATTCTTTCAGGAAAAATATTGATATTTAACGTGCAAACACATAGTTGCTCATATTAAGCACATTTGATATATTTTATATATCGCATGTGATTTTATATATCACATGTAGCTGGTATGGCAGCTTGACAGAACCAGTAGCACTTCATGGTCTCCAAGACTGCTGTGGAATCATAAAGCCCAATGCAATATATATATAAATAGTCTAGCGTGCATATTTGGAACCATTCTCACCTGGTCTTAAGGGCACACAGTCACATCAACTGAATTAGAAGTATCTAAAAAATAGTTGCACTGTGTTTCCACTTTATGTTACATAGGAGAGAGCTTTAAACAGCTATATATCATTGCAATGCTCTTGTGATTCAGTGCTGTGTGGCAAACTTACATGGCTGTATAATATACCATCAGCTTATATTTGCATTTAACATACCTTTTAACATCACATAGCTACTGTAACACAGAGAGTTCAGACAATACTTCTATTGATAATACCATGCAATAACATTTGGAAGCATTTACATTGCTGCTTAATGTGTTACCTTTTCACAATATTTTCACTGCTGCTATAATGCAGCATCAACCGGCAATATTTGCATTGCACCCTCTAACAGTGTTTTCATTGTTGCTATGCCTTAAGCTTTTTGAAATATTTGCATTGCAGTTGTAGTAGTTTCCTTCAGCAATATTTGCACTGCTACAGCTACAGTGCACAATGTTTAGTATTACAGCATCTTTCCACAGTATATGCATCACTGCTGCATTACTGTGTGCTAAGGTATTACTACATTGCTGTAGTGATACAGAAACTTTCTAAAATGTCTGCATTGCTGCGTTAAACAGTACCTTTCAGCACCATTTGCATTAATGTTGCACTAGTTTCTTTTAGCAATAATTGCATTCCTGCTGGAATACTGCATCTTTTGACAATTTTTGCTTTGCTACTGTAGAACAATAACTGCAATACTTGTATTGCTGTTGTTATAAAGGACCTTCAGGCAGAATTTCCATTGCTGTTGCAATACCCTACTGCGACAAGATTTGCATTGCTGCTGTAATAAACGTTTGCCGATAACTGCATTGTTGCTGCAATGCAGAATATTCCTGCAAAAAACTGCATTGTGTTATGATAAAGTAGTGTGAGACAATATTTGCACTGCTGATGTAAAGCGGCACACTGGTAATTTGCACTGCAGATGACTGAATACGTATGAAGCCGTACCATTTGGTATTGCAGCTATAAAGTCATAACTTTTGGCGATATTTGTATTGCAGCTGTATTTGCTGTAAGTAAGAATCTTGTCATTTGCACGGCCGTGTTTATATTGTAACGTTCTGCAATAATTGCGCCTGTTGCTGTAAGCCCCAACCATTAGCCAGTATTTGCAATGCCGCCGCAATTTAAACAAGAGTAGCACTATCGCAGTGACATAGTCCTCTCAGTGTTATATGCAATGCCGCAGCAATACAGTAACTTTGGGTGTTTAAGAAGGAACTACAGATGCTGGAAAATCGAAGGTAGACAGAAGTGCAGGAGAAACTCAGCGCGTGCAGCAGCATCTATGGAGCGAAGGAAATAGGCAAAGTTTTGGGCCAAAACCCTTCTTCAGGTGATATTTGCATTGCACCTATAATAAAGCACTCTTTGTCATTATTTATATTTGCATTGTTTTTATGTAGTCACATTCTCCAATCATTGCAATGCTCTTGTGATTCAGTGCTGTGTGGCAAACTTACATGGCTGTATAATATACCATCAGCTTATATTTGCATTTATACTTTAATGAATACCTTTGAGCAACCTTGGCATTGCTGCAGTAAGAGTATCTCTCAGCATTATTTACAATCTTGCAGTAAATACAGTACTTCATGGCATTATTTGCATTGCGGCTATATTGCAGCATCTTATAGCGATATCCATAGTGCTTTTGGACTGCAGTATCGTTCATCAATATTTGCTTTGCTGCTGACATACAATGCTTTCTGGCCATTTTCACATTGCTGCTGCTATTCAGTAGCATTCTGCAATTTTGCGCAACTGCTGTAAATACGATACTTTTTGTTAATACTTGTGTTGCTGTTGCTATGGAATAGCCTTCCCAATGTCAGCATTGCTCCTGACAAAGTACATTTTGGCAATGGTGTACATACAGTACCTCACCTCACTGCTGCAGCTGCACATTGTGCTACATTCCCACTACAGCGTAGTGAAGTACTTCCTGACTGCGTTTCCATTGAAGCACTTTTGCCATTATATGTGATCTTAATATTAACTGCATACTTTCTCCTTACATTAGACCTTCCAAAGTGCAACACCTCACACTTACTCGGGTTAAACTCCATCTGCTATTCTCTGCCCATATCAATATAAACCTCTTATAAACCTCGGTGAGGTCACCTCTCAGTCTCCTATGCTCGAGTGAGGACAAATGCAGTCTTTCCAATCTTTCCTTGAAAGTAAAGCCTTCCATTCGAGGCAATATCCTTGTGAACGTCATCTGCACTGTTTCTAATGGTACCACATGCTTGAACTCATCGTCTCCAGGAGGTGAGAACACCACAAAATGAGCAAACATTACACACACACAAAGTAAAACATTACACACAACAGAAGAGTAAAATGCAGTCAATATAATTATTGTGTCTGGATCACACGTCATCTGGGAAATATGGGAAGTACTCCATGAAGAAGTAGGTTGCATAATATGACGCAGTCAATACTAACGTTGCTCCTGTGGAACAATTGCTGTAGTGAAGGCAGAATTGGCAGAGTTCCTCGAACAAAATTCCTGAAGGTCGTGTTCACACTGCTCCGGTAATTCAAGCTGAATGAGCAGTATTCACTAAGATCCTGTAATAGTTTCCTATTGACACTGCTTCTGCCATACAGTTCTCTTTAATGTCTGCAAACTGTTTTCACACTGCTGTTGTGTAGTAAATTTCTTGTAACTATTCTTGTACCGATGTAGCCACCAAAAACCTGGCACTAACAGCATTGGCACTGTTGCCAAGGGCCTGGTTTCACACTGACTCTATAGTTCCTGCAAGTATTGACAACACTCCTGTAATAAAAAGAAAAGCATCTGCACTTCCTTCCTACACATTTTCTCAGCTCCACTGCGCAATCTCCTCAAGGTTTAACTACATTGAAGAAATTCTCCTCCTCTCCCCGACGAGGGTTCTGCAACACCCTCTCTCGCTGCTCCCCCTCTGTGATTCCTCCCGCTCTCCGGCTCAACGACCACGTTTGAACCCAGACTCGCTACCACAGGAGTCTGAAGAAGGGTCTCGACCCGAAACGTCACCCATTCCTTCTCTCCAGAGATGCTGCCTGACCCGCTGAGTTACTCCAGCGTTTTCTGCCTATCTTCGGTGTAAACCAGCATCTGCAGTTCCTTCCTACACACTCCTGTAATACAGTTCTGACGCTTGCATGGTGCTTCTGTGCTTTGTATTCACATTGCACTTTAAGTATTCACACTGCACTTGTAGATAATGTTCTTTGTGTCAGCGTTCAAAACGCCTTAGAAATAAACTTTCAGAAGCAGTATCACCATGTTATAGGAAAAATGTTGTCAAGCTGGAAAGAGTACATAGAAGATTTACGAGGATGTTGCCAGGACTAGAGGGTCTGAGCTACAGGGAGAGGTGAGACTATTCCTTGGAGCACAGGGTGATCTTATAGAGGTGCATAAAATCATGAGAGGAATAGATTGGGTAGATACAGAGAGTCTCTTGCCCAGAGTAGGTGAATCGAGGGCCAGAGGACATAGTTTTATGGTGAAGAGGAAAATATTTAATAGGAATCTGAGGGGTAACATTTACACACAAAGGGTGGTGGGTGTACGGAACAAGCTGCCAGAGGAGGTAGTTGAGGCTGGGACTATCCTGTCGTTTAAGAAACAGTTGGACAGGTACATGGATAGGACAAGTTTGGAGGGATATGGACCAAATGCAGTCAGGTGGGACTAGTGTAGCTGGGACATGTTGGTTGATGTGAGCAAGTTGGGGGAAGGGCCTGGTTTCACACTGACTCTATGACTTTATGTCACACTGCTTTTGCGACACCTCCTGTCATAGATTCTGTAATACAATTCCTATGGACATTATTAACACTGTCCCTGTCATATGCAATCAGTGTTGCTGTATAACTATTCCTGCAATTAGTATTCACTCTGCTTCTGATTTGTTTACTCTTGCAGTACAGTTCTTCTGAACTGTCATCTTCTGTTGTATGAAAGGAAAAGCTTCTCACTTGGATGGTAGGTAGGTTAGTGCGATGTGTTCCATGGTTGTTTTGGTACCCGTGGCCATGCGGCACCTAGGGCCATAGAATATGTTGCTGTTGTGGAGCAGGTGGCCACATTGTCCATTTGCTACTGTGGATTCTGTTGATGGTTGTACACTGTCTTCAGGTAAAGATCGCAGCATGGGACCTCTGCGGTGAAGTCAGCATCAAGGTCATGGTTTTCTGCATTTCATGTATCCTCTTGCTCCTTCCATCGAGAAAATGCCAAGGTACTAGGTGTTTCCCCGGAGTGGCTGATGTGATTTTAAACACATTCGTGTGGTTTCACCAAGTCTTTGTAAATTGGGAGATTGATGTTGTCTTTCCATGTCAGAGATGATGTTGGAATCGTGGAACCAGGGTGGCACGGTGGTGCAGCAGTAGAGTTGCTGCCTCACAGCGCCAGAGACCCGGGTTGGATCCTAACTACAGATGCTGTCTGTATGGAGTTTGTACATTCTCCCTGTGACCTGCGTGGGTTTTCTCCGGGAGCTCCGGTTTCCTCCCGCTGTCCAAAGATGTACAGGTTTGCAGGTTAATTGGCTTGGTAGAATTGTAAATTGTCCCGAGTGTGTGTAGGACCGTGTTAGTGTGCTGGGATCGCTGGTCGGAGCAGACTCGGTGGGCCGGAGGGCCTGTTTCCACGCTGTATCCCTGAACTAAACTAAAACTAAAAGATGCAGGGTCGGAATGGGCCAGCACCAGAAAATGGACTGGACTGGATCCCTGAAGAAGGGTCTCGACCCGAAACGTCAACCATTCCTTCTCTCCAGAGATGCTGCCTGTCCTGCTGAGTTACTCCAGCATTTTGTGTCTATCTTCAGTTTAAACCAGCATCTGCAGTTCCTTCCTACAACGGAGTCCCTGTCTTTGTCCACATGACAGCATTTAAGCTGTACAACACTTGACTTTGTGGGATGGCTCTTGGGGTGTGACGCAGAGTTCCAAAATACAATTCCTGCAGACAACGTTTCACTATCCAGTAAAAGGGGAATCAAATATAGGAGCAAAGAGGTCCTTCTGCAGTTGTACAGAGCCCTAGTGAGACCACACCTGGAGTATTGGGTGCAGTTTTGGTCTCCAAATTTGAGGAAGGCATTCTTGCTAGTGAGGGAGTGCAGCGTAGGTTTACAAGGTTAATTCCCGGGATGGCGGGACTGTCATATGCTGAGAGAATGCAGCGGCTGGACTTGTACACTCTGGAGTTTAGAAGGATGAGGGGGATCTCATTGAAACATATAAGATTGTTAAGGGCTTGGACACGCTAGAGGCAGGAAACATGTTCCCGATGTTGGAGGAGTCCAGAACCAGGGGCCACAGTTTAAGAATAAGGGGTAAGCCATTTAGAACGGAGACGAGGAAACATTTTTTCTCACAGACAGTGGTGAGTCTGTGGAATTCTCTGCCTCAGAGGGCGGTGGAGGCTGGTTCTCTGGATGCTTTCAAGAGAGAGCTTGATAGGGCTCTTAAAAATAGCGGAGTCAGGGGATATGGGGAGAAGGCAGGAACGAGGTACTGATTGGGGACGATCAGCCATGATCACATTGAATGGCTGGCTCGAAGGGCCAAATGGCCTACTCCTGACCTATTGTCTATTGCAAGAGGGAAATTAACAGAGGGTGAAATGTGGGTATGAGATAGCTTCGGCAGATAAGGTAAGTGAGAATTCTAAAAGATTCTGCAACTACAGTATATTAAGAGGAAAAGGATAATTAGGGAGAGAGTAAATCTTAAGCCTTCCACATGGATTGTCACCTTGTCGTGGTGGAGAAGCTTGTGTGGTCCTGAGATCCTGAGAGCGATGCCGTCTGGAGTTCTGCTCCTGGTCGGGCCACCCGTGGCGGTAAGGTCGAGGGGGAGGTCTCTGACAAAGAGCAATCCAACCAAGACCTCAATGGTGGAACAGGCGGAGGACGATGGCTGACTTTAATGGAGCGTCACAACGGCTGGGAAGGCGGATGAAGGCTGCAGCAGAAAAGGGTCTCCGGTCGTCTTGCCACTGGATCCTGACCCTGATCTGTCAAGGACCATGTGGTGGCTGTCTGTGCACCAGTCCCATATTTGGACAGGTTCATTGATAGGAAAGGTTTGGTGGGATATGGGCCAAACGCAAGCAAATGAGACTGGCTGAGATCGGAAACTTGTTCGGCATGGACGAGTTGGGCCGAAGGGCCTGTGTCAGGGAGAAGAGGAACAGCGATAATTCCAACTGTTCATCAGCACTGGTTATCCATCATGTTCATAAGTGATAGAAGCAGAATTAGGCCATTCAGCCCATCAGTCTACTCCACCATTCAATCATGGCTGATCTATATTTTCCTTTCAACCCTACTCTCCTGCCTTCTCCTCATAACCCTCAACACCCGTACTAATCAAGAATCTATCTCTGCCTTAAAAATATCCATCAACTTGGCCTCTACAACCTTCTGTGGCAATGAATTCCACAGATTCACCACCCTCTGACAAATAAATTCCTCCTCGTCTTCCCAGAGGAACATCGTTTAATTCTGAGGCTGTGGCCTCTGGTCCTAGACTCTCCCACTAGTGGAAACATCTTCTCCACATCCACTCTATCCAGGCCTTTCATTAATCGGTTTCAATGAGGTTCCTCCTCATCCTTCTAAACTCCAGCGAGTACAGGCCCAGTGCCGACAAATGCTCATCATATGTTAACCCACTCATTCCTGGGATCACGGAGAAGGGTGTCACTCTAATCTAAACCAGGACTCTAGCCTAAAGACTCTCAAACAAAACAACTTAATCTCTGCAATACAGGTCAGTATTGTGCCTGCTCCTGTAATACTGCTTCCGCAGGCAGTACTGACACCGCTGCTATAAAACAGTTCTTTTCAGCAGCATTCACAACTCCTGGTGATATAGCTTCTGCAAGTAGTACTGATAACGCCTGTGTTCCTGTAAGTAGTGTTCAACAACCCGTACACTGACAAGGCTCCTGGAATATAGTCCCTGCACCCAAGTCACAATGCTCTTCGATGAAAATTCCTATTGCTGCCACTGACACTGTTCCTGCAGATAAAGTAAGCAGATTGCTCCTCTAATATAAATTCCGGTAGAAAACAGTGAACCTGCGTCAATAATAGTTCTTGTAAGCAGGAATTAACCCATTACTGTAACACAGCTCCTGTAGCCAGTATTCACAATGGTCCTCGTAAACAGCTTTTTGAGGCTGTATTCACATTGTCCCTGCACACATACTGTAGTTACCACAGGCAGTTTGAACATTGCTCCTGTTACACCTATTTCATCCTGCAATGTCACTCATACCTGTCGGCAGCATTCGCACTGCTCCTGGAGGCAGTTTCTTTCTGCAGTGTTTGGTCACAGTGCTCCTGTTCCTGTGGACAGTATTAACTTGAAGTTACAGTCCCTGCTCAAAAAAACCCAACACATTGCTCCTGCACTACCGTATTGTGGGAAGCGTTCACACTAAACCTGCAAAACCGTTCATGGAGACAGTGTTCAGACTGCTCATGAAATACAATTAGTGCAGGCAGTATTCACACTGCTCCTGCGATACGTGTCGTGTAGGCAGCATTGACAGTGCTCCTGTAATACAAATTGTATTGGCAGTATACTGTAGCTCTTGTAATACACTTCTTGTTGGCACTATTAACAGTGCTCCTGCAACACAGCTTTTGTAGGCAGTATTCACATAGCTCTTGTAATACAGTACCTGAAGGCAGTATTCACACTGGTACGGTTTCTCTCCACTGTGAGTCCGTTTGTGTCGTTCCATGTGGTATTTCTGAATAAACCGCATGTCACATTCATCACAGTGGAACGGCTTCTCACCTGTGAAATCAAATGAAGAATCATCTAATGCATGTGGTTTTGCAATGTACAAAATTCTGTGATCTAAAATTACTTTTAACTTGAGCTGCAAATCCCTGCCCTGGCTTCGCTCTTGGATGGAAGTTTTAATTCATACAATTGGCTGGGAATGGAATCTAAACTACAATTTTTCCCCTTCCAAGTTTCTCTGCTCCTCTCTGGATTTGCACACTCTTGTGAGGGTCCATTCCTAAAAAGCCCCTTACTGCGCTTTGATGAAGCAGCCATTCTTCTCAAGCAAGCCTGGACTATGACTGCTGACAAAACAATTCAACTGCATGGTCTGTGGTGCTGGGCCCCGAGTTAGTCCTGATCGCATCGTCACATGTACGTGCTTTACAGCAAATCATAGCCTCTAATTTCTCCAGGGAAACTAAGACCAATCTTTAGTCACAATTGTTGCAATGGCTGGTATTCGTGAATGAAGCCTACTTCAAAGCTCAGACCTGAGTTTTAATGGTCAATTGTATCATGAACACCATTGAAGGGATTTATACTGTCTCAAAAAAGGCAGCCAGTATCATCAGAGACCCACACCACCCTGGCCACACACTCATTTCACCCCTGCCACCAGGAAGAAGGTACAGGAGCCTGAAAACTGTAACATCCAAGTTCAGGCACAGCTTCTTCCCTGCAAACATCAGGCTATTAAACACTACAACCTCTATTAAGCTCTGAACTACAAAGACAATTATTGTTATTATTGCACTATTAGTTTGTTTTTTATGTTAACGTATATGTGCGCGCGTGCGCACTTATATATATATATGTGTGTGTGTGTGTGTATGTGAGTATGTGTATATATACACACACACTGGACTTTTTTTTCTCGTTTATTATATAGTTTACAGTGTACTATGCTTACATAGTCTGTTATGCTGCTGCAGGTAATCATTTCATTGTTCTATGTAGGACATATGACAATAAAAGACTCTTGATTTTACGATGATGCCATCAGAAGTTCATATATTAAGTTTGGAAAAGTACCCAAAAACTTGCCCTGGCATATTGCCATGTTGCCCTGTAAACTATAGAAAATGGGCCATTGTGAAAATTGTAATGCTAAGAGCATGGAATATTAGCATGACACTGAGGATGCAAAATGTCAACATTATTGCAAGCTGCTGGGAATCTGGCTGTGTCACAATGATCAGTTTGTACTGGTATCAAGTGAAAGTCAACAATCAGTCTATTCCACTCAGTCAAGATAGAGACAAAATGCTAGAGTAACTCAGCGGGACAGGCAGCATCCCTGGAGAAAAGGAATAGGTGACGTTTCGGAGTCAAGACCCTACTTCAGTCTGAGGGTCAGGGGAGAGGGAAACTAGAGGTATGAAGAGGTACAGAACAGATCAGAGTCAGCACCGATGACCCAGAAAAGGTGGAGCCCACAGTGGTCCATTGTTGGCTGTGGAAGAGGTGATTAGAACAAAGGGATACGAACAGTGAAGCTAGCGGGTCGACAAGGGTGGGGGAGGGACTGAGAGAGAGAGAGAGGGAATGCCAGGGTTACTCAAAGTTAGAGAAGTCAATGTTCATACCGCTGGGTTGTAAGCTGCCCGAGCGAAATATGAGGAGCTGTTCCTCCAATTTGTGCTGGGCCTCACTCTGACAGTGGAGGAGGCCCAGGACAGAAAGGTCGGCGTGGGAATGGGAAGGGGAGTTAAAGTGTTTGGCAACCGGGAGATTGTGTAGGCCAAGGCGGACTGAGCGTAGGTGTTCATCAAAATGATCGCCCAGTCTGCACTTGGTCTCACCGATATATACGAGTCCTCACTGAGAACAACGAATATAGCAGATGAGTTTGTTGGAGATTCCACTCAGTGGCATGTGATATTAAAGTCAAATAGTGAGAACTAGTATATGTCAAAATAACGAGGGCCCATCTGCATTTGACTATTGCACTGAGAGCTCAGTATCTGACAGGAGCACAATGAGTTTCAAAACTAATTATTTAAGTACTGTGTCTAATACATTACCATCATGAGACAGATTCTCTGTAAACTGCATTACACCATCAGTGATGGAATGGAATGGAATACTTTATTGCCTCGTGACTGGGCACAGTGAGATTCTTTGCTGCATACCCAATGTATACAAATAGCGGCCATCTACAGCGCTGACAAAGTTACAAAGCAGACTGGCTCCCCCTTTTGTTCTCCCTTTCCCCCCACAGCGGTCCCCCCCCCCCCACGTCCTCATTGCCCTTTGTTCCCCCCCCCCAATTGTCCATTGTTCATCCCCTCCCCCTTCACGGCAGTCCTCCACGCTCTCATCGACCACCGGTCGACCCGCGAGGCTTCACCACCAGGGAGGCCCCACCGTCACGAGGCTTCACCGCCACCGGGGCCTTACTGTCGTCGACGCCCCACTTCACGCCTCCGTGGACCCCAGCCGCGGGCTCCTTCGGCCGCTCCGCCGACCTGGACTCCGACCCGGGCTTCTACGTGGTGATCCGGAAGGCATCGAAACCGCGGCGCCTGGATAAAGGCCTCCAACTGCGCTCCCAGTCCACAGCAGCGGCCCGTTGGGAAGCCTTCTGGCTTCAGCTTGTCAAATTGTCATAGAGAAGAAATAATCCACGATATTGACTTTTGACTTTAGAGATACAGAAACTTTGTCTCTGGAACTAATGCGCTACAATGCTGAGAACTATATTCTGCACACTGTATCTTCCCCTTTGTTTCGTTTTTAGAGATAGTTTAGAGATGCATTGCGGAAAAAGGCCCTTCAAGTCTGTGCCGACCAGCGATCACCCCGTACACTAGCACTATCCTGCACACTAGGGTCAATTTACAATTTTACTAAAGTCAATTAACCTGCAAACCTGCACATTTTTGGAGTGTGGGGGGAAACCGGAGCACCCGGAGAAAACCCACCCGGTCACAGGGAGAACGTACAAACTCCGTACAGACAGCAGCCGAGGTCAGGATCGAACCCGGGTCTCTGGCGCTGTGAGGCAACAACTCTACCGCTGAGCCACCGTGCCGCCTCAAATAGGCCACAAATTGACATTGAAATAGGACCAATATTACATTTCGAATGAGTCTGGACTATGACTACTGTGTATTTGTGTCACAACGAGGGTGCAAGTCAATTTCAGTGGTCCCACTGAGAGACTGACATCTTAAGAGTGTCACTTCAAAAGGGCTGCTTGATTACATTCTTGGAATGAATGCTCTGATATTTTTGAACCACAGATGAAATATTCCCAAGAGGATCAAACTGCAAGTCAGGATATGGGCAGCAGAGTTTCAGATTTCTTGAAGATTTGGTGAGGGAGGTTGAGTTGAGGAAAATTGCCAAGAGATCAGTGGAAAAGCCAAGTCAGTCTGGCAATAACAAGAGCAAGAATAATTGTTAGAGCAGCACAGGAGGTGAGATAGAGTAGATGGGAAACATTTGCAGAGTAATATCAGTCTTTGTGATGGAGAAGATACGTTGATGTGTGGTATACCCAAGTACGAGCCTGAGACAATGGCCAGGGAGAGAGAGCAAATTGGCGGAAAGGGAACAGCAGTTGCGGGAAAACATGATGATTTTCGTATTCGCAATGTTTATCTGCAGATATCTGTCATTCATCCAAGACCATAATCATAATAATCATAATCATACTTTATTAGCCAAGTATGTTTTGCAACCTACAAGGAATTTGATTTGCCATACAGTCATACCATTAAAAAGCAACATAACACACAAAATATATTTTAACATAAACATCCACCACAGTGACTCCTCCACATTCCTCACTGTGATGGAAGGCGAAAAAAAAGTTCAATCTCTTCCCTTCTTTGTTCTCCCGTGGTCGGGGGCCTTGAGCCTTCTGTTGAGGGGGTGATCTTGGCTCCCGTAGCCGGCGGTCGGGCCCTCTACATCGGGGCGATCAAGCTCCTGCATCGGGGGGGTGTCAACTTCCCGCGCCGGGCGATCGGACCCCGGGTCAGGGCTAGTCGAACCTTCTGTGTCATTGGCAGGGAGGTTCTACTGCAGTTGTACAGGGCCTTGGTGAGACCACACCTGGAGTATTGTGTACAGTTTTGGTCTCCTAATCTGAGGAAAGACATTCTTGCCATAGAGGGAGTACAGAGAAGGTTCACGAGACTGATTCCTGGGATGTCAGGACTTTCATATGAAGAAAGATTGGATAGACTCGGCTTGCACTCGCTAGAATTTAGAAGATTGAGGGGGGATCTTATAGAAACTTACAAAATTCTTAAGGGGTTGGACAGGCTAGATGCAGGAAGATTGTTCCCGATGTTGGGGAAGTCCAGAACAAGGGGTCACAGTTTAAGGATAAGGGGGAAGTCTTTTAGGACCGAGATGAGAAAAACATTTTTCACACAGAGAGTGGTGAATCTGTAGAATTCTCTGCCACAGAAGTTAGTTGAGGCCAGTTCATTGGCTATATTTAAGAGGGAGTTAGATGTGGCCCTTGTGGCTAAAGGGATCAGGGGGTATGGAGACAAAGCAGGTACAGGATACTGAGTTGGATGATCAGCCATGATCACATTGAATGGCGGTGCAGGCTCGAAGGGCCGAATGGCCTACTCCTGCACCTATTTTCTATGTTTCTATTGGTGTTTCCCGACTAGGCCTCTACCCAAGACTGTAAGCTCCGCGATGTTGAAATCTGCAGGCAATGATTTGGAGCGACGATCCCAGGCAAGGGATCAGCACCGATGGTAAGTTCCCGTCCCCGCGGTGGGGCTCAAAGTCAGTCCCGAGCAAGGCCTCCAGCCCCACGATGTTAGGCCTCAGAGCAACCGGAGATACGATCCGTAAAACAATCCGGCAAGGTACGAGATTGAAAAAAAGTTTCCCCCGACCCCCTCCCCCACATAAAACAAACCAGAGAACATTGACACATACTTTTAAAACTCACTAAAAACAACATAAAGACAAAAAAACAGACACTGTTGTGCGAGGCTGCCATCGTGCGGCGCCCCGTGGTGGTATATAACCAGATAACAACCAAGCAGTCCAGTAGCACAAACACTGATGCAATTATGAATGATGAGGTTGAGGTGGGTGTCGCCATTGAGTGTTGACCAGAAGATGCATTGCCCCTGCAGAAACATGTCGAAAACTGGTGCTGCACTGTGGCCGTGCCAATTTGCTCCATTGCTGTTGGCGCAGGTTCATCATGTACGCAGCGCATGCGAGAGCATATACACTCTAAAGGGCCATTTGCATTAATTTCCTTATTAGCGCAAGTTACAAATGAATAATTTCATGTGTAGCACTCACTGCGTCCAACTCTTATAGGCGAGTATATGTCAGCAATTCTACCGTTGCGCCACCGATGACCAGACGTGTCTTGTAGATAGTCACACATGATTACATGCAGCATTGGTGAGTCCATTCACTTTTACCTCGCCTCTGGAATTCAGCTCTTTCGTCCACGGAGTCTAAGAAACCCTGACGGACCCGCCATTGATGAACACAGGGATGCTCTCGAAGCCTCTTCTTCCTGGCAGCTGCTGATCGTCCACCACCATTCACAGCACGATGTGGTGGGACGATAAGAGCTTAGATGTGATCCATTTGTTGTGGGATCACTCGACCGTCTATTGCATGCTCCGTTTGACGTTTAGTATACGTCGTCCTGTGTTGCTGCTTCACTCGCTGTTACCTCATCATGGTTATGCCCACTCATGCTCTCACCATTATATTCTGCTCTCCGACTAAATCAGCATCGGCCCTTGGTACAGTGAGAGATATACCAGGCAATAAAGTTATGCATTGTGGAAGATTAAAATCCCCCTTTTGGTAAAGTTGACACCTCTTGGATGATTTGCTTTGAGCGGTGAGATCTGCTATGACTCTATCCGATTGAGTCTGTTGCAATGGAGCAAGCCCAGTTTGTGAAACACGACTTTGCCTCCACAAGCATTATCAGCAGTCACGCCTATAAATGTAATAAACGGCAACAGGCAGGTCAGTGAGTATGTTGTCATGTACATTTACCCCTCAACGTAGTTCCTCTGACCAGCCTGGCAGCTATGACCCGAAGAAATTGGTCAGTGACTGCTACAGCGGCACTTGCAACGATGCCCTACCTTGCTAAACTAAACCCTGACTACTTGCAATGCTTCACTCCAATGCTGTTCAATATGGAGAAACACCATTTCGTCAGCCAAGGTGAAGGCAGTTGTGTTAATCAGCACGGGGTCACTGTGCTCATGTTGACCTGATGCCACAAGCATTGGATTCTTGTTGAGATTTTCCAAAGACTACTGCTGTTCCTGAGTGTTGTGGTATATTCCATTGCGAGCTTTGGGGTATTGTAGGTAGATGATTCAAGCTCCGGTGACTGCCATCAGGTGTAACAATGAGCGTCCTAGGGTATTTCAGTGCCACACTAGGAGCCACAGAGTGTTATTATCATAGTGAGTCCCGTTAAGTATTATAGCGACACCGTGTGCCATGACAAATCTGGGCAAGTCAACTTCATTTTATCTATCATGGTTCTACCATGGTTTGATGATATTAATTCAACAAATTCAAAATCTTTGACAACACAGAACAATAGACAATGTTAGTTTTATGAAGTTAGCCTTAAACTGCGCAGGCGATGATATTTGCAAGGGTCATGACTTGCCGATGGGTACATTTTAGTAATGAGCCATTGTTCAAGTGGTAAGTGGACTTGATAAAGAGCATGGGAAGGTGCCTCTTGCTAAATCTACTGGGCAACCTGCCTTGGGGAAGGTACATGCTGCCCACACCAAAGATGTCAAGGGATGGTGTAAAGGGGGGCACCTAGATTTAGGTGGCAAAAAGAAGATGTCCATCTTGCGCCCCTGCCTTCTTTTATCTAGAGTTCAACTGGAGTGTAATTAAGCTAAGAATGATGCAAGGGTCTTGCCAGTCAGTAAAACAGGATGTATAAAGCCAAAGGTACAGCTAGTTCTACTATAATACAATAGTTGTGTTCCTAAGAAACCTAGTGTTATGGAAAATCGCATTATAAAGATAATTATGTCAATTGGGGAGAATGGGTTTGGGCTATTTTCCGTGCAAGGTTTACAAAAGTAGAGGTCATTTCCATAGGAATAAGTTTACTTTTGTTACTGCAACCTAAAAATGCTGAAGACTGCATGTCATTGCTAATCAGTGTGAGTAGAAGCGATTGATTGTGAATTTCAATAGCCACTGCAGTTACAGCAGCAGGTGTGTTTTTAAGAGACAATGGTGTCTGATTACTGCAGGGAGGTTACATGGAACCAGATTTTATCCCCCTATACTGTTTAAATCCAAAACAGCTTTTCTTTCTGCTTGTCGATTTCCAAAGTAACTTTTAAGTGGTTCTCTAGTTCCAGATCGAAATCAAGTTATAACCAATTCAGCCTGGATAATGCAAATAATGTTTCCATTCATCGATTGCATTATATCCAATTCGTGTTATGAAAAGATGCATTATAGCAGAACTATCTGTACCAAGAAAGAATCAAATCATTAGGGAAGAGAGACAACAAGAATACAAAGGGAGCAGGCATTTGGAGATGAAATCTTGTCCTGTATACCATGATCAACTCAAGACAAAAAGTGGAAAAGAACTAACCACAGCTGATGGCAAACACCAACTGTCTGTACAATAAGAAGCCAATAAGAACTATTTCAGTCATTATGAACCATGGCGCAATTATTGCTATTCGATAAACTGCCTATTATACCTCCACGCCTCGTGTAATCTGTAATTTACTTCAGAGATGCAGCGCAGAAACAGGCCCTTCGGCCCACCGAGTCCGTGCCGACCAGCGATCACCCCGTCCACTAACACTATCCTACACACTAGGGACAATTTATAATTTTATTGAAGCTAATTAACCTGCAAATCTGTACGTCTTTGGAGTGTGGGAGGAAAGCGGAGCACCCAGGGAAAACCCACGCGGTCACAGGGAGTACGTACAAACTCCATACAGACAGCACCTGTAGACAGCACCTGTAGTCAGGATCTCTGGCGCTATTGTGCCGCCCTATGTGACCTTTGAGAAAAGTTAACATTTTACACCATGGAGTATTACAAATGTAATAGTGAGCATCTTCAAATATTACAATAAGTGTCATGGAATATTCCTAAGTCCCAATGTGTGCTATCGAGTATACAGTTTAATAATAAATGCTGTGTGGGGTTTCCCAATGCCAGTGAACACTGTGAAGTGTAACAGTGTAAAAATGAGTGCCATTGGAAATTCCAAAATCACTGAGTGCTGTGGGGTACTCCATTTTCACAGTGCTTCTGTGGATACTGAAGTGTCACTGCAAATGCGTTGGGGTATTACAGTGGCAAAGTGAGAACCAGGGATATTACATTGCCATTATCTATAGTAGAGACTCGTATTACAATGCATAGGATGGAATGATGGTAAATGAGCAACAGAACTTAATGTGGTTAGCTAAGAAACTAAAGAGACAGTATCCCTCTTTCTTTGCTTACCTAGTTTGCATGATAAACCTCTGCCATATTTTTTATTAACTGATCCCATTTGATAACCTCTATGCTACTGGTAGTTAAAAGAAACATCCCTAATGTTGAACATCAATTCGTGGTGTCTATTTGAGACATATAGTGAGAATTTACTAATTCCTTCAAAGGTTACAAGCTCATTTCTGCATGGGCCAAAATGCGAGATGTTCTAAGAAAATGTTTTATTATAATAATACCGCTAGGAATTTTGTTTATTTCCCCCCCCTTTCCCCCTAAATTCCTGCTATAATACACTTGCAGAAAATATACTTTGTGGACTTCCATGGGAGCAAACGTGCACCAATTACAGGTTAAATCATTAAAACATGAGGATGCCTTCACTACTGAAAGGGATTCAAGTACTTGATAGTTTGAAATGATTGAGATCTGAAGAAAGAATAATTGGAACATTATTTATAATCTCACTCTATTGTAGATTGGCAAACCAGGACATATTGCTTCCGCATGCACCTTGTATTTGCAAAGAAGGAGCAAACAACAGAAATTCTGCCTTTGTTGTGTTTAACAAATGCTTTAACGCGTGCTTTTTTACTTATGTAGGTCAACAAAAGGGATAATGTCTCTTTAAGGATTTTCATAGATGGTTTATCTCGTGTCACTGGCACATGCCCCTAGCATTTCACTTACCAGTGTGTATCTTCTCATGTCTCTGCAGTAGGTACTTCTGGATAAATCGCATGCTACATTGGCTGCACTGAAATGGCTTTTCACCTAAAAGCAAAACAAAATCCAAATTTCTCCTCAGCTCACTCAGGACGTAAATGCCTATAATTATCCTTCTCAATCTAGCAGTCTAAGCTGTGAACATTGGATTTGTTTTAAAGGCAGGCTACAAGCGACCCGAGATACACTCATGCCATGAAGCTCCTCAGTTGAACACATCTCCTTGGAGAAGCAATTGAAGTGGAGAGACAATATCCCATTTTGTTGCTCTAGTAAACCTCTTGCTCAACTATCAAAAATATAAACACCTTCCACAAAGCCTCTGCCTAAATAATGAGGGTTTCTGATAGTAAATGTTGTGGAAATCATTCTAGACTCTTTCCGAATGTCAGCAATGGACAGCACCAAGACCACAGGTTAATCATTCATAATCAATAGCCACAAGTCTCTTCAAACTTTTCATTCTCTATCATTAGCAACAGCAGCCAAATTGCTGTGTACACACTTGAAGGCATTCCTGTCAACATGGGAAGCAAACCAATAGTATACGATCTGAAGTTTATACGCAATTTGAGAGTAAATACTTCCATTTGACGCCATTATAGAACCGACTTCACAGGAAATAATTGCTTAGGAACATGAGAAATAAGTCGACCAAGTGTTCCAAAAGCCCAATACTGTACTTGACAGCCTAAGTTTAAGGGAACACAGGTTGTCTTAAACAAGATCAATAGGTGATACCTTTGAGGCATCCTTTTTTGGCTGAACAATTTCAGAACAATTTTGAAGATCGACACAGGTAATTGGTCAACACGGGTAGAGCATATGGAATTGGAACAATGTATTGGCATGAATTAAGAATGGGTTCCCAGGCATCAAGCCAAGGAAACCATATGTCTTATTGCCAATTTTAATGATGATACAAAATTAGTTGAGATTGTGAGTTGGGAGGAGAATGCACAAAGGCTTTAAGGGGAGAAAGAAAAAACAGACAATGCTGGGAAAACTTAGCAGGCCAGGTAGCGTCTGTGGAAAATAAGATAGTATTTTGGGTCTGAAGTAGGGTTACAGATTTAGAAACTGCTAAAACTACTAACAAAGTGAAAACATAGTCAAGTAAAAATATTAAGTGTTGGATGTAGAGAGCATAACTTTCAAATCCCAATACATTGACAGCAAAAGTCAGAGAGGAACAATGTATAATTAGTTCCTTGCAAGCCACAATTAACAACTCTGTTAAACCAATGTTTCAGGGTTTAAGAAAGAATCAGTAGCCTCATATATGCTCCAAGGCCCAACTTTACTCAGCTACCAGAAGAAACAAAATCTAGATTACAAAATGTAAAGCAGAACATTGAAGATGCTGGAAATCTATAATAAAGACAGAAGGTGCTGGAAACACTCAGCAGATCAGGCAGCATCTATGGAAAGACAAACAGAGTTAATGACTCAACGAGATTCCACTGTCAGACATCTTTCCTCTCCTTCCCTTCCAGCATATCAAAGGGACCGAACCCTTTGCAACTCGCCAGTCACAGACATCAAATAGTACAGAACAGGCACCTGCGGCCCATGATATTTGCGCTAACCATGAAACCAATTTAAACTGTACATCTGCCCGCACAGGATCTATATCCCTCCAATCCCTGTATATCTATGTGCCTACCTAAATTCCTCATAAGCACCATTATGGTATCGGTTTCCACTACCTCCCCTAGCAGTGTGTTCCAGGCACCTACCACTCTAAAAAAATAAGCTTGCCCCACACAACTCCTTTAAACTTTCCCTGTCTCACCTTTAAAATATGCATTTGAATATTTGACATTTCCACCTTTGAAAAAAGACCATCTACCAAAATTGTGTGCATTTTTATCAGGTTCCCCCCTCAGTCTCCAATGTTCTGGAGAAAACAATCCAGGTTTGTCCAACCTCTCCTTATAGCTAATACTCTCTTCTACCTCCACCTACCACTCCCCGTCTCACAACGTTTTCTCCCACAACTGTCCTTTCTCCTCTTCCCGCCCCACCATCCAGGGATACATAAACCGTCTTTCCAGCTGAAGCAGCCATTCACTTGCACATATTCCAGTCGTGCATTAATGTTCACAACATAGTCTGCTCTACATCAAGGAAACCAAATGCAGACCGGTTGACTGCTTTGTGGGGCACTTGAGTTCAGTAAGTAGGGGCACTCCCAAGCATCCGGTTGCCTGCCGTTTTAATTCTCCAACTCAATCACACTCTGACCTGTCCCTCCGTGGCTGCCTACACCATTATAACAAGGCCCAACATAAGCTTGAAGAACACCACCCCGTCTCCCGTCTGGGCATGTTGCAGCCTTCCGTCTCACAACTTTAGGCAAGTTGCTTTCTTTGTCTGTATAAGAAGTGGCCAGGTCATCTATCTTGTGATATTGACTCTGTTTTTCCTCTCTCCCTCAGCACAAACTCACCAGCTGGGTGCATCGTGCAGCCATGTCTTCAGCAAGTCTTTCGTTCTGGCGTTCTCACTCTCTAACTGCCCTCATTAAATAGCTTTTATGAATAAAACAGCCACTCTTCCTAACTGTCCCATTTAACCATCGACCAGATTTCCTCTTTTGTAACTTACTCCCAGGGCAATCCTGGCCTCATCGCCCGATCCATCTCTTCACCACCCTCCCTGCAGCTTCATACCAACTCACTTTCTTTCCTTCCCAGTTCTAACAAAACCTCTTCAACCCTTAAACATTAACGGTTTCTCTTTCCACAGATGCTGCTTGATCTGGTGAGTGTTTCCAACATTTTGTTTGCCTGTGCACATTGGCACCTCAACTGATCTTCTTTCTTGACTCTTTAGGCTCACAGGATCACACCCTGATTCTGCCCATTGTCCACATAGAGCTGAAAGAGCAAAAGGACGTGACAAAGGTAGGCCTGTTGTAAGCTCTATTGTAATCTCTGGGCTGCACGACCAAATTTAGGGCCGAGTCCTCTCCAAATGATTTTGAGGTGGTCAGCAGAACATGAGTAAGGTAGCAGGGGGTCATTGTTAAAGACCCCTAGTAACATGCCATTGCATCTGCACAATGCACCATGATTTAGTTTACTTTTGCTTTATCCAAATTTTAAAGCAAGCAAGTTTACTTCGCAAAAAAGCTTTAAAGTGAGATCGATTTTGTTTTCGTGGATCAACAAGCCAGAGGTCATAAGCTCAAATGTCACTCCTCAAATTTATGAAACTGAACACATCAAATCTAGAACGTGGAGCAGTGCAGCACAGGAACAAGCCTTTGGGCCCACGATGTCTATGCCAAAAATGATACCAAGTTAAACTAATCTAATCTGCCTGCCTGTGATCCATATCCCTCATATCCATGTACATATCCACAAGCCTATCCAAAAGCCCCTTAAATGCCCCTCTCACATCTGACTCCATATCCACCCCTGGTAAGGAGTTCCAGCCACCCACCACCCTCTGTGTAAAATAGCTTGCCCCACACATATCCTTTAAACTTTGCCCCTTCCATCTTAAAGCTATGTCCTCTAGTCTTTGACAATACCCATTCCTTCTCTCCAGAGATGCTGCCTGTCCCTCTGAGTTACTTCAGCACTTTGTGTCTATCTTCAGCATTCTGGTAAATCAATTCTGCACATATCTGTGACCAGAAACAAACTCCAGGTAGTCGTTAATAACCCTGTGGCTCATTAATGTCCTTTAGAGAGTCAGGCCTTAAATATCACTCCAGCCTCACATAACATGGTTGATAACAAAGGATGGGAAGTGAATGTTGCCCAGATTCTCAGAGAAAATCATAAGAAAGCAATTGATAGTTGGGTTAGTGTAATAACTGAGGCTGGTTGAATATGGTGAGTTATGCTCTGAGAGGAATAAATAAATGAGTGTACTTTAAATAGTGAGACAACTGAAATTCTCTGGCCATGGTACTGCATGACAACCATTTCCTCAGTAAAATTGTGTCAAACCACCTCACAGCAGGTAAGCTTCCACATAATCAACTCCTGTTTTACCCTTTCGGCCCAAGCCACTAGAGTTTCAAATCTGATATTGGTGTCATTTTTTATGTTTAGCAGTAATGTCAATTTAGTTTTCTTGACTTAAATAGTCAATGCTATCGCAAGATTACACAAATTTTACCAGCGTACTCGAGCTATTTTACATTCATCACTATTAAACACTGCACATTGTTCATTTTGGTGTCCTATTAGCCTGCATATATCTAACATTTCTGGGGGGTTTTAAATGAACTAACCTGTAGCCACTTACAATGCAAGCAGAATACACATCAGTGCAAACAATTAACCACAGACTACTTCAACAAAGTATTCAGTTTGGTGCCAAGTTATGGAAAAGAAACAAAGGCCCAAAGTGAATCAGACCAACAGTCAAACCTTGTTACAACAGAACCTTTGTTACGCTTGGCACACTGAACTTTTCCCACTCACAGCTGCATCAGGGTTAGTTTGCGATCTGCCATTGGCAGGTTGCACAGTTGTTCAGAGCCAACGTGTTATAAATATAATAAAGAACAAAACTGCTGCCAGCAATTTGAAGCACAGAAGATCTTGCAATGGTAAACGTTATTGGTGCGTACTTTGAAAACCTTACATTCCAAGATTGACACAGGAAACGGATTACACAATACACCATTATGGGCAGCGATCGCTTTTGAAACTAAACATTAAAAACATTCACAGTTTAGAGTTTTGTTGGAAAAGTACGATCAATTCAGCGCACAGATTACAGAAACGCAAAAGAATGCATTGAACTCCTTTAGCCCGATTAATTGACAAATTGTCTGTTCAAAATATCACTGAGCCAAACAGATGAGAAAAGACTCTGATTCCTTTCACTTTTGCTGTGTTAAAGTTGACCTCAACTGGAGTGCTTGCAGAGCCAGGGACGGGAGGAGGGGGGGGGGAGGAGGAGGAGAACAGCTGGAGTTCCCTTTCCTGATCACAGGTCAGTAACATTTCCTGGACTTTGAACAGGTTTAGCTGCAGTGTCCCCGCCTGGCCCTGGTCAAGCTGTCCGTTGACACGGGCTGTCTACACTTACACTTGAGGATTGACCAGTTGATGGAGGTACTGGAGGATGATTGACACCTGTGGAACAGTACTCCCAAAACGAGGCACCATAATCGGAAGAGGGACAAGGGAAGGCATGGCCATCTATTTCTTGCAGTTTGAATATTCACTTCTTATTTGTATACAGAACACTGTCCACTTGTAAAAACTGAACTAATTCAAATGGTTTACCAGACTAAAAACCACTGTGGTTGTTTCAGCAGTGTTAAAGTCAACTGGCCACGTTTACAGTCATCATTTATGAATAAATCAGAGCCCATGGCCCTAGGTCACGGAAAGCTATGCGAAGGAACACACTTCACATTAAAAAATGACAACATTTACAACAGCAGAAAATATTTAGTGGGGTTTTCCTAGAGAATCCAATTTTGAAAATCCATTGATGGCAGAGGCACCAGGTTTCCTGAACACAACCACCGACCTCTCTGTTGGAAAGTATGAATGACTTGATGTCACGAATGGACAAGATCACGCAGTGCCATGCTAAAATAATTTGCTGACGTTAGCGCCCAGGCTCATGTAGAATGGCAGGTACACAAAAATGCTGGAGAAACTCAGCGGGTGCAGCAGCATCTATGGAGCGAAGGAAATAGGCAACGTTTCGGGCCGAAACCCTTCTTCAGACTGATAGGGGGTGGGGAGAAGAAAGGGAAAAGGCGGAGGAGGAGCCCGAGGGCTGAGGGATGGGAGGAGACAACCAGAGGGCTGATGAAGGGGCGGGAGACAGCAAGAGCTAGCAAAATTGGGAGAATTCAATGTTCATGCCCCCAGGATGCAGACTGCCCAAGCGGAATATGAGGTGCATTTCCTCCAATTTCCGGTGTTGCTCGCTCTGGCCATGGAGGAGACCCAGGACAGAGAGGTCGGATATGGAATGGGAGGGGGAGTTGAAGTGCTGAGCCACCGGGAGGTCAGGTTGGTTATTGCGGACCGAACGGAGGTGTTCGGCGAAACGATCGCCAAGCCTCCGCTTGGTCTCACTGATGTAGATCAGCTGACATCTAGAGCAGCGGATGCAATAGATTATGTTCCAGGCTGATGTAGAATGGCCACTTGGATGAGGTAGCTGCGCAGCTATCATAGATTATAGAACCGTACAGCACATGAGCAGGCCCTTTGGCCCTCAATCTCTATGTCGAACATGATGCCAAGTTAAACTAATCTCCTCTGCCTGCACATGATTCCTATCCATTCATTCCCTGCATATTCAAAAGCCTCTTAAACGCCACTATCGGATCTATCTTTGTGATTTCATTAGTAGAAAGCGATTAGAAAATTGGACAGGGAAAAAAAACTTAAGCATGTGGTCATTTTAAAAAACATCTTATGAATACTCAATGAAAAGCAATATTCAAATCTTTTAAGGAACATAGCTCTTATCAAATAAAATTAGACCTTAATTGTCTTCTCATATCTGTAACAAGAGCTTGGCTGCAGTGGTATTTTCTTGTGAAAGTAGTCATACTCTTTATCTTACTGTGAGCTCTGTACACGTCATGGTCCTGTGTTCTACCTGTGTGGATGAGGATGTGTCTCTGCAGGTGGTAGTTAGTCCGGAAGGCTGCACTGCATTGCTCGCAGATGTGAGTCTTAGGAGATTTAACCATGAAGGTCCCATCTTCGCCGACTACCAGAATCTGAAAGGCAGAATATTCACATACAATGCTCTGCATGTTTAGTGATAAGACACTGGACATGTCTTCAGAAACCCTTGCTAGGCAAATCACAACATGGACGTTTAGGATGATTGCTACAGTGTACATATTCTATTATACACGGGCCATGTTAACTGGTACTCTCATTACAAGCAATTACTGAAAATGTTTAGAATGAACAAAAAAATAAAGCGATTTTTACTGAATACTTATTTCAATGTAAATGGCAGTTAATAATATTCAAAAATGTTACAGCTATCTACCAGAATATACTTTCTTTCTCTGCCTCTCAAAAAGGCAGCCAGCGTCTTCAGAGACCCACACCACCCTGGCCATGCTCTCATTTCACCCCTGCCATCAGGAAGAAGGTACAGGAGCCTGAAAACTGTAACGTCCAGGTTCAGGAACAGCTTCTTCCCTACAGCCATCAGGCTATTAAACACTACCACCTCCAAATAAGCTCTGAACTGCATAGACTTGGAGGGGGGGGGTGTGTGCGTGCGTGCGTGCGTGTGTGTGTGTGTGTGTGCGTGCGCGCACTGAACTTTCATTTTCTCGTTTATTATATTGTGTACAGAGGACTGTGTTTACATATTCTGTTGTGCTGCTGCAAGTAAGAATTTCAATGTTCATATGACAGTAAAACACTCTTGACAATCTGCTGTAATATGCGGTCGCGTCTCAGCATTACGTGGTGCGAGCAGAACCGTGTACCATGGAGTCAGCACCACAGCTAGATTAAGTGCAGGACTATCGTAGCGCAGCACAAGGAGGTGCCATGTAAAATCGTATTGTGCACGGCAGTAACAGGCAGTGCCAAGATAATTGCAGCACACTGACAGATGATGCGAGTGCAACAGTGCCACAGCAACAGAGTGCCGGTGGAACAGAGCCGCATTGTGTCAATCGAGTAACAGACCCTTGCGACTGAGCCACAGAAACAAGTGCAGCACCATAACTAACAGATGGCGTCAGAGAGACCGCCACGACTATGTTGTGTAAACGGCAACACTCCAACGTGTTAACATGCTTAGGGAACTGCATTCCCGCAATGTAGCATTGCAGTGAAACTGCCCCACAGGAGGTGTCACTGCCATTGAAGTGCACCAGAGGAAGATGGTGCCTATGTTGCTGTGCCACAGTGACAGATGGTGCAGCAGCAACTATGGAGCGAAGGAAATAGGCAACGTTTCGGGCCGAAACGTTGCCTATTTCCTTTGCTCCATAGATGCTGCTGCACCTGCTGAGTTCCTCCAGCACTTTTGTCTACCTTCGATTTTCCAGCATCTGCAGTTCCTTCTTAAACTCTTAACCACAGTGACAGATGCTGGCAGTCAGACACTACCACAGCAACAGATAATGTTAGAGAAACCAGGCCACAATAACACGTGGGTCCAGCAAAAATGTCCCACAGTAACAGGTAATTCTAGCTAACTCATTCCTTGTGTATTGTATTCCTTGTGTATTGTATTCCTTGTGACACAGGAAGCCCATCAAAGATCATCTCTGACCCTGGCCACAAACATTTTGAAGCACTTCCCTCTGGAAGGCGACTCCGGACTATCAAAGCCATCACAGCCAGACATAAAAACAGCTTTTTTCCACGAGCAGTAGCTCTACTCAATAACCAAAAGTCTGCAGCCTCCTTTTGCTCTGGTATTTTATCTCATTCACATGTTTAAACTATAATGTTTTATTCTTAATGTTTTACTGTTTTATTCTTAATTTCAAGATCCTCCTCTATGTCTACAAAGCCCTCAATGGGCTTGCCCCCACCTACATAAAAAGTCTTCTCACCCACCACACCACCTCCAGGTCCCTCAGATCAGCCGACATGGGGTTGCTGAATATCCCGCGGTCTAGGCATAAGCTCAGGGGCGACCGCGCATTTGCGGTTGCAGCTCCTAGACTGTGGAACAGCATCCCTCTTCCCATCAGAACTGCCCCCTCCATCGACTCCTTTAAGTCTCGACTAAAAACGTATCTGTACTCCCAAGTCTTTCTTGACATCCTCTGAGCAAGGGCTATATGTATATATGTATGTAGTTTGATTGTTTATAATATTCTTATAACAAATGTAAAGCACTTTGGCCAACGAGAGTTGTTTTTTAAATGTGCTATATAAATAAATGTGACTTGACTTGACTAATTGTTTACTGTATGTCGTGTTGTTACTTGCGAGCGGAGCACCAAGGCAAATTCCTTGTATGTGTACATACTTGGCCAATCAACTTATTCATTCATTCATTCTGACAAATGGGCCCAGTAGAACCGCGCCAGTGCAATGGCACCAAGGTAGCGGATGGTGGACTGCAACACAGCATCAACTGGCACCAGCGGGGACCACAGCACAGCAATATTTGTCACTGGCTGTTGAACCTGTTGCCGTAAAATATACGGGCGGGGGGGCGACATATGCAGAGAGAACAAATAGTGGGAGAGACAATAGTTCCATCACATCCAGCAGGAGGTGATGACAGAAGGTAAAAAGAAATGCTGAAAGAACTCAGCCAGTCAGGCAGCATCTGCGGAAAGAGAAATCAGTTAATAATTCAGGTCAGCAAGCCTTCCTCAGAAGAGAGGAGAGAGTGCAGTTCCAAAGCAGAGCTGAGGAGAGGAGAGAGGGGCAAGACAAAGGGCTATATGGAGATGGGATAAGCTAGATCGGGTGATAAGGAGCATTAGTACTGACTTCCAGCAAGGCATTTGTTGATGAGAGAGACTGTAGCATGCGGGCATTGCGTCAACACATGGAGCGGGTGCTGCCAGGCATGAACAATGGCTGCCCTCACCATTGTGGGTGAGACGTACCCACACTGTTGTAGTGCACTCCTCTGGCAGAGCAGGGGGCTGCACCCTTACCCTGGCCCATCCAACTGCAGCCCTCACAGAGAACGTCTGTGGCCCACACTCGGCCATGGGCGATTCATTGCTGAATGTACAGCGGCAGGGAGGGCAGGGGTTCATGCTGGGTCCTCGGCAATGCAGGAGGTGTCAATAAAGCATCTCTATATAGGCAATGCTACAATGATCCCTTTTAGCGCCGATTCCATTTGCGTTCTCCTTGTTGGGAAGGTATCTCAAACGTGGAACAAGGTACGAGTGTGGCAAAATGACGAAGCATTTCTACTGAACAATGAGATGGCCAACAGCTGGAAATCTAACATCATCACATTTTCACTTTTGCATTGGGGGAATCCAAAATATCCCCAAATTGTCTCATCTGTACAAAATAATTGATGTGATGGTATTTTTTTTCCAAAACTCCCATTGTTCCAAACAAATTATATTGATGGGCAATCTGAGTTGGTTGGCAACACAATCACAGCTGCGTTCACTCGGCAGAATTCAAACCTGAACACTTCCGCTTACAGAATAACAAGAGCTAATCATTTTCCACACCCTCGCTGTGCAAAAGGGCAATGCACCCATACCTGTTCCTGGTGGGAAGCTGACTTCTGTGAACATTGCGAGGAAGTTAGAATGCCTCCTACAACCCACTAGCCTGCCTGTCTGTGTTCATCCTATTACGTCCAAAAAATATGAATCAATACATCAAGGTACCTGAAGGCTCAGCGCCCCTGGAACAGTATTCGGCGTGAGGGAGAGAAGCATAAGTAAACTAGATGGAGGAATGGGAAGGCCCCAACACTATATGAAGTGTATTTAATCCTTTCCAGATATACAAGCAGCTGTCCATGAGATAACTGTAAATTGATTATGGGATGAACATAACCGAGACACACCGACCATCGATCGCCCATTGAGGCTAGTTACAGAATAAGGTACAGAATAAATTAGAGCCGGCACCGATGACCCAGGGAAGGTGGAGCCCACAATAGTCCATTGTTGGCTGTGGATGAGGTGATAACCAAGGGATGCGAACAGTCAAACTAGCAAGACGACTAGGGTGGGGGAGGGTCGGGGAGAGATGGAATGCAAGGGTTACTTGAAGTTAAAGAAGTCAATGTTCATACCGATGGGGTGTAAGCTGCCCAAGTGAAATATGAGGTGCATTTCCTCCAATTTGTGGGTGGCCTCACTCTGACAGTGGAGGACCATTGTGGGCTCCACCTTTCCTGAGTTATCGGTGCCAGCTCTGATTTGTTCTGTACCTTGTCATACCTCTAATTTTTCCTTCTCACCTGACTCTCAGTCCGAAGATGCGAAACGTCACCTTTACCTTTTCTCCAGAGATGCTGCCTGATAAAAATTTGGGCCGGGTAATTCCAACATGATATCTGTCCAGATAATTGAACCGACGTAGAATGAAAGCTCAAGCTTTCATTTTAATTTGAAGCATCTTATGGCCAGAAACTGCCTCTATATCATGAAATTTGTGCAAATCGTTATACACTTTCACCCATCTCTTTATCGGAATCATCCCCACCCACATCAAGGCAAGTTTCTGCCAATTGTGCCATCTGAGATGGGTTGAGTGCTCAAATGTTACACCCAGAATCCTGGGTAGGCTGGCATGTGTAGCTACACAAATTTATTCATAACAGCCTGACTTGCCATGACCAGCACAGACTGAAGCCTTCACTTAAGTTTATTTCTCATCCTGCTGCTATAGCTGAAACCAAAACTTTTGCTTGCATTTTCAAACACACTGATTATTGGAACAAATTTCAATTATGCGCAAAAATGCAGCTTTCGTACACTTATTAAAGGGAAGTTTTATACTTGGCCACGTACAAATGATTTGCGCAAAGATTTGGACATAACGCTACCAGACAACACCAGCGGTTTTCAGTTCATTTTCCAATTGTATCCATTGTGGAAAGTCCAAGCCACAATCTTTTAAGAGCATCATTGCAAACTTACTTTAGATGTAGTACGGA
Organism: Malacoraja senta; assembly: GCA_038087875.1. Taxonomy (NCBI): domain Eukaryota; kingdom Metazoa; phylum Chordata; class Chondrichthyes; order Rajiformes; family Rajidae; genus Malacoraja; species Malacoraja senta. Next base: position 3,446,639 of record CM075998.1, read on the forward strand.
CTTTTTTACTCCTTTGTTTCTTCAGCAGTTCTTCATGCTCCCGAAGCTTCATCAATTCTTCATGCTGTCTGAGCTTCAAAAAATCCTCATTGTCTCCCAGCTTCAGTAGGTTTTCATTTACCCGCAGCTTTTCCAGATCTTCCTGCTGTCTCTGCTTTTCATGATCATCAAGCTGAACAACTCCCTCCAGGACTGTGTTTTTCCCCAGTACCTTTAATGGAGTGAAACAGTGCGTGAGGCGGGTCTTTTAGAAAATTAGTACAAAGTGGATTCAAACACCAAATGCTGCTTCCATGACCTTTTTGTTCTATTTTATTCAAATGATTATGGCCTTTGGCAGCTGTGAATCATTAACTCTAGGTGAGGAAGATGTGGGTTCAAGACACACTTCATCAACCTCAACTGTGTAACCTGTGTGCTGCATTGTGGAAGATGGTGACCTTGAGACGAGATGCGAACCTCTTCTGGAAGTAGTTGTAAAATATCTCATGGGACTAATCTAATGGTATGAATCTAAAACCTTACCCAGGCTGAGTGCACAAGCGATTCCAGACTTGAATTCCTGAACTGACCTGACCTTTGCCTCAAGTATAATAATGTTAAACATACCATTCATATGCTGGTAACATTAAGCAAGTCATTCTGACCTGGACACGGTGATGAGCTGGACACCACACTGTGGCCCAACGGGACCCGACCACTAAGGTTTCATGAGCATATACACCCAAGCCCACACCGTCAGCTCCCGCTATCGAGTAGCCCACAACCACATCCAAACTAGTTAACCGGGTCATTTATTTCATTGCAGCCCCGTGGTGCAGAAACTGGCACCCTATTTCCTGCACTAGAACAATCACTCCAGTTCAAAAGTAAACCATTGTCCCACCAGAGTCCAGGACACCCTCGACCACTGCTACACATCAATAAAAAACACCTAAAAACATGTGTCCCTCGGCCACATTTTGGGAAATCTGACCACCTTGCTGTGCTTCTAGTCCCTGCCTACAACATAAACTGAAGCAGGAGGATCCGGTAGAGAGAACTGTTGGATGCTGGTTGGTGGACATGGATGACATCTTTCGCGACTGCTTTGATTCAGTGGACTGGTCCATATTCAGGGATTTTGCAGCTAACCTGAATGACTACGCCACTGTCATAACTGACTTCATCAGCGAGTGCGTAAAGGAGTGCATGCCGAAGAAGACAATCCAAGTGTTTCCCAACTGGAAACCATGGATGAACCGAGAGGTACATTCACAGGTGAAGGCTAGGTCTGCTGTATACGTCAAACGATCCCAAGCAGGACAAGAAGGCCTGCTATGATCTTCGCAAAGCTATCAAGGAAGCTAAGAGATAATACCGGGACAAGCTTGAGTATAATCATTCGGACTGACAGAATGTGGCACGTTCTCAATATTATAGCTTGCTGTAAAGTGAAGTCAGGCAACATCACTGGTGGTAGTGCAACCCTGCCTGATGAACTTAATGCTTTCTATGCTCACTTTGAGCAGAAGGCCCTTCAGACTCAAGTGTGCCTCTTCCCAGAGTCACTGTTGCAGAAGTTAGATCGGCCTTCCTGAGCGTGAACCGGATCTTGTTATACAACTAATGTGCCTCTTGAACTGGGCTTAAGATTTTAAGGAACTTTTTTTTAAAGTGTATTTCAAAATAACTATGAAATTGATGCACTAAAATTATCTTCAGTGCCTTTTATTAAAATTTCATCTGAAAACATATTTGAAGACCCCAGTTTGTGTCTGAAATCAGGCCTTCAACTAAACACTTTTCTCTCTATAATTGGACAGAACTTTCACTACAGCTGTGCTTCCTGAATATATGTATTTTGCAACCTTCTCCCAAACATAATCTGCCCATTCTGAACAGATGCAATTTGCATATTTTACAAGAATATAATTTGTGCATTACAGGAGCTGAAGAATAGAGGGGTCTATTTCCTTAACTTGTGACAATACAGACTCCTTTACTGCTTCCAAGCGATGATAAAAGAAACCACAGAATTTTTGTCTACCTTCGATTCTTCCAGCATCTGCAGTTCTTTCTTAAACATATCAGTAAGAGGTGTTCTTTGATCAATGACTTTGAAAACTGTAATCACTACCACTTGCGATTCCGGTTTCTTTGTTGATAGTTAGTTATCCAAAGCGCTTTGTCAAATATGCTTTTTTTCTTTCAACATTCACATCTTCATTCTGATCAAACACTTGGTTAATTTAAATCTTATTCTTCTTAATTATTATTTTGGGGCTTAATTGTTTTTAAAACCGATTAAACGTTTGTTAAATGCGAACGACGAGTTTTGTGCATTTTATCAGACATTTATTTCCTGCTACCATCTCAACGACAACTTTGATGTAGTCAAACAACGCACAAAACGTTACTGGGGCATTAATTAGCAAGATTGGACAATGTGCCAGCCAAATAAATAGATATCAGAACAAGCATATTCAAAGGTACACAAAAATGCTGGAGAAACTCAGCGGGTGCAGCAGCATCTATGGAGCGAAGGAAATACGCAACGTTTCGGGCCCGAAACCCATCTTCTTCTCAAGCATATTCAAAGAATTGGAATTTAAGGAGCAACTTAAAGGAGATAACGAACGAGATGGAGAAGTCTTGAGTGTGAATTCCAGAAACTGGGAAAGTGCAGATGAACACACAGTGTTGCAGAAACAAACGTCAGGATGTGCAAGAGGCCAGAACTGAAAGACTACTGAGATGTTGGAGGGTTGTTACAGTACGTTGCAGTAATAGGAAGGGGCAAGACTATGAAACAGCTTGCAACATGAATGAATACTTTTGTTGAGCCAGGATCCAATGTCGATCAATAGCCAAATAAACTGGAATCAGCACTTGTGATTCTGGTTTCTTTGCTCACAGTTACCCAACAGGCTTTCACAGGTGGGCAGCGCGGTGGCGCAGCGGTAGAGTTGCTGCCTTACGTCGCCAGAGACCCAGGTTCGATCCTGACTACAAGTGTTGTCTGGACGAAGTTTGTACGTTCTCCCTGTGGTCTCGTGGGTTTTCTCCGGGTGCTCCGGTTTCCTCTCACACTCCAAAGACGCACTGGTGCACCTCACCCAGAGAGTTGTGAATCTGTGGAGTTCTCTGCCGCAGAAGGCAGTGGAGGCCAATTCACTGGATGTTTTCAAGAGAGAGTTAGGTATAACTCTTAGGGCTAAGGGAATCAAGGGATATGGGGAAAAAGCTGGATAATGCCACATTGGACCACAGCTAAAGGCATCTTGGTGGCGATGCCATCAGCGATGATTGGGCCTGAAGGAATACCACTTTGCACTGTCCATCAGCACAAATAAAATTACATGCAGCCAATTCAGATCAAAAGCATTTATTCTCTGCAGAAAGGCACACAATGAATAGACTCCCAGCGGCCTCGACACAGCAGTCTTGCAGGGACTCTCGACTCTGCCTTGCTCCAGTACACAGGAGTGACCTATTTGCATCATTGTGGGCTCAATTATGAATCGGTAACAGCTGACTTCTTCTACAGAGTTTAAATATGGCAAACATAAACAGTAATTCCAATACAACTGAGTCACCATTGTGCATTGCCAGAGTGCTCTCCCGTAGTTGCCGGCACACTATTAGTAGCAATCCTCACTCACAGTTAATCTGGGTTGAATAACAGTGAAGTTATTGTCTGGAGACTCCAGTCTATTGTTGATACTATATATTTTGGCACAACCAAATGAGGAGCATAGAAGCAGAAGGGAGTTTGATACATTAAGCAATAACCATACCTGATGGATTTCCATCTATTTTGGACCACAGGTTAGGAATGAGAATTTTTGAATGGTGACCGACTAAGAAAAATGGAAGTGTAAAAAGATCTAGAGTCCATGCACAAAGATCACTAAAACAGTCAGGTACAAATTTTTTAAATTGTAACTAATCTTTACATCTCAAAGGCTGGAATGATAAAAGCTCCAGGATTTTAACCAACTGGTGAAGGATGAAAAACACTGCATATTGTCTGCACACATGTTAGACACAAAAGCTGGAGTAACTCAGTGGATCAGACAGGATCTCTGGAGAAAAGGAATAGGTGACATTTCAGGTCAAGACCTTTCTTCAGAAGGTCTGAAGAAGGGTCTCAACCCAAAATGGCAACTATTCCTTTTATCCAGAGATGCTGGCTGTCCCGCTGAGTTACTCCAGCCTTTTGTGTCTATCTTCGATGTAAACCAGCATCTACAGTTCCTTCCTATGCATGCAAGTAATGATGTTTCCATTATGCTCGATAGAATGACAAGTTTCAGTAGTGTATGTTGTAGCTCGTACACAGTGTTGGTGGTGGAAGGAGGTAGTGGTCAAACAAGTTAAAAAAAAGTTCCAGAGGAACTCAGCAGGTCAAACAGCATCTGTGGAAATAGAAGGATAGCCAAAATTTCAGGTCAAGACCCTTCTTCGGGGACAAGGGGGTCAGTGGATAGGGATGACTGAGACAGGGAATCGTAGAGGGAATGGTCCCTGCAGTAAGAGGAAGATGTGGGAGAATGTGAAAGGGAAGCAGAGGATTGCTGAAGCCAGCTGAAACCAGCCAACTTGAGAGGCAGGACAATTTAAAGGTAACCAGTGGATTGGGTGTGTGATCAACATTGGCTAATAGAGCAGCAAATTAAAGGAAGCTAAGTGTAGCAGCTGTATGGAAGTAAAGGGTTGTGTCTTTGCCACAGGAAGTTGTGCCAGGGAGGTGACTACAGATATGGTAGAGTCTGCTCTTGTGTGTGAGTCTTGTGGGATTTCTTTCTTCTTTCCTTCAGGTAAATTGGTACAGTGCTCCTCCTGCAGGATCTGGGAAGTCAAGGGCCTGTCCCACTTGGCCGTCATTCGCGTGCCATTTACGCGACCTGGTAGCGTGTGGGTAGCGCGGGACAGGAGCATGGAGTGGTGTGGAGGAGTGTGGAGTGGCGTGGAGGTGTGTGGACTTCGTCCTGCACGAAATCTCCGCGCTCCACCGGCCTGTCGCGTAACTGACGGCCAAAGTGGGACAGGCCCAAGACCCTGGCGCGGCGCAACGTCTCACCTCCAGCAGCAGCAGAGGCAGTCAAACGATCGGCGAGCTCGGCCTGAGGCTCACGGCCATTGCGGATCCAGATCCGCCCCCACTTCTACTCCCAGAGCGGGGTCAAGACGATTGGAGATAGACACAAAATGCTGGAGTAACTCAGCGGGACCAGCAGCATCTCTGGAGAAAAGCAATGGGTGACGTTTTGGGTCGAGACCCTTCTTCAGACTGAAGAAGAGTCTTGACCCGAAACATCATCCATTCCTTCTCTCCAGAGATGCTGCCGGTCCCGCTGAGTTACTCCAGCATTTTGTGTCTATTTTCAAATGACGTCACGCGCTCCAGACGGCTGTGCGGACGCATGTTGACGCGCGCTACTGTCGCGCGTCAGTCACTACCGGCCTGTCGGGTAAACGACAGCCAAGTGGGACAGGCCCTTCAGGGAAACTGTTGGTGTAGGAGGGAATTGCTGATGCCGGTTTAAACTGAAGATAAGACACATAAAGCTGGAGTGACAGCGGGACGGACAGCATTTCTGAAGAGAAGGAATGGGTGACGTTTCGTGTCGAGACTATTGTGCGCAGTTCTGGTCGCCCCATTACAGGAAAGATGTAGAGGCTTTGGAGAGGGTGTAGAGGTTTATCAGAATGATTTGAGTGTATTAACTACAGGGAGTGGTTTGACAGATGGATTTTTTTTCTCTGGAATGTTGGAGGTTGCAGAAACCTGACAGAACTACATGTGCCATATGACGGAGAGAAGCCAGTGGGGACGGGAGAGTGGACCAGAGAGTTACAAAGGGAGCCTTCATTTTTCCTCTTCACCACGTCAGGTCCATATGAATTTAGCAGCTCAATTCCACATTATGAGAGCCATGAAGAAAAAGCAGGAGGAGATAGGCACTGAAACAAAACTAGTGGAACAGCAATAGAGATCAATACAAAAAAACTGGAGTAACTCAGCGGGACAGGCAGCATCTCTGGAGAGAAGGCATGGGTGATGTTTCAGGTCGAGACCCTTCTTCAGACTCGAGTCCTTTCTTAAGTCAGAAGAAGGGTCTCGACCCGAAACGTCACCCATTGCTTCTCTCGAGATGCTGCCTGTCCCGCTGAGTTACTCCAGCTTTCTGTGTCTATCTTCGGTTTCAAAGGTCGTTTATTGTCATGTGTACCAATTAAGGTACAGTGGTTTAAACCAGCATCTGCAGTTCCTTCTTACACTATAGAGATAAATAGTCGCATACAAGCAAGAGGAAGATTGAAAGATTTCGACCCATCTGAAGAAGGGTCCCAACCTGAAACGTCACCTATCCATGTTCTCCAGAGATGTTGCCCGACCTGCTGAGTTACTCGAACACTTTGTCCTTTTAAGAGAAAGATTGGCTGCATGCAATGCCATTTGATTTATGTAATATTGTTAAAAAATCTTGTGTATTTTGGGTACATGTGGTAGTTATTACACTTCACCCATCATACTTTAAACAAAAGCACAACTCAAAACTGAAGAGAAAAGAATTTAAATTAAAAGCAGAGAAACCAGTTAGAAACTGCCAGATAAGATATTACCACATTATTATAATCAGTGACCAGAATCTTCCAATAAAGGTAAGGTGACCAATCAACTCGATTAATATATATTTAAAACAAATTAACTGTTTTGCACAACCATTCCCTGCATCTCAGCAACTAAAACATATACTATCTTTGATCGACTTTACTAGCTTTTCTTGCACTGAACCCTATTCCCTTTTCACGTATCTAAACATTGAATGGCTCGATTGTAATCATGTATAGTCTTTCCGCTGGCTGGTTAGCACGCCACAAAAGCTTTTCACTGTACCTCGGTACACGTGACAATAAACTAAATGAAAACGGTCCAAGCAGTTTGAAAAAGAGAGATAAGAATTTCATGACAACTTGAATGCAAATTCACAACATCAAACAAATTTACTGCCAACTTCAACTATAAATTCTTAATATATATCTATTACGAACCTACCAACACAAACGGGTCAAATTGTAAACCAATATCAAAAGATTTGCTGGGTGCTCCGGCTTCCTCCCACACTCTAAAGATGTACAGGTTTGGCTTGGTAAAATTGTAAATTATACTAGTGTGTGTAGGATAGTATTAGTGTACGGTCAGTGCTGGTCAGTGCAGACCTGTTGGGCCGAAGGGCCTGTTTCCACGCTCTATCTCTAAACTAAACTAGATTCAGTATGGGTGAAGATTACAAGGAAGACCAGAAGTTAGCACCATGCGGCAGATTTAACAGACAACTATTTATTTTGGATTGCATGCTGCAGGTTTTACAAGGAGGATTTGTGCAGGAGTAGAAAATATCAATATTGTCCCTTCATCGTCACAGTCGAGCAAAGGGATGAAGCTGTCGAAGCAAGGAATAGCAGATGCTGGCTTGCCAAGGGACGATGCAAAATGCCGGAGTAACCCGCTGAGTTACTCCAGCAATTTGTGTCTTTCCAAAGTGATGAGGCTGATCACTCACTGATTTGAAATCTGCCCTTCAATGTTGTTTTAAATATAAAACACCTGGACTACTTTTGTTCTGCTTGCACTGAAAGGAATAAGTACCTAAAAAATGATACACCATTGAAGGATCAGCATTCTCGGCCCCCCCGAGTCAGAAAGTCGTGGGTTGCAGTACAACGCCAAGGGAGCACATAATCCTGGCCAACATCCACAACAGAAGAGCTGATGGCACCATCAGCGGTCCTCCATCTCGGATAGACCAGGCCAGGACAACCCTCTAAAAAAAAACATGTCAGTTATTTTAAAATCAAAGCAGTACCTCCAGTGTCCTGATAGCGACAGGTGTAGACCACTTTGCCCCTCAAGGGTCCTGCCTCAATCAATTGTACGTTGGCTATTATGTCCTTAAGTTCTATGTATCCATCTTGGCTCCCTCAATCCATCTCTCGACTTACTTATCTGACAAGCTCCACTGATCTCAGTCGTGGAGTTCCTATTATCCTGGCATCTTGGGACAGTTCCAGGTTTTGACTAATTTTGCTGCTTGATCTCCCTGTGTTACCTGGCGTGATCTTAGCATTACATGCGTTGTTCTTGACTTGCCCTGATCTGTACAGAAATCCTTTAATATTTGAACATTCCTCATCATTCTGTGCTCAAGGCAACAATTTAACTCGCTAAGTCCTGCTATCCTTCTTGGTGAATCTGCTCTGCACACCCTGCAAAGCCAATACATCCTTCAGGAGTTGCAGTGCACAAGAGGTTAATGCAGTGTTCCACATGGAATGTAACTGAGGCTCTTGACAATTGAAGCATACTTCTCTTCCTTTCTGTAAATCCGCCTTTCTTGGGATAAAAGCCAGCATTACATTAAAGTTTTTGAATTCACCTCTGAATACGATTTGTATACCTGGAGCTTCAAAGCACCTGTCTACGTGAAAATGTTTCTTTTTAAATCAAGCTACTTACCTGGGATGCACAAGGTAGACCCTGTGTTACTGTAACAGCAACACGATTGTCTGTTTCCTCCGCATTTCCCAAAGCGTTTTGAGTCGCTGGATTGCTGTCAAGTACTGGCTGATGATTGATTGTGCTACTCTGCAGGAGACTGTGGGAGCCCACAATCTCATGGCTGACAGAGCTGTTCGGTAAGATTCCAATTTGTCTGGTGTTGTCTTGTAACATGACATTGTCTACTAGAGCTGTCTGCTGCGGAGTTCTCCTGTACTCGAGGAGGGGCTGTTGTCCACCTGTGGGGACACTGGGATGATCTGGAATTCCATCCACACTGCTCATCTGGCTGGAATACTGTGAACAGATACAATTGTTAGAAGTCACTCTGGGGGCTTCAATAAATGTCTGAGAAAAATATATTAATATACAAAACAAGGGTCATTCTAATCTACAATAAAGCCTCGACAAAGGAAGATCAATGTACACGAGAGCACCAAACTATGAAGTGCTTACTGTTATCTGTGACTGTTATTTTGAAGGACACATTTATTGTTGTCCTTTCAATTTTCTCCCCCCCAAAGTACCAATTCTTGTTGAATACTGCTCCGCTTTGACAAGGTTCCGCATGTTAGGCTGCTTGGGAAAGTTAGATCGCACGGGAGCCAGGGAAAGCTAGCCGACTGGACAGAGAATTGGCTGCATAGAAGGAAGGAGAGGGTGATGGTGGAAGTAGGGTATCTGAAGAAGGGTCTCGACCCGAAATGTCACCCATCCCTTCTCTCCAGAGATGCTGCCTGTCCCCGCTGAGTTACTCCAGCTTTTTGTGTCTATCTTCAGGTGATGGTAGAAGATTGTTTTTTTCAGACTGGAGGCCTAGAGGACTAGTGGTGTGCCTCAGGGATCGCTGCTGAGCTTTATAGGACATTGGAAAAGGCTGCATTTGGAGTAATAGAAAAAATCAAACATTAGACGGCAAGGCGAGAGGGGCAAATTTTAAAGGACATGTGCGGGACAACTTTTTTTTACAGTGGTGAGTGTCTGGAACCTGCTTCCGGGGGATAGTGGCCCCCTGGATAAGACTCTTTTGGATAGGCGGAAGGATATCCATGATTTGGGCTATATACAGGTAAATCAGAGATGGTCTTGGCACCTTGTTTCGCACACACATTGTGGGCCAAAGGACCTGTTCCTGTGCTGTATTATTTGGTGTTCCTGCCTCAACCTGCATACTGGGGGGGGGGGGGGCACTGCACACAATTCTCACCACCAACATCCCCACCACAATTCAAGATAATCTACTCACTGTTCCTGCAAACGTTCCATTTCTAATCGGCCTGTCCCACTTACGCGACTTTTTTAGCGACTGCCGGCACCCATCATAGGCCGTTACAGGTCGCTGAAAATTTTCAACACGTTGAAAATCCAGCGGCGACCAGAACAAGGTACAACTCTTTGGGCGACTACTCACGACTATATAGGCTTCACCCCGCGACATGTCGCCAGGGTGTCGCCTGTATGGTCGTGAGTAGTCTTCTCGGTCGCCCAAAGAGTCGCAGCGTCTTTCTGGTCGCCGCTGGATTTTCAACATGTTGAAAATTTTCGCCGACCTGCAACGACCTATGACTGGTGCCGGCAGTCGCCGAAAAAGTCGCGTAAGTGGGACAGGCCCTTTACTAACCCTCTCAACACCCTGATACCCATGTTTCCTCACAATTCAAAACAAATTGCTTGTCTTTGCTGTAACATTTTAGGTAACCATTTCTACCTGAAACCATACTGACATTTTGACTTGGTTGTGAGCCACTCTCATGACTGCAGTTAAATGTTATATAATTGAATGGCATAATACAGGTCAATTGCCCCAAACGGTAAACTCCCGATTTCAAATCAACAACTTGAATTTATCAGAATTTTTTAAAAGACTGATGAGAATTTCCACTGATCTTTTATGACCTTGAGGCACTGTAATATAGTTTACAACCAATGAAATTATTTTGGAGTATACTGCAGGAAACCCAGTAGCCAATATTTTGATTTTAATTTTTTTTTTAGTTGAGTTTATTTATTTATTGTCACGTGTACCGAGGTACAGTGAAAAGCTTTTGTTGCGTGCTAACCAGTCAGCGGAAAGACTATATACATGATCACAATCGAGCCTTGCACAGTGTACAGATAGATACATGATAAAGGGAATAACGTGAATAACTTTAGTGCAAGATAAAGCTAGCCATGATCACAGAAAGCTCCCGCAAGCAACAATGTATCGGGTATTCACTGTCACCAAAGTACATTTAAAATGCAGTCACCATTGTGTAATGAAATAATGCAACAAGATACACAAGATCCCCACATCCACGCAATTTGATTAGTTTTAAAAAAACAATTTGTGATAATGGCCAAAATATGTTTTATATTAATTACAAAATTAATATTGGCCAGGAACTCCTCCCTGCTCTTCGTCAACGTGATGCGATAGTCAATTCCAAACCAAAACATCCCATATTACCATGGGACAGTGGAGATAAATAATAAAAAAAATTTAAATGGTAAATGTTACTAATCCAGGACTAATCCACGGAGAGGTCAAAAGGGTGAGTGAAATAATCCGTCAACAAGATGGTTCAGAGAACAAGGTTCTGCACAACCTTTTAAAGATGATGAGAGAGATTATGGAGGTGAGAATGGAGAGTTTGGTTTAGCAATGTCTATTTAGCATTTAAAAGACAGTTAAGTGGCTAGGAAAGGTTTAGAGGGATGTGGGCCAAATGCAGGCAGAAGGGACAAACATAGATGGGACACCTTGGTCAGCAGGGCCTGTTTCGCATTGTATGGCTCTATGACTCTACGACCCTAACTTAGACCCAAGATGGAGGCACACAAACAAAATCAGACTGCTGTGGGCAGTTGCCAAGTGGGAGAGAGAATCCGTTGCCAGGGGTGGTGAAAGCAGATAAAATGGTGGCCTTTAAGAGGATTTTAGATGGCGCACGGATATTCAGTGAATGGAGGGATACGGATCACGTGCAGGCAGAGGAGATGAACTGGGCATTGTCTGGCACGGACATTATGGGCTGAAGGACTTGCTCCTGTGCTGTACTGTTTTATTTTCCTGCATCCAAACAGGACTGCAAGCAGAGATCAGTGGATAAGAAAGTCTTGAGTCATAGGAAAAAATCAGTAGCAGACCCCGAATAATAATGAATCTAAGCGATGGAGAATCATATCCTAGGTATTACGATATTCTAACATCCCCTATAAAAATACCTGCCAGAAAGTTAATTCCGAACATTTCTGGTGATCTGTTCTTGCCACAAGATCCAGTGTGGGGAGAGGCTTTCTTTGACCTGATGCTGATGCCATCTCAAATTCTGAAGACTGGGATCAGTCCCCAGGATTGTGCTTCCCCAGTATGTCTCATGCAACTCATGTTGAGTTGCACTTTGCATTCCATTGTGGGTCTGGACTATACTGAAAAGTATTTTTTAAAAGGTGCCAGTAACATCTTGGCTGGTTTCCCCATCATTCGAGGCACCTATAGTTTTGGATTGTCCTATTTTGTCTCAGTAACAGGAAAAAGAGTTAATTGATGGTGTTTGTATTGGAAGTGTCATATAAATTCCAACACCCCCACCAGAATTTCAGGTAGGTAATGATCCACGAATAAAAGATTCTGTCCAAATTCCACCGGCATCACAGTTTTCACACTCAAAATCAAGAGGACTTTACAGTAGGTGGAAAACCCTTAATTGAACTATTCTTTCCACCTTCCATCACAGTGAGGAATGTGGAGGAGTCACCGTGGTGGATGTTTATTTTAAAATGTATTTTGTGTGTTATGTTGCTTTTTATTTGTATGACTGACTTGGCAAATGAAATTCCTCGTATGTTGCAAAACATACTTGCCTAATAAAGTATTATTGTATTGTATAAAATGGCGAAAAGAGCCATTGACCTGAAAGATGAATTCTGTTCCCTTCTCCACAGATGGTGTCGAATAGTCTTTCTGGTTCTCAGCATCCACGCTATTTTGTGGTTATAAGATTTTAAAGACGAGCGCAAAGAGTCTTTAAATAAACGTCCAGGTAGATTTAACGCATGTTGAAGCAGGAACATAACGGCACAGAGCGGAGTCCGAAAGCAATAAAGCGCAGAGCAGCCACAAACCAAGGTCCGACGCTGAGTAAATGAGGTGTATTTTGAAGCTGAATTAACCTCACGGCGATTTAGGTCTAAGCCTGTCCTCTGGGGGTTTGCTTTTGTTTTTGGATTGGGAAAATCTGTGAGAAATGTTTACGTAGATTCCGAAAATAAAACTGCAGCTTTTGGACTGGATCTTTATTGAAGATTCGTGAAAGGAACGGGAGGGAAAAGGCCCGGGCGGCAGCGAGGAGCCGCGGGAAAAAATGACTCACACAGTCCGCCTTTCATCTTCTAATTCCTCTGACAATTAACGTTTATAAATCATGGTGAGAGCGGATGCGGGGTGTTTTTTTGGTGTGTGAGTGAGGGATTCAGTCGTCTGTTCAGTGTGGATTGCTGAGGCGACGTGTGGACAGCGGGACGAGGCAGCCTGCCCGGGCCCGGCCTAGGAGCGCAGGCGAAGCCTCCGGGCCGGGCCTTCCCCCTCCCCTCCCCCCTCGCCTCCGCCCCCTCCCCCGGATCCAGGCTCCGGGCGCCCACTCCCTCGGCTCCAAGTGAGGATCGAGTGACTCACCGGGAGAGGCGCTCCTCACAGCATTCGATTAGCTCCGGCTCCGTCCCGGCGACAAAAAATTAACAACAACAACACACACACACACACAAAAAAAAGACAGCGACCGCAGCGGAAAAGAACACACAAGGGCTAGCGAGCACGCCGGGAAATGCCGCGTCCATCTCACGGCGGGATCTGAAGCCCGCGCCGCCATGACACTCACTGGCAAATGCCGCCCGGCCGCCCGCACTGCGCGCCGCCGCCATATTTGTTACTGGCGGGTTCCACAAGTTCCAGGAGCACATTAAGGCCACTCGGCCCATCAAGTCCACCCCACCATTCAATCATGGCTGATCTATCTTTCTCTCCTAACCCCATTCTCCTTATAACCCTTGACACCCGTACTAATCAAGAATCTGTCTTCTTCTTTCGTGTACAGCCTAAAGTTGTTGGACAACTTGATCTTCCGTTTGTGCACGTCGAGTTGATTGCATTAGTCGAAACACGTGAAGGTTGCAATCTTCCACCCCAAGAATCTGTCCATCTCTGCCTTTAAAATACCCACTGACTTGGCCTCCACAGCCGTCTGTGGCAATGAATTCCACAGATTCACCACCCTCAGACTAAAGAAATTCCTCCTCATCTCCTTTCTAAAGGTACGTCCTTTTGTCCCGAGACGATGGCCTCTTTTCCCCGACTCCCCCACTAGTGGAAACATCCTCTTTACATCCACTCTATCCAAGCCTTTCACTCTCCAGCGAGTGTAGTCCCAGTGCCGTCAAACGCTCATTATATGTTAACCCAATCATTCTCGTAAACCTCCTCTGGACCCTCTCCAAAGCCAGCACCTACTTCCTCAGATATCAGAATTGCTTGCAAAACTGCTCACTATAATCCAGATGTAGTTTAACCGGTGCATTATAAAGCCTCAGCATTACATCCCTGATTTTGTATTCCAGCCCTCTCGAAATAAGAAATTCCACAGATTCACTGCCCTCTAACTGAAGAAATTCCCTCTCATCTCCTTTCAGAAGGTGCCTCCTTTTAGTGCTGGACTTAGTGAAGATCCTTAAAGTATGATCATTGTTACCATGTTAAGAAATACAGCAGAGTGTTTTGTGCACATCAAGATATCACAACCATATTATTATGACCAGATGATGTTGGTTTCAGTGATGCTGATTGAGAGTTATGTGTTGGCCTGGCTACCAGGATAACTGCCCTGCTCTTCAAAACTGTTCCATGGCATCTTCTGTCACTCACTTAGCAGAGAGTAGATGAGGCAGTACCTATCTCAGAATTAAAGGACGTTCCTTTAGGAAGGAGATGAGGAGGAATTTCTTTAGTCAGAGGGTGGTGAATCTGTGGAATTCTTTGCCAAAGGCAGCTCTGGAGGCCAAGTCAATGGATATTTTTAAGGCAGAGATAGATTCTTGATTAGTACAGATGTCAGGGGTTATGGGGAGAAGGCAGGAGTATGGGGTTAGGAGGGAGTGCACCAAGGCAAATTCATTGTATGTATACATACTTGGCTAATACAATTTACTCAATTCAATTAGATCAGCCATGGTTCAATGGCAGAGGAGACTTGATGGGCCAAATGGCCTAATTCTGCTCCTATGACCTATGACCTTAGGAGAGCCTTATCTGCTGCCCATTAGAGATTACTGATCTTGAGGAGCGTTTTAAATCACATTTTGCCATTTTTAATAATAAGGCAGCTATTGATAGACGTGCCGTGACTACCTCAGGCCAATAACACCAATCTTTTATCTGATTTGAAGGACTTAAAAGCTATTGATGGTTTTAAAAAGTAAGTGCGGCGTGCATGCATTTATGGGTTATCTCCAGCCAACGTTCGCAAGATGGACATCAATGTTAGCGAGGATGTTTTCTTCTTGGGTTCGAGGGGGTAAGACTCCCGACTGCATTGAGAAATGCTGCGTGATCCGTATTCCAAATTTGGATAATCCAATTAATGTACTGCAGAAAATGAATAATTGGAGACCAATTAAAATTGGGCCAATTTTATTGAGGATGTACACAAAAACATTGGCAAAACTATGCCTTGACCTAGGGGCCCATCCAGGACACTTGGGGAAGATGGTGGCCAGCTTTCGAGGAATGCAAATATTCACACAAGAACTTAAGGCCGAAGTGGAGAAGCATTCCATGTGAACAGCAGTTGAATACGAGTTAATTGAACAAACTCAATTCCGACAGGACGGGCAATGGCCTCTGGTCACCAGATGGTCGCCTCTGGTCATCAAGTGCGGTAACGCAAACGATCCCAGCGAAGTCAGCGGGAGCCCAGGGACGAGTTTTCTTTGCTTTGTGAAGGGCAGGACAATACATGCAAGGAGGTCAGCCCTGGTCCACTCAATCGCTCCTCACTTGACACATCCACCCTTCCCTTGAACCAGTCCGGTGCACCTTTGCTGCTGCTCTGTACATCTTTGCATATTCCTGCACCTATTGTCTATTGAGCTGTTCAAAGCATGGAGTACTATTCATCTCTCTACACTTCAAAGCAACGCCTGGCCTATTCAAGCAGAGCAGCTTTATTTTCTGGTAAACGTCAGACACTGCATCTGTGCAGAGGGAAAGACTGAGAATTTTGGGCAGCTGAACGAAACAAGGAGTGTACAGATACATTGAGTCTGTAACCATTTGAAAGGCAGGTTCATTGTGTACAGAGCCTTGGTGACATGGCTGTTCCACATGTTCTTTTAATTCTTTAACTGTCCCGATTCAGTCATGGGACCAGTCACAGAACAATACAGGACAGGAACAGTCCCTTCGGCCTGCCATCCCTATGCCGACCATGATATTGAATATAGACACAAACAGCTAGAGTAACTCAGCAGGTCAGACAGCATCTAAGGAGAAAAGGAATAGGTGACGTTTCGGCTCGAGACCTTTCTTCACATCTGCTGCCTGGATAAGTTCATGTCACGGTTCAGGGCCCGAGTTTGCAGCCGGTTGACATTATTCAGTGGGCTGCTCCTGAACATCCGGCTATTCCTCAGTCCCACCTCCTGCTGGTCTTTGGATACCTCCCCCCAATGCACGTCCCGGTATGGCACAAGAGAATGAATCTTACAATACATAGCAGCAAGCTTGATCCCCTTCTGCTCTACAGATGTTGGACCTCCATTAGTAGGAGCTACTCCAAAAACGTACAGCTCTGCAGATTAATAGGCTTGGTATAATTGTAAATTGTCCCTAGTGTGCGCAGGATAGCGTCAGTGTGCGGGGATCACTGGTCATCGTGGACTCGGTGGGCCGAAGGGCCTGTTTCTGCGCTGTATCTCTAAACCAAACTAGATTAGTCACATCTATGCGAGACAAAGAGACAGCTCTGGTTCTGGGCTCACAATCCGCCAAAACCTTTCTAACCACATCCAGCTCTTGCAACCAACCTTTAACTCACTTGGTCTTTATTCAGCAAAAAGCAACAAAAATACAATATTTTGCCAAGCTAAACTACTTAATCAAGTGGTGGAGAAAAAAAGAAAAGAAAAAAAGCCGACAGGTTCTTCAAGGGTTCAGGGGGCAACTAGTAGAGGGTCATCTAAACTTGGTCCAAACTCTTCAGGCAACAGACAGGTCACGCATCAGTGCGGCTGGAAGTCCCTTCCAAGGTGCTCGATTTCATCCAAGAAAAATTCCAGGTCATCTAGGCTGATCTGCGGGCTGATCAGGATCTGCCGGAAGAAGTTCACGTAGGTTCCTTGTTGCTGGTAACCAACCATCATGGTACCTTGCTTCACCATCCGTTCCTTGATGAATGGAGCCACCTAAAAACAAATGAGACCATTGTCAGTGAACAGAATAGATTAAATACAACCATCCTTTGTTAAATTCCCCTCTCTGCCACCTCACCACCACCAGGGGACGCCGCACGATGGCAGCCTCGCCAACAGTCTGTTTTTTTGGTCATTTTTTTGTTATTTTTAAGTGTGTTTTAAAAGTATGTGTTCATGTTCTCTGGTTTGTTTTATGTGGGGGGTGGGGGAGAGAGTCGTGGAAAACTTTTTTTTCAGTCTCTTACCTTGCCGTAGATGCGATTGTTTTCGGGATTGTATCTCCGGTCGCTCTGCGGCCTAACATCATGGAGCTGGAGGCCTTGCTCGGGACTGACTTTTAGCCCCACCGTGGGGACGTGGACTTACCATCGGAGCCGATCCCTTGCCTGGGATCGACACTCCAACCGCGGCCTGCGATTTCACCATCGAGGAGCTCGCAGTCTCGAGTAGAGACCAATGTTGGGAGCTCCAAACGACGCAGAAGGTTTCGACCATCCCCGACCCGGGGTCCGATCGCCCGGCGCGGGGGAGCTGAGATTTCCCCCCCGATGCAGGAGCTTGATCGCCCCGACGCAAGGGCCCGACCGCTGGCTACGGGAGCCAAGATCGCCCCGTCAGCAGAAGGCTCGAGGCCCCTGACCGCGGGAGAACAAAGAAGGGAAGAGATTTAACTTTTTTTTTCGCCTTCCATCACAGTGAGGAATATGGAGGAGTCACTGTGGTGGATGTTTATGTTAAAATGTATTTTGTGTATTCTGTTGCTTTTTATTGGTATGACTGTATGGCAAATGAAGTTCCTCTTATGTTGCAAAACATACTTGGCTATTAAAGCATGATTATGATCAGACAAGGTTTCAACGTGTCCAAGATATCCTGAAAGGGCAGGAAGAGGAGCCCGAGGTCGTGGTACATATAGATACCAATGACATAGGTAAAAAAAGAGAAGAGGTCCTGAAAGGAGAATTTAGGGAGTTAGGAGGGGAGTTAAAGAGAAGGACAGCAAAGGTAACAATCTCGGGATTACTGCCTGTGCCACGCAACAGTGAGAGTAGGAATGGAGCGAGGTGGACGATAAATGCGTGGCTGAAGGACTGGTGCAGAAGGCAGGGATTCAAATTTCTGGATCATTGGGACCTCTTTTGTGGAAGGTTCGACCTGTACAAAAAGGATGGGTTGCACTTGAACCTGAGGGGGACCGATATCCTGGCGGGGAGATCTGCAAAGGCTACTGGGGAGACTTTAAACTAGAATGGTTGGGGGAGGGACTCAAATAGACAATGCTATTAGACAGTGTGTGAGGCAGGAGGCAGAGAAGGAAAGCACTCAGACCCAACAATAAAGAAGAAAACAATAATAAACAGAGAATACGAGGTGGTGGGGTTCTTAAATGGGTGAGCAGAGAAACAGAGGGGTGTAAAATGCGGGCGGAAGCAATAGGTAGCAAGGTGAAAAGTAAAAGTGGCAGGCAGACAAATCCAGGGCAAAAATCAAAAAGGGCCACTTTTCAACATAATTGTATAAGGGGTAAGAGCGTTGTAAAAACAAGCCTGAAGGCTTTGTGTCTCAATGCAAGGAGCATTCGTAATAAGGTGGATGAGTTGAACGTGCAGATAGCAATTAATGATTATGATATAGTTGGGATCACGGAGACATGGCTCCAGAGTGACCAAGGCTGGGAGCTGAACATCCAGGGATATTCAATATTCAGGAGGGATAGAGAGAAAGGAAAAGGAGGTGGGGTAGCGTTGCTGGTTAGAGAGGAGATTAACGCAGTGGAAAGGAAGGACATTAGCTTGGAGGATGTGGAATCGGTATGGGTAGAGCTGCGAAACACTAAGGGGCAGAAAACGCTGGTGGGTGTCGTGTACAGGCCACCTAGCAGTAGTAGTGAAGTTGGGGATGGCATCAAACAGGAAATTAGAAATGCGTGCAACAAAGGCAAAACAGTTATAATGGGTGACTTCAATCTACATATAGATTGGGTGAATCAAATTGGCAGGGGTGCTGAGGAAGAGGATTTCTTGGAATGTATGCGGGATAGTTATCTAAACCAACATGTAGAGGAACCAACGAGAGAGCAGGCTATTCTAGACTGGGTATTGAGTAATGAGGAAGGGTTAGTTAGCAGTCTTGTTGTGCGTGCCCCCTTGGGCAAGAGTGACCATAATATGGTTGAGTTCTTCATTAGGATGGAGAGTGACATTGTTAATTCAGAAACAACGGTTCTGAACTTAAAGAAAGGTAACTTTGAGGGTATGAGACGTGAATTGGCCAAGATTGACTGGCAATTACTTCTAAAAGGGTTGACGGTGGATATGCAATGGAAGGCATTTAAAGACTGCATGGATGAACTACAAAAATTGTTCATCCCAGTTTGGCAAAAGAATAAATCAGGGAAGGTAGTGCATCCGTGGATAACAAGGGAAATCAGGTATAGTATCAAAGCAAAAGATGATGCGTACAAATTAGCCAGAAAAAGCAGCATACCAGAGGACTGGGAGAAATTCAGAGACCAGCAGAGGAGGACAAAGGGCTTAATTAGGAAAGGGAAAATAGATTATGAAAGGAAACTGGCAGGGAACATAAAAACTGACTGCAAAAGTTTTTATAGATATGTGAAGAGAAAGAGATTAGTTAAAACAAATGTAGGTCCCTTGCAGTCAGAAACAGGTGAATTCATCATGGGGAACAAGGATATGGCGGACCAATTGAATAACTACTTTGGTTCCGTCTTCACTAAGGAAGACATAAATAATCTGCCGGAAATAGCAGGGGGCTGCGGGTCAAAGGAGATGGAGGAACTGAGTGAAATCCAGGTTAGTCGGGAAGTGGTGTTGGGTAAATTGAATGGATTAAAGGCCGATAAATCACCAGGGCCAGATAGGCTGCATCCCAGAGTACTTAAGGAAGTAGCTCCAGAAATAGTGGATGCATTAGTGATAATTTTTCAAAACTCTTTAGATTCTGGAGTAGTTCCTGAGGATTGGAGGGTAGCAAACGTAACCCCACTTTTTAAGAAGGGAGGGAGAGAGAAAACGGGGAATTACAGACCAGTTAGTCTAACATCGGTAGTGGGGAAACTGCTAGAGTCAGTTATTAAAGATGGGATAGCAGCACATTTGGAAAGTGGTGAAATCATTGGACAAAGTCAGCATGGATTTACAAAAGGTAAATCGTGTCTGACGAATCTTATAGAATTTTTCGAGGATGTAACTAGTAGAGTGGATAGGGGAGAACCAGTGGATGTGTTGTATCTGGACTTTCAGAAGGCTTTCGACAAGGTACCACATAAGAGATTAGGATACAAACTTAAATCACACGGTATTGGGGGTTCAGTATTGATGTGGATAGAGAACTGGCTGGCAAACAGGAAGCAAAGAGTAGGAGTAAACGGATCCTTTTCACAATGGCAGGCAGTGACTAGTGGGGTACCGCAAGGCTCAGTGCTGGGACCCCAGCTATTTACAATTTATATTAATGATCTGGACGAGGGAATTGAAAGCAACATCTCCAAGTTTGCGGATGACACTAAGCTGGGGGGCAGTGTTAGCTGTGAGTAGGATGCTAGGAGACTGCAAGGTGACTTGGATAGGCTGGGTGAGTGGGCAAATGTTTGGCAGATGCAGTATAATGTGGATAAATGTGAGGTTATCCACTTTGGTGGCAAAAACGGGAAGGCAGACTATTATCTAAATGGTGGCCGATTAGGAAATGGGGAGATGCAGCGAGACCTGGGTGTCATGGTACACCAGTCATTGAAAGTAGGCATGCAGGTGCAGCAGGCAGTGAAGAAAGCGAATGGTATGTTGGCCTTCATAGCAAGAGGATTTGAGTATAGGAGCAGGGAGGTTCTACTGCAGTTGTACAGGGTCTTGGTGAGACCACACCTGGAGTATTGCGTACAGTTTTGGTCTCCAAATCTGAGGAAGGACATTATAGCCATAGAGGGAGTGCAGAGAAGGTTCACCAGACTGATTCCTGGGATGTCAGGACTTTCATATGAAGAAAGACTGGATAGACTTGGCTTATACTCGCTAGAATTTAGGAGATTGAGAGGGGATCTTATAGAAACGTACAAAATTCTTATGGGGTTGGACAGGCTAGATGCAGGAAGATTGTTCCCGATGTTGGGGAAGTCCAGGACAAGGGGTCACAGCTTAAGGATAAGGGGGAAATCCTTTAAGACCGAGATGAGGAAAAACTTTTTCACACAGAGAGTGGTGAGTCTCTGGAACTCTCTGCCACAGAGGGTAGTTGAGGCCAGTTCATTGGCTATATTTAAGAGGGAGTTAGATGTGGCCCTTGTGGCTAAGGGGATCAGGGGGTATGGAGAGAAGGCAGGTACGGGATACTGAGTTGGATGATCAGCCATGATCATATTGAATGGCGGTGCAGGCTCGAAGGGCCGAATGGCCTACTCCTGCACCTATTTTCTATGTATCTATGTATCAGGATCAGCTTCAAGTGGGATCCTTACTGTAACCTACCACACAGGGTCAACGTTTGTATCACAGTCTGTGAAGAATTATTTTGCATTTACAGTCATAGATAGTAGGCCATGAAACAGGCCCTTTGGGCCAAGTTGTCATGCTGACCAAGATGCCCCTTCTAAGCTAGTCCTATTTACCTGCATTTGGCCTTTCCTATCCATGCACCTGTCCAAGTGTCTTTTACAGTACCTTCCTCAACTACCTCCTCTGGCATCATGTTCCATCTACCAACCACCCCGAGTGAAAAAGTTGCCACCCAGGTTTGTATTAAATCTTGCCCCTCTCACCTTCAACATATGTCCACTAGTGGTTGATTCCTCTATCCTGGGTAAAAATGTCCCCACGTTGGGTAAAGTCTTTAATGTCTTACAGCACGAGTCTTGCTGCAGAAAACCTTGTGGGAGTTGTACAAGAGAGTAATCTGACAGTGAACGGAATCTCTCTGGAGATGTCCTCGTACAAAAAGCACTGAAGTCCTCATTCAACTTCCACAATGTACTTTCTTTAGGAGGGATAGATTGCTACCAGCAAAGCCAAGTCCAAGTACAGCCTTACCATTCCCAGGTTTTTCCAGAAGTCAGGACTCTCCTCTTTCCCTCGCAAACTGGGAGGGATGTACCAGAAGCAGACATTAACACACTGAGGCTGCAAGAGAGGAGTTTTTACATGATCAAAGCCCCATAAAATAAAAATCATACTTATTAAAATAAAACCACACACATCCAAAAAGAATGGCCCAAAGAGAAGACACAGATTGGAACAGAATTAGGCCATTCAGCCCATCAAGTCCACTCCACCATTCAATCATGGCTGATCTATCTTTCCCTCTCAACCCCATTCTCCTGCTTTCTCCCCATAACCCCTGACACCCGTACTAATCAAGAATCTGTCCATCTCCACATTAAAAATATCCATTGACTTGGCCTCCACAGCCGTCTGTGGCAAAGAATTCCACAGATTCACCACCCTCCGACTAAAGAAATTCCTCCTCATCTCCTTTCTAAAAGGTACATCCTTTAATGCTGAGGCTGTGGCCTCTAATCCTAGCCTCTCCCACCAGTGGAAATATCCTCTCCAGGGGGTCAGGTTGGTTGGTTGGTGTGGGGGGGGGGGGGGGGGGGTTGGTTGGTGTGTACCAAGCAGATAATGGGAGACAGGAGGGACAAAAAGATCAGTGAGCATGTGGTATACGAGAATTTTTCAGAACAGTCTGTGACCCATAGTGTTATGTTTATAATAACCCGTAGCGCTGCGGCCGGTAGCACTATATTTAGAACCCATAGCGCTGCAGCCGACAGCTCTTTGTTTAAATTCCCACGCATTAAGCCGACGGTGCTCTATTTAAACCTTTGCGCACCAAGTGTGTAGCACTGTGTGCATTGATTTGCGCGCCAAGTGTGTAGCGCTGTGTATTGCTTTACGCGCCAGTCTGCGGCTGATAGCGCTTTGTTCCCGGGGGGGGGGGGGGGGGCTCGCTCGGATTCAGTCCCCTGCCATTGGTTATAGTTTGAATTTGGAAGCAGCACTATTGGCCAGGACATACCTGCGGTTATTTCAACAGTTGATTCCTTACCTGTATAAAGGCAGGCGCCAGTAAGCCAGAAGTTAGTTCATGTATGAGAGGGGTTCACCAACGGGCTGATTCACGATCAGGACAGAGGCAGAGAGGGAGAGAGAAAGAAAGAAAGGAGAGGAGAGAGAGGTGTGCTGCTGTAAAACTGACCCCGCGCAGACCGAGACAAGCATTGGTTTTTTCCTCTCTTGCCAATACATCTGATTTGTAACGAAACAGACGAGTGAGCCTTTTTCCGTTCTACTAGTCAGATCCTTATACCCTTTGTAACAGCATGAAGCTCAGTTATTCAGAGGAAAATAGGGCAAAGTTGGGGCTCAATTAGCTTGGTAAGGGTGCAGGCATTTTCCAGTCATTCCTTAAGGCTGGGAGAAAAAATTCAGTGTGGACATTTCAGTACATTGTATTCCTCCACATGGAGTAGAGAGCCACTCGTTACAGTTAAAAGCAACTTCAAACAGATACCATACCCCAAATAGTCAATGATGTTATGGCAAGAAAAATCATAAATCATGGAATACCTGTATTAGAGTTGAGTCACTTTACCTCCATCAGTAGTCGAAACCCTGCCCTCCGTTTCATCTCATTGACCAGGTACCTGAAAAATTCAAAAACACAAGAAAGGGTCCTTGATATACAAGGGACAGGCAGTCAATGCTTACAGTTGAATGTAAAACGTTATTGATTGGGGACGATCAGCCATGATCACAATGAATGGCGGTGCTGGCTCGAAGGGGCGAATGGCCTCCTCCTGCACCTATTGTCTATGTTTCTATGTTGCACATGCTAGTCAGAGCCATTCAGTGTGGAGTCAGGCCTTGCCCCATCCACACTAGTCGCACCTGCCTGCATTTGGCCCACATCCCTCCATACCTATCCTGTCCATGCACCTGTCTAAATGTTTCTTAAACATTGCAATAGTACCCGTCTCAACTACCTCCTCCGGCAACTCGTTCCATACACCCACCACCCTTTGTGTGAAAAAGTTACCCCTCAAGTTTCTAGTAAATCTTTCCCCCTCCCCCCTCACCTTACACCTGTCCCCCGGTTCTCGATTCCCCTACTCCGGGCGAGAGAATGTGCGTCCACCTGATCTATTCCTCTCATGATTTTATACACCTCTATAAGATCACCCCTCATCCTCCTGCGCTCCAAGGAAGGGAGTCCAAGCCTGCTCAACCTCTCCCTATAGCTCAGTTTGTGGGGGTAGGCTGTGCATAAACCAGCATCTACCACATCGGAGACCCTTGGACTTTGATCGGACTTTACCTTGCACTAAACATTCCCTTTATCATGTATCTACACTGTGGATGGCTCAATTGTAATCATGTATTGTCTTTCCGCTGACTGGTTAGCTCGCAACTAAGCTTTTCACTGTAGCTAAACTATAAACTAAACTCATAACTCAATTCCTACACAAAGAAGGGTCTCGAACTGAAATGTCACCTATTCCTTTTCTCCAGAGATGCTGCATGTCCCGCCGTGATACTCCAGCACTCTGTGTCTATATTGGATTGGTTAAGTCTGGATGGGCATGGCCCCGACCACCACACCAACCTGGTGCAGGCAAAGGCACGGTCAACTCTTTGCTCCAGCCCTCGAGTCCCAACAGCCTTCCACATCAGCCACAGCTTGAAGCAATCCACCTTCCGGCCACACTGAAGCGACTTGTCCCCAGTGTCGTAGCCGACGTCGTAGAACTTGTCTGGCTGGAAGAGGTAACCCGCTTTGGCAGAGTGACACTTCTTCATGAGGCCCTGGAGAGCGGCAAAACCCAATGGTTGAGCAAGAGTGTTACAGGTCTGATCTTTGTGTGAAAAAGTGACCCCTCAAGTTTCTAGTAAATCTTTCTAGTAAATCTTATTTAAAAAATAAGATTGTTAAGGGCTTGGACACGCTAGAGGCAGGAAACATGTTCCCGATGTTGGGGGAGTCCAGAACCAGGGGCCACACAGTTTAAGAATAAGGAGTAAGCCATTTAGAACGGAGACGAGGAAACACTTTTTCTCACAGAGAGTGGTGAGTCTGTGGAATTCTCTGCCTCAGAGGGCGGTGGAGGCCGGTTCTCTGGATGCTTTCAAGAGAGAGCTAGATAGGGCTCTTAAAGATAGCGGAGTCAGGGGATATGGGGAGAAGGCAGGAACGGGGTACTGATTGGGGATGATCAGCCATGATAGCTGGCTCGAAGGGCCGAATGGCCTACTCCTGCACCTATTGTCTATCTTGTGGAAATAGAAACTCCAGCTATTAACTAGATACAGTTGAAGGAACATGACATTGAGCCACAAGATTCCTCTGTGCTTTGTAGAAGACAAGCAGGGGGTCTCAAATGCAACAACTGCATCTCTGCAGAGGTAGCGAGTCAATTGCTCCCTGATAGCCAAAGGCAAGAAGTCAACTTTAGCTCTGACTTGGATGGGAAGGTCCTCTTCACTGGCCAGCCCTATAGTGGATTGCATGGAGACCCAGGATCTCTCATTGTATTTTATGCCATTGTGGTGGTATAGAACAGTTTGTGGAACCTGTACACTGGAATAACATGGTCAAGGTGGCAATATAGATGAATGACCGGATTGTACGCAGAAGACTGCAGTGTTGAAGTCACTGCAGTCTCAGATCGACATTGTGGGAATTATAGATAGACACAAAATACTGGAGTAACTCAGCGGGACAGGCAGCATCTCTGGAGAGAAGGAATGAGTGACGTTTGGGGTCGAGAACCTTCTTCAGACCTAAAAATGGGAATTAAAATGGACACACTTGGGGACAGGCATGGATGGGTCCAATCGACCCGTGTCGACAGGGCTGACTACTTTGTTTGACCACCAGAAAGGTTAATGTTTAAAATTGGGTCGGAGCTGAAGTAATAAGAGTGATTAAGCTTTTTAAAAGTTTGTTTAGTGATACAGCGTGGAAAAGGGCCCTTCAGCCCACAGAGTCCACACCGACCAGCGATCCCCATACACTAGTTCTTACACACTAGAGACAACTTACAAAAGCCAATTAACTTACAAACCTGCCCGAGGTTAATTCCCGGGATGGCGGGACTGTCATACGTTGATAGAATGGAGAGACTGGGCTTGTATACTCTGGAATTTAGAAGGATGAGAGGATATCTTATTGAAACATAAGATTAAGGGTTTGGAAACGCTAGAGGCAGGAAACGTGTTCCCGATGTTGGGTAGGTCCAGAACCAGGGGCCACAGTTTAAGAATAAGGGGTACGCCATTTAGAATGGAGATAAGGAAAAACTTTTTCACATGGAGGGTTGTGAATCTGTGGAATTCTCTGCCTCAGACGGCAGTGGAGGCCAATTATCTGGATGCTTTCAAGAGAGAGTTAGATAGAGCTCTTAAAGATAGCAGAATCGGGGGATATGGGGAGAAGGCAGGAACGGGGTACTGATTGGGGATGATCAGCCATGATCACATTGAATGGCGGTGATGGTTCAAAGGGCTGGATGGCCTACTCCTGCACCTCTTGTCTATGGAATGTTGGAGGAAACCAGAGAAAACCAGAGAAAAATTCCACGCGATCTCAGGGGGAAGCGTATAAAGTCCATACAACCTACGGTGTCATCGTTGAGCAGGAAGGCTGAACACTGCAGCCCCACCTGTAGCATTTTGTGTGGGTTCCAAGCAACAGAATTGGCCCTAGGAAGACAGCAAAGCATCAGTGTCAACATGTCCAGGTGCTCAGCCCTCAGTTATCTCATCAAAACAGGTTATTGAACAAGACCATACATCTTCAAAGAAGAGTTTGGGGCGAGATTACATGCAGTGCCGAAAGATCACACAAAACACACATTCACCTCAGTGTCTGAAGACCGAAGGGTCTCAACCCGAAACGTCACCTATTCCTTCTCTCCAGAGATGCCGCCTGACCCGCTGAGTTACTCCAGCGTTGTGTGTCCATCCAAGAACACCCGCAGCCATGCTGTTGAAAGGTTCACTTGAGGGAATGTTCTTCTTTGCAGATACTGGAGTGAGCCAACACTCAAGATGCAAATACATAGGAAGGAACTGCAGATGCTCGTTTATACCGGAGATGGACACACAAAGTGCTGGAGTAACTCAGCGGGGCAGGCAGCATCTCTGGAGAGAAGGAATAGGTGACGTTTCGGGTCGAGACCCTTCAGAAGAAGAGACCCACTGAGTTACTCAAGATACAAAGTGGCCAACACTTCTGAAGTAGGGAGCGCCAAGCAAAACAAAACGAACATATACCAGTACATGCTTCCAGATGAGTTCAACAGTGGACATAGCTGCCCCTGTAGCAGTTCCTACCTTTCAATCCCAGTCAGCAGGTGCCGGTGTTTCCTGGAAAATAAGACACTTCCACCCCAGGCTGCCTGTTACAGAGAGAGAGGGAGAGAGAAGAATGGGAAATTGCAATGGCCGCCCAAAGCATAACTTTCAGGATAATATCCAACTCCATTCAAGTGCGGCACGGTGGTGCAACAGTAGAGCTGCCGCCTCACAGCGCCAGAGACCCGGGTTCGATCCCGACTATGGGTGCTGTCTGTACGGAGTTTGTACGTTCTCCCCGTGACCTGCGTGGGTTTTCTCCGGGTGCTCCGGTTTCCTCCCACACTCCAGAGATGTACAGGTTTGTCGGTTAATTGGCGTCGGTAAAAATTGTGAATTGTCCCTAGTGTGTGTAGGATAGTGCTAGTGTGTGGGGATCGCTGGTCGGCGGTGGGCCGAAGGGCCGGTTTCCACACTGTATCTCTAAACTAAGCTCACATCCTTGAACGAAGAAGTCCACACATCCTTAACACAGCTCTTTCAAAGCAGTTTCTAATCTATGTCTGAAGTAAAGAACTATTAAAGTCATAAATTGTCATCCTACACAGCAGTGTTTAAGAAGGAACTGCAGATGCTGGAAAATAGAAGGTAGACAAAAATGCTGGAGAAACTCAGCGGGTGCAGCAGCATCTATGGAGCGAGGGAAATAGGCAACGTTTCGGGCCGAAACGTTGCCTATTTCCCTCGCTCCATAGATGCTGCTGCACCCGCTGAGTTTCTCCAGCATTTTTATCATCCCACACAGCAGCCCTCCTTCTCCTTTTAAATACACTGTTCAGATGCTCGAAATAGTCTAAAAACAAAAAATACAGGAAATACTTAACAGGTCAAACCACATCTGTGGGAAGTAAAACAAAATGAGGCCTTTGAGCTTTTAACAAATGAGCTAACATTTCAGGTCGAAGACTTTTGTACTCCTGCAGATAGATATTTATTTGTTGTCATTTGAACATAAGTTCAAACGAAATTCAAATGAAACGTAAGTTCAAACGAAACTCGACATTTCCAGTACTTTTAGTGTAGTTTAAAGATACAGCGCGGAAACAGGCCCTTCGGCCCACCGAGTCCGTGTCGACCAGTGATCACCGCACGCAAACACTATCCTACACACACATGGGACAATTTAACCAAGCTAATTAACCCACAAATCTGCAAGTCTTTCAAGTGTGGGGGGGAAACCGGAGAAAACCCACGCAGGTCACGGGGAGAAGGTACAAACTCCGTACAGACAGCGCCCGTAGTCAGGATCGAGCCCGGGTGTCTGGCGCTGTGAGGTAGAGACTCTACCGCTGCGCCACCGTGCCGCCCCTATCAACATCAACTCACATCAACATGAAACCAGATTCCTTCTTTTTCACAAATATCTGCAATTTCCGGCAGAGGATCAAAGGCTCCAAAGACTGTTGTTCCAGATGTGGCATTCACCAGGAATGGAACTGCCCCCTGAAAGCAGAATACAACCAACTTTAGGCAGACTGGTCATCCTAACATTACAAACCACATGCAAGTAAATGCGTCCCTGAGCTAATGGTGCCCCCTGCTGGTGTTTTACTTGCATTGCTGGCTGGATTTGATGATACTGCTAAGATATCGTGCTCGCACCATCCTTGACCGACTTTGCAAACATCAGACTGCCAGACAACAACAACTCTCCCCATCAGAAACAGCCACACACAAACTCCCCAGAATTAGAACTCTTCCATTTGAGATGAGAATCATAGCAATCCCATACAACAGAACAGTGCAGCACAGAACTAGGCCCCACTTTACCTTACTGATAACTGTCTGAAGAAGGGTTTCGGCCCGAAACGTTGCCTATTTCCTTCGCTCCATAGATGCTGCTGCACCCGCTGAGTTTCTCCAGCATTTTTGTGTACCTTCGATTTTCCAGCATCTGCAGTTCCTTCTTTAACACTTAGCCCTTCGGCCACAATGTCCCCGATGTAAACTAACCTCTGCCTGCTTGTGCTCCATACCCCTCCACATCCACGCACCTATCCAAAAGCCTCTTAAACACCACTATCGTATCTGCCTCCACCACGAGTCCTGGCAGCATGTTCCAGACACCCACCACTGTTCAAAGAAAACTTGCCCCATGCATCTCGTTTAAACTTTGCCCCTCTCATCTTGAAGCTATTGCCCTCCACTCTTTGACCTTTCCATCGTGGGGAAAAAGGTTCTGACTGTCTACCCAGTCTATGTTTCTCTTCGTCTATATACTTCTACCAGGTCTCCCCTCAGCCTCCAGCATTCTCGAGAAACAAATCCAAGTCTGCAACCTGTCTGTGCAACACCACTTTACCTTACTGATAACTGCTAGACCGAGATGATACCACGACTAAAAACAGTATGGAATTCCCTGGAGATGTACACCTTCCCATGGTCCCACTTTCCGCCATTTCACACTGAAACGGCAACCCGATTCTCCTGCCTTCTCCCCATAACCTCCGACACCCTTACTAATCAAGAAGCCTTCAATCTCTACATAAAATTATACATTGATGGCCTCCACAGCCATCTGTGGCAATGAATTCCACAGCTTCACCACCCTCTGACTAAAGAAATTCCTCCTCATCTCCTTTCTAATGGTACGTCCTTTAATTCTGAGGCTGTGCCCTCTCATTAGTGGAATCATCCTCTCCACATCCACTCTATCCAGGCAAGTTTCAATGAGGTCCGCCCCTCATCCTTCTAAACTCCAGCGAGTACAGGCCCAGAGCCGTCAAACGATCATCATATGTTAACCCACTAGGATCATTCTCATAAACCTCTGGGGTAGCTAGTGGTTTGTATGTTGCTGGGCATACAGTGCATGGGCAGCTGATGAGCTATGAGCAAGTGTGAGAGACCAAATGAGGCTTACAGAACCACACCAGGAACAAAAGGATTACCACTGGCAGTGACCAGTCCTGAACGGTTAGCGTCCGCGTATGCGTGCTTGCGTCTTACACGTATGTGGGCCGGCCAGGAACGCCACAGGTGCGCGGTAGATTGGGAATACCGTCCACAGAGGACGGTGATGCGGGACTCGGTCAGGACACAGTTTGAAAGGCCGCAGCCATTTTATGTAGTCTGAAGACTGAAGAAGGGTCTCGACCCGAAACGTCACCCATTCCTTCTCTCCAGAGATGCTGCCTGTCCCGCTGAGTTACTCCAGCTTTTTGTGTCTATCTGCCATTTTATGTATGTTGCATTGATCAATGATACAAAGTTCAAAGTTAATTAGTAAATGACAGTTAAATTACTTGCTCCGTTATTGTTATGGTTCCGGCAATACTTAACAGGCAGGTCGTGGGGTGGGGTTGCATATAGACCATCATCACTGTTTAATATGTGGAATTTACCTTGGACCTTGCAATGGAAATTTGCTCTTCCAGATCTTTTGGAATCATCCTCCCTCTGTTCAACAGAAATGAAATGTTAGTTCAAGTCAGACCCAGATGGAGAAACACAATACAATACCGTTTATTGTCATTTGAACCTCAAATGAAGTTCAAACGAAATTTGGTTTCTGCAGTCATACAACAAGAAAAAAAAAAACAAGACACACAATTAACACAAACATCCATCACAGTGAATCTCCTCCTCACTGTGATGGAAGGCAAAGTCATTGTCTCTCCCCCGTTTTCCATTCTTCTCCCGATGTTAAATGCTCAGACAAATAAAGAGCATGTTAAAAACATGCACTGTCACAAGTCATCATCCTTTGTCATTTGTCAAGAGTACTTTGTCATATGTACTGAAATAGAACTGTGAAATTCTTACTTACAGCAGCACAACGGGTTTATGAACAGGACTCAATAGATACAATAACCCAATATATAGTGTAAAAAACAAAAAAAGCCTGAAGTTCCGAGTACAACCAAGGCACTTCGCAGCTTAGTTGGAGTTTGTATTGTTCAATCGCTCTATTGCGACAAGTGATGGCTCCCACTGACTGTCGCCGGAAGCTTGCGTCCTTTTCAGGACGGACGATGACAGGGATGTCAACATTTGAAACACGGAACATGGACACGAAAAAGAAGCAGCAGCAGCTGGATGGTTGTTGGGAAGAAGCCGTTTCTGAACCTGGACGTTACAGTTTTCAGACTTCTGTACCTTCTTCCCGATGGCAGGGGTGAAATGAGAGCGTGGCCAGGGTGGTGTGGGTCTCTGATGATGCTGGCTGCCTTTTTGAGGCAGCGACTCCTGTAGATCCCTTCGATGGTGGGGAGGTCAGTACCAGTGTCCACCACATTTTGTAATCTCATTGTTTCCTGGGCATTTGAGTTGCCGAACCAGTCCGTGATGCAACCAGTCAATATGCTCTCTACCGTACACCTGTAGATGTTCAAGAGAGTATTCGTCAACAAACCGAATCTTCTCAATCTTCTAAGGAACCAGGGACATTGATGTATTTTATGACTGCATCAATGTGCTGAGTCCAGGACAGATCTTAAGAGAGATGCACGCCCAGGAACTTACTTTTAGTGTAGTTTATTATCACGTATACAGAGGTACAGTGAAAAGCTTTTGTTGCGTGCTAACCAGTCAGCGGAAAGACAATACATGATTACAATCGAGCCGTCCACAGTGTACAGATACATAAGGGAATAATGATTAGTGCAAGGTAAAGCCAGCAAAGTCCAATCAAGGATAGTCCAAGGGTCACCAATGAGGTAGATAGTAGTTCAGCAGTGCTCTCTGGTTGTGGTAGGATGGTTCAGTTGCCTGATAACAGCTGGGAAGAAACTGTCCATGAATCTGGAGGTTTGCGTTCGTTTTCACACTTCTGTACCTCTTGCCCGATGGGAGAGGGGAGAAGAGGGAGTGGCCGGGGTGAGACTGGTCCGTGATGATGCTGCTGGCCTTGCCGAGGCATAAATGGAGTCAAAGGCAGGGAGGCTGGTTTGTGTGATGGTCTGGGTTGTGGACGGATCGATTGTAATGATGCGTTGTGTTTGTGCTGACTGGTTATCACGCAACAAAAGCTTTTCACTGTACCTCAGTACACGTGAACTGCAAGTTTGACTCTCTCCACCAGCGACCCGTCGATTAACATAGGTTTGTGGATCTTCAGCCTCCCTCTTCCACAGTCAACAAGCAGTTCCTTCGTTTTATGGATATAGAGAGCAAGATTGTGGTTCTGACGCCATTCAGACGATCGACCTCCCACCGATAATCGCACGTATCATTATCTGTAATTCACCCAAAAACAGTGGGGAAAATTTGGCGAAGGTCTTTGTTCTGAAACATCGGTCTTCTCTCTTCACAGGCGTTTCTACTTTTATTTCCAGCATTTGTTGACATTTTGAGCCTTTGAGGAGCCAGGTCTTCTCCCTTTGAGGAGCCACATCTCTGCTCCCATTGAAGACCACACTGTTATACCAGCCAGTAACTGCAGTGTCAACACAGTCCAAACTCACCTTTCATCTGCTTTTACTACATACACACTGTCCGTACCCAGACCCTGGAAGGCAGCTCCTTTAGCGACCGAGTAGTGACACTGGAGAGGAGAAAGAACACAGTTACTCTCTGGATTGGTCATTATCACATAGACTCCAACAGCACAAAACAGGTCCACCTTGTCGTTGCTGGCCGCCAATCCTATCTAGGCTAACCCCACTAGCCTTCCCTAGCACAGGGGTAGAGTTGCTGCCTTACAGCGCCAGAGATCCGGGTTCGATCCTGACCACGGGCGCCGTCTGTACGGAGTTCGCACGTTCTCCCCACGACAGCGTGGGTTTTCTCCGAGATCTTCGGTTTCCTCCCACACTCCAAAGACGTGCAGGCATGTAGGTTAATTGGCTTGGTATAAATGCAAAATTGTCCCTGGTGTGTGTTAGCGCACGGGGATCGCTGGTGGGCGCGGACTCAGTGGGCCTGTTTCCGCGCGGTATCTCGAAACTAAACAAAACCATCCAAATACCGGTCCAATTGCCTTTTAAGGATGTCAATATCAGGAAATGAATTCTACGTCGACACCACATTTTTTTTACAAATCGCAATTGGATCCATTGGGAAATCCGAAGCACCTTGGCTCCGTGCAAATAGATTAAATTGTCATGGGGAGGTACATAACAATAATGCTGGTCCTTTGTGTGCAGGAGTGGAGTGCAGGAGGACAGAACTTACATTGCAGACAGAAATATGGGTTCATTGCTGCCAGGAGTGGTGGTGGAGGCAAATACAAAATGGCATTTAAGAGGCTTTTAGACCGGCATGTGGATATGCAGGGAATGGAGGGATATGGATCACGTGCAGGCAGAGATTAGTTTAAGGTAGACAAAAATGCTGGAGAAACTCAGCGGGTGAGGCAGCATCTATGGAGCGAAGGAAATAGACAACGTTTCGGGTCGAGACCCTTCTTCAGAAGAAGGGTTGCAGTCTGAAGAAGGGTTTCAACCCGAAACATTGCCTATTTCCTTCGCTCCATAGATGCTGCCTCACCCGCTGAGTTTCTCCAGCATTTTTGTCTACCCTTTGATTTTCCAGCATCTGCAGTTCCTGTTTAACATGGGTTTAAAATGAATGGATTCTGGAGCAGAGGAAAACACTCGTGCATAATTCAAACAGTTTTCAAATAGAAACTACCTCTTCAATAAATGGTCCAGCCCGACTCACCTCTTCAGAGGTGAAGATCGCCAGTCGCGGAACTTCCCACAAGCCTCGTTTTTTTATTTCAGGGTAAAGCTTGTACCTGGCCACGTTCATAGCATACATGTTGGAGATGGAGCCTCCTGAGTACAGACAAGACAACATAATAATACCAGATATCTCCAGTCAGCTCTTGCTTCAATTATTTGAAAGTTACAGGTTAAGAGCCTTGGTGTTATCTTGGACAGTACCCTTTCTTTCTCCAGTCATATAAACTATGTCCCCAGATTGCCTTTTTCCATCTACGAAACATCTCCAGACTACGCCCAAACAACACTCCATGGAAGCTCTAGTCAATGCTTTGGTCACATCACGCATTGACTACTGCAATGCGATCCTGGCCGGCATCCCCAACAAACTTATTCATCGACGTCAACTCATCCAGAAGTCTGCAGCACGGATTATCACGCGCTCAAAGTCCACTGATCATGTCACACCCCCACTGATTCAATTACACTGGCTCCCTGTGTCTCAAAGGATTAACTTTTAAATGGTATTATTAACATTCAAAGCACTTCATAACCTTTCCCCAGTTTATCTCACATACAGTGGCTTGCAAAAGTATTCATACCCCTTGAACTTTTCCACATTTTGTCACGTTACAACCACAAACGTAAATGTATTTTATTGGGATTTTATGTGATAGACCAACACAAAGTGGCGCATAATTGTGAAGTGGAAGGAAAATGATACAATGGTTTTCAAATTTTTTTACAAATAAAAAACTGAAAAGTGTCGCGTGCAAAAGTATTCAGCCCCCTTTACTCTGATACCCCAAAATAAAATCCAGTGCAACCAATTGCCTTCAGAAGTCACCTAATTAGTAAATAGAGTCCACTTGTGTGCAATCTAGTCTCAGTATAAATACAGCTGTTCTGTGAAGACCTCAGAGGTTTGTTAGAGAACATTAGTGAACAAACAACATCATGAAGCCCAAGGAACACGCCAGACAGGTCAGGGATAAAGTTGTGGAGAAGTTTAAAGCAGGGTTAGGTTACAAACAAATATCCCAAGCTTTGAACATCTCACGGAGCACTGTTCAATCCATCATCCGAAAATGGAAAGAGTATGGCACAACTGCAAACCTACCAAGACATGGCCGTCCACCTAAACTGACAGGCCGGGCAAGGAGAGCATTGATCAGAGAAGCAGCCAAGAGGCCCATGGTAACTCTGGAGGAGCTGCAGAGATCCACAGCTCAGGTGGGAGAATCTGTCCACAGGACAACTATTAGTCGTGCACTCCACAAATCGGGCTTTTATGGAAGAGTGGCAAGAAGAAAGCCATTGTTGAAAAAAAGCCATAAGAAGTCCCGTTTGCAGTTTGCCACAAGCCATGTGGGGGACACAGCAAACATGTGGAGGAAGGTGCTCTGGTCAGATGAGATCAAAATTGAGGTTTTTGGCCTAAATGCAAAACGCTATGTGTGGCGGAAACCTAACACTGCACATCACCCTGAACACACCATCCCCACTGTGAAACATGGTGGTGGCAGCATCATGCTGTGGGGATGCTTTTCTTCAGCAGGGACAGGGAAGCTGGTCAGAGTTGATGGGAAGATGGATGGAGCCAAATACAGGGCAATCTTGGAAGAAAACCTGTTAGAGTCTGCAAAAGACTTGAGACTGGGGTGGAGGTTCACCTTCCAGCAGGACAACGACCCTAAACATACAGCCAGAGCTACAATGGAATGGTTTAGATCAAAGCATATTCATGTGTTAGAATGGCCCAGTCAAAGTCCAGACCTAAATCCAATTGAGAATCTCTGGCAAGACTTGAAAATTGCTGTTCACAGACGCTCTCCATCCAATCTGACTGAGCTTGAGCTATTTTGCAATGAAGAATGGGCAAAAATTTCAGTCTCTAGATGTGCAAAGCTGGTAGAGACATACCCCAAAAGACTTGCAGCTGTAATTGCAGCGAAAGGTGGTTCTACAAAGTATTGCTCAGGGTGGCTGAATACTTTTGCACGCAACACCTTTCAGTTTTTTATTTGTAAAAATATTTGAAAACCATGTATCATTTTCCTTCCACTTCACAATTATGCGCCACTTTGTGTTGGTCTATCACATAAAATCCCAATAAAATACATTTACGTTTGTGGTTGTAACGTGACAAAATGTGGAAAAGCTCAAGGGGTATGAAAACTTTTGCAAGCCACTGTACCTCTTTCAGCCTTACACCCCCTCCCTGCGGCCTTCATCAGCAGGTCTACTGGCAATACCACCCATCAACCTCAGCACAATGGGTGCCAGGGCTTGTCCCACCCTGCACCTACACTTTGCAATTCACTACCCCCTCACATCCGCATACTGGACTCCATGACAGAATTCAAAACCGCTCTTAAAATCTTTTTGTCCTTTTATTTTTTTGCTATTCCTCTCTTCTTTCTTTCTTTCGTTCATTTATTTATTCACTTTTTGGCCCCACCACTTTGGTAGTCCAGGGGTTCTATCTTTGCTCATCTCACTTCTTCTCCTTCTTGCTTTTTCTCCTTTCTTTTCTTCCAACTTTAGCCAAACGTTAAAATTGCTGTACAATAACTGTATTATTTTATATGCCGTTGGATCTATTTTTGTACATTTGCTTCTAATAAATAAAAATATATATTTTTTTAAACATCTTTTTAAACTAGCTTACTCATTTTAACTGCAACAACTGCATCTTATTTTATATCAATCTTAACTCGTTGTGCTATGCTTTGTACTTATTGTAAGTTTATTACTGATATTATGTGATGTATGGTGACCTTGAGTGTCTTGAACGGCACCATTAAATAAAATGTATTATTATTATACATAGATTTACAGTCCAACAGACTTATCTTCAGGAGATAGAGACAAAGTGCTGGAGTAACTCAGCGGGTCAGGCAGCATCTGTGGAGAACATGGATAGGTGACGTTTCACAGAGTGCTGGAGTAACTCAGCGGGTCAGGCAGCATCTGTGGAGAACATGGATAGGTGACGTTTCACAGAGTGCTGGAGTAACTCAGCGGGTCAGGCAGCATCTGTGGAGAACATGGATAGGTGACGTTTCACAGAGTGCTGGAGTAACTCAGCGGGTCAGGCAGCATCTGTGGAGAACATGGATAGGTGACGTTTCACAGAGTGCTGGAGTAACTCAGCGGGTCAGGCAGCATCTGTGGAGAACATGGATAGGTGACGTTTCACAGAGTGCTGGAGTAACTCAGCGGGTCAGGCAGCATCTGTGGAGAACATGGATAGGTGACGTTTCACAGAGTGCTGGAGTAACTCAGCGGGTCAGGCAGCATCTGTGGAGAACATGGATAGGTGACGTTTCACAGAGTGCTGGAGTAACTCAGCGGGTCAGGCAGCATCTGTGGAGAACATGGATAGGTGACGTTTCACAGAGTGCTGGAGTAACTCAGCGGGTCAGGCAGCATCTGTGGAGAACATGGATAGGTGACGTTTCACAGAGTGCTGGAGTAACTCAGCGGGTCAGGCAGCATCTGTGAAGAACATGGATAGGTGACATTTCACAGAGTGCTGGAGTAACTCAGCGGGTCAGGCAGCATCTCTGGAAAAAAGGAATAGGTGACATTTCTTCAGACTGCGAGTCAGGGGAGAGGGAAAGTAGAGGTATGAAAAGGTACAAAGAATAAAAGGTCTGAAAAGGACACATCAAGACCAGCGAGGATTATCAAGGAAAGGTGGAGCCCACAATGGTCCATTGTTGGCTGTGGAAGAGGGGTTGACGAGGGAGTACGGACCGTGAAACTACGCAGGACAGCGAAACCAACAGGACGACTAAGGTGGGGGAGGGACGGAGAGAGAGCGAATGCAAGGGTTATTAATGTTTAATGTTTTATGTGACATTCCCAACTGTCACTGTATGTCATGTTGCCACTTGTGGGCAGAGCACCAAGGCAAATTCCTTGTATGTGAATACTTGGCCAATAAACTTATTCATTCATTCATTCATTCATTTAAAATTAGAGAAATCAATATCATATCGCTGGATTGTAAGCTGCCCAAGCAAAATAGGAGGGCATGTTACAAGAGCAGGATTTAAACTTCCAGCCTAGTTCTGGACCTGAATTGCCTCTTCCTCAACAAATCCAATCCAATGTAGTGATCGAGGGGAAAGAACACATCAAAATGTGGGAATTTAGAGTGCACAGTCACTTCCTCTGAAGGCTGGCACTTCTCTAAAGGATAGGACCACCTGCATGGCGACCATTTTGTTCAGGACCCAACACCCGCCGTCTTACACATACTGTAAGAGGGCAAGTACAAGAGCAGGATTTAGATCTCCAGCCGAGCTCTAGACTTGTGTTACGATTTTCGTGGGGTGCACCACTGTGCGCTGGAGTGGAAAAGGATGAGGGGGGATCTCAATGAAACTTGCCAAATAGTGAAAGGCCTGGATAGAGTGGATGTGGAGAGGATGTTTCCACTAGTGGGAGAGTCTAGGACCAGACACCACAGCCTCAGAATAAAAGGACATACCTTTAGACAGGAGATGAGGAGGAATTTCTTTAGTCAGAGGGTGATGAATCTGCAGAATTCATTGCCACAGACGGCTGTGGAGGCTATCAATGGGTGGAGGTTGACATATTCTTGATTAGTACGGGTGTCAGGGGTTATGGGGAGAAGGCAGGCGAATGGGGTTGGGAGGGAGAGATAGATCAGCCACGATTGAATGGCGGAGTAGACCTGATGGGCCGAATGACCAAATTCTGTCGCTCGAACTGATAAACCGATGGACCAACCTGGGCAGAACAGTCCATCGCAGTGCTTCCATCCGATCATCTCACTGATTTTTTTCAACACCGTCTCCTCCATCAGCACAAAGACTGGTGCAATCTCATAGGTGTACCTGGATCATTGGGCAAGGGGCAAGACAAAGCGGAAAGAGTCAGTCAGCATGAAATGGGGAGGGAAGCAACGGTATGGCTGGTGGGGGGGGGGGGGGGGTGCTGCGTGGACAGATGGACAAAGCAAGACGGGTTAAAAGGCAATGGGCAAACTGTGGGAAGGGGTTAAGAGGAGGGGGAGGGGAGCCGTTCTATTGAAATTTCTTCCCGCAAGCAAACTGCACACAGACCAGAGGTTAGGATCAAAGCCATGGACACTGATGAGCAGAGATCTGCTGCTCGGAGTTACTGAGCGCAGCAGAAACTCCTCACGACAGATATAAGGCCCTGACCCACTTTCCCGAGTTACTCACGAATTCTCCCGAGTTTTCCCCTTGATTCAAACTCGGAGATGCCAGCCGTAGGTACTCCGGGCAATTTTTTTTTTACTCATGGACATTTTTCAACATGCTGAAAAAACGTCCCGACTTTCCTGATGCCCCAAGTACCTACGGCTGGCATTACGAGCCGCTACGAAATATCTACGGACTCCTACGGACATTCTCCGAGTTTGAAGTAAGGGGAAAACTCGGGAGAATTCGTGAGTAACTCGGGAAAGTGGGACAGGGGCTTTACCCTCTCAGTGTCCCACACAGCCTACGATGCCACGGAATCAATCCGATAAACAAAAGAGCAGACTGGAGCCCGTCGCCATCTAGTCTGATGGAGGCCAGGCGACACCTAGATCCATGAAAGTCTACTTTTTTTTAGAAATACAACGCAGAAACAGGCCCTTCGGCCCACAGAGTCCGTGCCGACTGGCAATCCCCGCACACTAACACAATCCGACACACGCTAGGGACTATTTACTATTTTACCAAAGCCAATTAGCCTGCAAACCTGGGTAGACAAAAATGCTGGAGAAACTCAGCGGATGAGGCAGCATCTATGGGGCGAAGGAAATAGGCGACGTTTCGGGCCGAAACGTCGCCTATTTCCTTTGCTCCATAGATGCTGCCTCACCCGCTGAGTTTCTCCAGCATTTTTGTCTACCTTCGATTTTCCAGTATCTGCAGTTCCTTCTTAAACAGCCTGCAAACCTGTACGCCTTTGGAGTGTGGGAGGAAACCCGAGCACCCGGGAAAAACCCCATGCAGGTCACGGGGAGAACGTACGGACAGCGCCCGTAGTCGGGATGGAACCCGTGTCTCTGGCGCTGTGAGGCAGCAACTCTACCCGCTGCGCAACCGTGTCAGAAAGCGGTCAAGCAGTGAAAAAAATTAAAAGCATTGTATGCTTTCCATTTCTAACATGGCGCTGTGTCGAACACTCGGTGGATTGTTTGATCAGTAAAAGCTGCTCACTGGC
>CM075998.1:3494322-3535708 GCA_038087875.1 Malacoraja senta
CCCATCTTCTGCTTTTTGGTTTCACACAACCATTTTGCAATGAGTGCGTGGCAAGATTTACTCTGGCAGGATAGTGGGGAGTAGCAAATATGGTTTCTCAGCACCAACCTCATGAACATTGAACAGTACAGCACGGGTACAAGACCTTAACTTGCCGAACACGATGCCAAGATAAACTATTCCCCTCTGCCTCCACGTGATCCATATCCCTCCATTCCCTCCCTATCCCCGTTCCCATCTAAAAGCCTCTTGGACGCCCCTATCGTATCTACCTCCACCACCACCCCTGGCGAGATGAAGTACATGCCCCAATCAACATCAATGATGCTGAAGTGGAGTTGGTCGAGGCCTTCAAGTTCCTAGGGGCAAATATCACCAACAATTTTGGGCTGGCACAGCGGTAGAGTTGCTGCCTCACAGCGCCAGAGACCCGGGTTCGATCCCGACTACGGGTGCTGTCTGTACCGAGTTTGTATGTTCTCCCCGTGACCTGCGTGGGTTTTCTCTGGGTGCTCCAGTTTCCTCCCACACTCCAAAGACATACGGGTTTGTAGGCTAATTGAAACCCAAGGGTTTCGGCCCGAAACGTTGCCTATTTCCTTCGCTCCGTAGATGCTGCCTCACCCGCTGAGTTTCTCCAGCATTTTTGTCTACCTTCGATTTTCCAGCATCTGCAGTTCCTTCTTAAACAGAATCAAGGACCGTTTTCACCTCATCAG
Source organism: Malacoraja senta (assembly GCA_038087875.1). Lineage (NCBI taxonomy): Eukaryota > Metazoa > Chordata > Chondrichthyes > Rajiformes > Rajidae > Malacoraja > Malacoraja senta. Next base: position 3,495,042 of record CM075998.1, read on the forward strand.
CCTCTCTTCCGTTAACTAGAAGATACAACAGCTTGAAAGCACACGCCACCATATTCAGGAACATCTTATCAGACGATCAACTGGACTTGTTATCAGACAATCAAACAGACTTTTCATAAACCAAGGGTGGAGCCTCAATCTACCACCTTGTGGCCCTTGTACTTCAGAAAAAAATCTGCATCTCTGCTCGCAGCTAGAACACTATTTCTGCATTTTGGGTTGTTTTCTCTCTCCTTTCTAACCCTAACCTGTTGTGTGTTTGGCTCGATTGTACTCGTGTAAGGTACAAGCTGTCTAATCGCATGCAAAGTACATGTTTTTGTCTGCGATATCACGGCAATAATAAGCCAGAGAGAGTCAACAACTGGGCGTGTGCTTCTCTGATGAACTGTCCAAGGGCCCCAGCAACCAGCGAGGAGAGACCCAACTAAGAACGCCGGCCGGTTCAAACCATTGGCAATACAGTCAGGGAAACTTTGCCCCGCATCAGCTGTTCACTGTCGCAGCCACACAGCCTGGGCTCAGAGCAGCGCTGTGGTGCGAGGGGGGACGAGAGGTCAAAAAGGCATGAACCAGACCGCTGGAGTAACTACCTCAGCGGCTCAGGCAGTATCTGTGAAGAGGTATAGATAGATAGGCCTCGCCCCAAAACGTCACCTATTCCTTCTCTCCATAGATGCTGCCTCACCCGCTGAGTTTCTCCAGCACTTTTGTCTACCTTCGATTTTCCAGCATCTGCAGTTCCTTCTTAAACAACTTACTTAGCGTTTGCAAATAACACTCCTCGCCAGTATCGTTCAAAACTCGTTATTAGTTTGGGATTTAAACTAGAAATGCATCTGGAAGATGAGTAAAAAAAAAAAAGTTACCACTCTTACTTGGTCTCCTTCGTTCTTGGTCGGTTGCCATCCTGAAGCTGTGTGTGTGTATATATATATATTTTTTAAACTTGTAGATTTATCGATGACTTTAAATCAGTTCGGCGCCTCTCGCGTCCAGCCACTGAGCGTCCGCGGATCAATTCGAGAGGCAATGCCAGCTCAGAGCGAGTACAATCCCGCCTCCCTCGTCTCTTTCCCAATCAACCGCAAATCTGCAGCCGTCCCCGCCTCGTCAGCCAGCCTATTGGGTTAACCCAGCGAGCACAAATGAAGCAAACATATTGCTAACGAAACGAAAACTGTGTCTTTCGAATGAGTAGACGGAGGTAGTCTATTTAGAATGACTTGCTGGCCAGAATGGATCGGATCAGATCGATTATCTAAATGGTGGCCGATTAGGAAATGGGGAGATGCAGCGAGACCTGGGTGTCATGGTACACCAGTCATTGAAAGTAGGCATGCAGGTGCAGCAGGCAGTGAAGAAAGCGAATGGTATGTTGGCTTTCATAGCAAGAGGATTTGAGTATAGGAGCAGGGAGGTTCTACTGCAGTTGTACAGGGTCTTGGTGAGACCACACCTGGAGTATTGCGTACTGTTTTGGTCTCCAAATCTGAGGAAGGACATTATAGCCATAGAGGGAGTGCAGAGAAGGTTCACCAGACTGATTCCTGGGATGTCAGGACTTTCATATGAAGAAAGACTGGATAGACTTGGCTTATACTCGCTAGAATTTAGGAGATTGAGAGGGGATCTTATAGAAACGTACAAAATTCTTATGGGGTTGGACAGGCTAGATGCAGGAAGATTGTTCCCGATGTTGGGGAAGTCCAGGACAAGGGGTCACAGCTTAAGGATAAGGGGGAAATCCTTTAAGACCGAGATGAGGAAAAACGTTTTCACACAGAGTGGTGAATCTCTGGAACTCTCTGCCACAGAAGGTAGTTGAGGCCAGTTCATTGGCTATATTTAAGAGGGAGTTAGATGTGGCCCTTGTGGCTAAAGGGATCAGAGGGTATGGAGAGAAGGCAGGTACGGGATACTGAGTTGGATGATCAGCCATGATCATATTGAATGGCAGTGCAGGCTCAAAGGGCCGAATGGCCTACTCCTGCACCTATTTTCTATGTATCTATGTATCTATGATTGAAATCTTCTTGCGTATGGCGTGCACAGCCTAAAGTTGCAAGACAACTTGTTCTGTTTGATCTTCTGTTTGTGCACGCCAGGTTGATTGCATTCGTTGAAACAGGGTGGACCACGTGAAGGTTGCAATCTCCCACCCCATCGATTGAAATGAATCATATTCATACAGCATGGAAACAGGCCCTTCAGCTCAACTAGCCCACACTGGCCAACATGCCCCATCTACACTAGTCCCACCTGTCTGCGTTTGGCCCATATCCCTCTAAACCTGTCCTATCCATGTACCTGTCCAATTGTTTCTTAAAAGTTGCTATAGTCCTACCTCCTCCGGCAGCTCGTTCCATACAACTACCAACCTTTGCGTGAAAAAGTTCAGATTCCCATGAAATCTTTCTCCCTTCACCTTAAACCTATGTCCTCTGGTTCTCGATTCCCCCACTCTGGGCAAGAGACTCTGTGCATCTACCCGATCTATTCCTCTCATGATTTTGTACATCGCTATAAGATCACCCCTCATCCTCCTGTGCTCCAAGGAATAGACACCCAGCCTACTCAACCTCTCCCTATAGCTCAGACCCTCTAGTCCTGGCAACATCCTCGTAAAACTTCTCTGAACCCTTTCCACCTGGACAACATCTTTCCTATAACATGGTGCCCAGAACTGAACACAATACTCTAAATGCGGCCTCACCAATGTCTTACATAACTGCAACATGCATCGTAAAACCCCCCCACAGAAACAGGCCCTATTGCCCTCCATATTGACAATCAAGTTTGAATCCCATTTCATAAGGTCATACGTAATAGGAGCAGAATTAGGCCATTCGGTCCATCAAGTCTACTCTGCCATTCAATCGTGGCTGATCTATCTCTCCCTCCTAACCCCATTCTCCTTTCCTCTCCCCATAACCCCTGACACCCGTACTAATCAAGAACCTGTCCATCTCTGCTTCAAAAATATCCACTGACTTGGCCTCCACAGCCGTCTGTGGCAAAGAATTCCACAGATTCGCCACCATCTGACTAAAGAAATGCCTTCTCATTTCCTTCTTAAAGGAACGTCCTTTAATTCTGAGGCTGTGCCCTCTAGTCCTAGACTCTCCCACTTTCCCGCACTTGTCCACTGCTCTCTCTGCCTTGGTGATTTAAGTGCTCACTAGAACACTTTTTAAATGTGGTGAGAGTCTCTACCTCCACCCTCAGGGGGCAGTGTACCCCAGATTCCAACCACCCTCTGGGGGGAAAAAATCTTCCTTATAACCCCTCGGAACCTCTTAATTTCTCCCACCATCTACCCACCCCCCCCTTTTCCCCCCTTTCCACACACCTCCAGATTCAGGGACAGTTTCTTCCCAGCTGTTATCAGGCAACTGAACCATCCTACCAACAACTAGAGAGCGGTCCTGAGCTACTATCTACCTCATTGGACTATCTTTGATTGGACTTTACTAGACTTTACCTTGCACGAAACATTATTCCCTTTATCATGTATCTGTACACTGTGGACGGCTCGATTGTAATCATGTATTGTCTTACCGCTGACTGGTTAGCACGCAACAAAAGCTCTTCACTGTACCTTGGTACACGTGACAATAAATTAAACTCAAACTCATATACAGGTTTAGCAACGATGATCAAGAACATGATCTTGTGGGCCCCATCTCTCCTTGATCATTGTTGCTGGTTTTGATTTGTTCTTTTCATACCTTTAGTGATACCTTTCGTGTAGCTGCTTGCTGTGCAGCTGCTTGCGCCGACGATGGCGGCCACAGTGTACTGCTCCTTGCTGTTTTGTATGTGTTTGTTCGTTTGTGTCGTCTGTGAAAACCCTATTATTATTCATGTTTAGTGTTTTCTGAGTCATTCGTAACTGTCACTGTATGTCATGTTGTTACTTGTGGGCGGAGCACCAAGGCAAATTCCTTGTATGTGAATACTTGGCCAATAAACTTACTTACTGACTTTAAGTCATTTGCTCTTTGTACCTTTTCATACCTCCAGTTTCCCTCTCCCCTGACTCTCAGTCTGAAGAAGGATCTCGACCCAAAACGTCACCTGTTCCTTTGCTCCAGAGATGCTGCCTGACCCACTGAGTTACTCCAGCATTTTGTGTCTGTCCTCTCTCTCGGCGCTTTGCCATCCAGAACCATTCAACTGAATGCTGAGCATTTTTGGTGCTTTCACGACACCATTGTTATCACCCCAACGAGCAGACTATCAGAAATGATCAATATTGACAGATGTGACCAAAGCGGAATTTGGCCTTGTGCACACAGATACCTTTTCCTGCATGAATGGCCAATCATCACAAAGAACCTTTATCACATGTGCCTGTATTATTCATATACCCATTATACGTAATGAACAGAATTGTGAAATAACCTTGCACCATGGACCTCAGCTGTTACATAGGAACAGCACAGGAATAGGCCTTTCAGGCCACAATGTGGGCGGTACGGTGGCGTAGCAGTAGAGCTACTGCCTTGCAGCGCCAGAGACCCATGTTCGATCCTGCTACGGGTGCATGTCTGTATGGAGTTTCTACGTTCTACCCGTGACCTGCGTGGGTTTTCCCTGAGGTCTTCGGTTTCCTCTCACTCTCCAAAGATGTACAGGTTTGGTGTAAATGTAAAAAAATTGTCCCTAGTTTGTAGGGTAATGTTCGTGTGTGGGGATCGCTGGTCGGTGCGGACTCGGTGGGCCGAAGGGCCTCTCTCCACACTGTATCCCTAAACTAAACTAACCTAAACTAAATGTCCATGCTGAACATGATGCCAAGTTAAACTAATCTCTGCCTATACGTGATCCATATCTCTCCATTCCCTGCATATCCCTGTGCCTACCAAAAACCCTCTTTGACCATTGACTCCATCTGCACCTCACGCTGCCTCGGCAAGGCCAGCAGCATAATCAAGAACCAGTCTCACCCCCGGCCACTCCCTCTTCTCCCCTCTCACATCGGGCAAAAGGTACAGAAGTGTGAAAACGCACACCTCCAGATTCAGGGACAGTTTCTTCCCGGCTGTTATCAGGCAACTGAACCATCCTACCACAACTAGAGAGCAGTGCTGAACTACAATCTACCTCATTGGAGACCCTCAGACTATCCTTGATCGGACTTTGCTGGCTTTACCTTGCACTAAACGTTATTCCCTTATCATGTATCTGTACACTGCAAATGGCTCGATTGTAATCATGCATTGTCTTACCGCTAACTGGATAGCACACAAAAGCTTTTCACTGTACCTCGGTACACGTGACAATAAACTAAACTGAACTAAATGCTCCTGTCGTATATTTGCTTACACCACCACCACAGGCAACGAGTTTCAGGTACCCACCTTTGTAAAATACTTGCTTTGCACAATTCCTTTAAACTCTCACCTTAAAGCTATGTGCTCTAGTCTTTGACATTTACACCTTGGGAAGAAAGTTCTGACAGTCAACTCTTGAAGGTCACTTGACATTAGATCCCTGATGGAGCAAGCAAGAAAGAACAGCTTACACCAGCCTTGCCAACAACCCCACATCCACAACACAAAGTATTTTTTTGTTAGCAGATGACCTTTGAAGGCTTTCAGGCCCTGAAGGTTTTAGCACTGAAAAGACTTCTCTGAATAGATACTGAAGAAAATAAACCGACAAAGATTTAAATTGAATGGCAAAACAAAGTATTACTGTGTTCAGACATAGAGTCACAGAGTATGGACACAGGCCCTATTAATGCACAGACCTTACTGACTGCGGTCAGTGGTAACTTTCAGTCATTCCCAGGTAGATCCCAGAATACAATTGCCAGCTGCCTGCTCAATTCCATCACTGGACCCCATGTGCAGTCTAACAAGGGAGACAGTATTGGTGGGATTCCCAAGCATTTAACCACCTCCCAGGCAGGTATCCCACTGCCTGAGTGCTGGAAATCGGGATGTGTAGCTCGGTACCTTAAAGACACCATGGACCAAAGAGATGGTGTCTGTGACTCTATGTATAATTACACATTGGGCGGCATGGTGGCGCAGCGGTAGAGTTGCTGCCTCACAGCGCCAGAGACCCAGGTTCGATCCTGACTACGGGTACAGTCTGTACGGTAGCCCATCTCTGGCCAGCTTTGTACTTTGGTTCCAGGAGGTCTGGCTGAGAAGGGCTTTTAGTGGTTTACGTGGATACTTGGTCACGCAGGAAACGACAGTTCATCGAGTTGTGCTGCCTCGGAAAAGTAACCAGAGAGATGGCTCACTGATCCCAGGAATTCCAATCGAGTTGGTGAATCAGTGTGGGTCAACACCACCAGGGTTTGAAGATTTTGACTTGACTACCATGACTCTAACCGGGTGCAAAATAAGACCCCACCCATCCAACCTCCTCCAGTGACTGTTCCTGTCATGTTGGGCGGCATGGTAGAGCTGCTGCCATGGACCCAGGTTCGATCCTGACTCCAGGTGTTGTCTGCACAGAGTTTGTAGGTATGTTACAATACTTACCTTCAGAGGCGCTGCAATTCTGCCATTGGCCGTGTGCGCGATTTTGGCACCTTTGAGGGGGGGGGGGGGGTTAAAACGCGGGTTTCTCCTACCTTGTCCTGAATTATATTTCGTTGGAGTGCAACCTTTTGCTGAAGAATCGTTCCGACGGGCGTTTTGTGTATTTTTTATTTTTATTCGCCCGACAAGTTCAGCGCTGGAGTTATTTTCAAATCAGCTTCGAAAGCTGTCAACGCCGACAACGGGGACGGATTTCACGCATGGGACAGGTAAACGAAAGCAGTTTATTTTATGTATAAAAGTGCTTCTTAAGAGGCCTTTAATTCACATTTAAAAATGCGAAACGGTGATTCTTTTCCCCGAACTAACAGCAGTATTTTTCATGCCGATACGGGGTTAAATTCACCGCAAATCAACGTTCCAAATGATCGCGTTCCAGAAAAACCCACTCGCAAGATGATTTAAATGCCCATTAATTTACAGGTATTAAACATTAAATTCCTTCCATTTGGCCTATAAATCCATGACGAGATTTAAAAATTATGTTATATTGTGAATTATTCTGTGAATGTTATTTGGACACTTAGGCTATTTAAAAATGTTAATCTATTCTTAATAAATTGATAGATGTTTAGATCTAGTAATTGAATTTTGTAATTAGCTACAATTAGGTAACTAACTAATTATATGCTTTACTTTCATGTCATCTAAGTAAGATTGTTTCATATTTGTTTCAGAATACTTCAATCTATAATAATTGACATTTTCATTCAGTTCTCTTAATTTTTAAGAAAGTTATGGGCTTTTGACTGTCCTCGATCACAGCTTTTGTGTTAAGTCAATGGAAAAGCAATAGGGAACAAGATGCTAATTTCCGAGTATGAAATGGCCATAACTTTTTTAATACTGAAGATATGAAAGTGAATTAGGTGTCAAATTAAACTTCTTTTTATGCTTTATCTGATGGGATAAATTACAGATTTTTTAAATCCCAAAATTTTGTAACATTGCTAGAGTTTGTACGTTCTCCCCGTGGGTTTTCTCCGGGTGCTCCCGATGATGTACAGTGTGAGGGAGGGGGTGAGTGAGTGAGGGATGGGATGAGAGAGGATGCGGGAGGATGTGAGAGAGTGGATGCCAGCAGGTTCTCACAGGGAAACTGTGTCCCAATCAATCGATGGCCGGTACTGATGACGCCCCCTGAATGGTATCGTAGCAACGGCGGTGAGGCGGGAGGGAGAGCGGTGAGGCCGCGGCCTAGCGAAGGCCCCAAACCGCAACCCAGCTCCAGGGCCCGGCACAGGCGGCGGCAGCGCATCACCGAGGCCTCTCGTCACCATCAAATGTTGGAGCGGTTTACTTATGATCCTTCATTAGTATATCAATTTATATTCTCTTAACATACAGGCTCCCTGCCGCCCCTTCATCTCCCTCCCCACCCCAGCGACATACCTGTCTGTCCCTGAGTGAACTCCACTCTCATCCCTCATCCAGTTTCATTCCCTGCTCCAACAGTCTCATCGTCTTCAATACGTTTCCCTTCTATAATTTGCGTTAATAAGGTTTGGTTGCTGCGTTAAATCAAAGAAAGATGCATTTTTAATCTTGTTTCCCCGTATTAATGTTATGGTGTCTGTTGTTTCCTGCCACACATCCCAAACGCCTATCTTATGGTATCACTACCAGTTGTGTATCTAATGAGTGATGTTTAAATCAAAGAAAGAGTGTGCTAACGAAAGGTGGTTTGGCATTTTTTTTTAATGTGGGTGATCTCTGCGTTGTTTCCTGGTAAAGAGTTTAGAGTTTGGGAGAGGTTTTTTTTCCAAGCTAGATTTTGTACATCCAGTCTTGCATGATCTAGGGTTGCCTGTATTTGTATGCAGTGACAGATGTGACAGTCTATGTGATCGGAAGTCTGTGACTAGTGGTGTACCATTATAACGAGGGTTTACTTTATGGACTGTTCCTTTCTGGGACATGATTGTAACTGTGTGGATGGATTAATGTCAACCCAGCAATCTCTCTGCAACTGTTCAGATTGCATATTTTCTCTGAAGTGATTTGCTTCCTTGTCCTGGAGTTCAGTGCGTTTGACGGCACTGGGCCTGTACTCGCTGGAGTTTAGAAGAATGAGGGGGGGACCTCATTGAAACTTACCGTATAGTGAAAGGCTTAAATAGAGTGGATGTGGAGAGGATGTTTCCACCAGTGGGAGAGTCTAGGACCAGAGGGCATAGCCTCAGAATTAAAGGACGTTCCTTTAGGAAGGAGATGAGGAGGAATTTCTTTAGTCAGAGGGTGGTGAATCTGGGATTCATTGCCAGACAGCTGTGGAGGCCAAGTTAATGGATATTTTTAAGGCAGAGAGATAGATTCTTGATAAGTACTGGTGTCAGGGGTTATGGGGGGAAGGCAGGAGGGAGGGAGAGATAGATCAGCCATGATTGAATGGCAGAGCTAACTTGATGGGCCGAATGGCCTACTTCTTCCCCTATCACTTATGAACTTACGACCTTATAATTAGTGGATAAACTTGATGACCCTTTCTGTCCATGGCTTATGTAGACAAGTTGCTTTCTCTTTCAGCACTTTCATTGAGTTTTCTTTCTTAGGAAACAATGCCACCATCAAATAATTCTTGGTCCTCATCACAGGATGACAACGAAGGTTCCAAGCTGCTGAGAAAGTCAAAAGAGTCCCCGTTCATTCCAATAGGTATGAGTCTAACTAGGTTTTAACAAGAAATGTAATTCATGCAAAAACAGAAAATACTGAAATAAAATGGCAGGCAGCAAGGGGAAACAGAGTATAACGTCAAGTCAAGTTTATTCGTCACATACACATATGAGATGTGCAGTGAAATGAAAAGTGGCAATGCTCGCGGATTTGTGCAAAAAACAAACAAACTACAAACAGAATGGAACAGAATCACATATTCTTTTACATATTGCCTATTGTGGGAGGAAGGAAAAAGGAAAATAAAACACAGCAATTTAAAAAAACAGTAGAATGGTACAATAAAGTTAGTCCCTGGTGAGATAGGAGTTTACAGTCCTAATGGCCTCTGGGAAGAAACTCCTCCTCAACCTCTCTGTTCTCACAGCATGGCAACGGAGGCGTTTGCCTGACCGTAGCAGCTGGAACAGTCCGTTGCAGGGGTGGAAGGGGTCCCCCATGATCTTATTGGCTCTGGAGTTTCACCTCCTGATGTATAGTTCCTGCAGGGGGGCGAGTGTAGTTCCCATAGTGCGTTCCGCCGAACGCACTACTCTCTGCAGAGCCTTCTTGTCCTGGGCAGAGCAGTTCCCAAACCAAATCGTGATATTTCCGGACAAGATGCTTTCCACAGCCGCTGAGTAGAAGCACTGGAGGATCCTCAGAGACACTCTGAATTTCCTCAATTGCCTGAGGTGGTAAAGGCGCTGTCTTGCCTTACTCACCAGTGCTGCAGCGTGTGATGTCCATGTCGTATCCTCAGAGATGAGGACTCCCAGGTATTAAAATGGATTTTAGTCAGCACAGCCATCGTGGGCTGAATGTTGTATATACTATGTGCAATACTAGTGGGCACAGATCTGTCACTGTGCTAGACTGTTGTGGGGACGGGTCTGTGTGTGTGTATAACACTGGGGTACACTACCGGTGGGGACGGGTCTGTGTGTGTATAACACTAGGGTACAGTACCGGTGGGGACGGGTCTGTGTGTGTGTAACACTGGGGTACAGTACCGGTGGGGACGGGTCTGTGTGTGTGTGTATAACACTGGGGTACAGTACCAATGGGGATGGGTCTGTGTGTGTGTATAACACTGGGGTACAGTACCGGTGGGGACAGGTCTGTGTGTGTGTAACACTGGGGTACAGTACCGGTGGAGACGGGTCTGTGTGTAACACTGGGGTACAGTACCGGTGGGGACGGGTCTGTGTGTGTGTGTGTGTGTGTATAACACTGGGGTACAGTACCAATGGGGATGGGTCTGTGTGTGTGTATAACACTGGGGTACTGTACCGGTGGGGACAGGTCTGTGTGTGTGTAACACTGGGGTACAGTACCGGTGGAGACGGGTCTGTGTGTGTATAACACTGGGGTACAGTAGCGATGGGGACGGGTCTGTGTGTGTGTAACACTGGGGTACAGTACCAGTGGGGACGGGTGTCGCTTTATAACACTGGGGTACAGGTCTGTGTGTGTATAACACTGGGGTACAGGTCTGTGTGTGTATAACACTGGGGTACACTACCAGTGGGGACGGGTCTGTCACTGTACAACCCTGGGGTGAGGTGAGAATCCAACTGACTGGGTTGTGAGGGGGCTGTGGGAAGCATTCTTGCTCCTGCTCACGAGCTGTTCAGCACACAACACTAGCTTCAGCTTTGTCCTCATGTTACCTGGTCCTCTGAGGGACCTGACTTACAGCCATTAGGTTGAGAGTGCAGATTTGCACATGAGCTAGGGTGTATTTTGAATTTTTATCTGTCTCCTGCCAGTTGTTGTACTGCTATGGGAGGTCTCTCAGGATTGTAAGTTCTAGGAACAGAATTATGCCATTCGGCCCGTCGTCTACACCACCATTCATTCATGGCTGATCTATCTTTCCCTCTCAACCCAATTCTCCTTTAACCCGACACCCGTACTAATCAAGAATCTGTCAATATCCGCCTTAAAAATAGCCATTGACTTGGTTATCCAGTCGTCTGAGGCAGTGAATTCCATAGATTCACCACCCTCTGACTAAAAAAATTCCCCCTCATTTACCTTTCTAAAGGTACGACCTTTTATTCTGAGGCTGTGACCTCTGGCCCTAGACTCTCCCACTGGTGGAAACATCTTCTCCGCATCCACGCTACATCCAGGCCTCTCACTATTCGACTGTGTGTGCGTTGTGGGGGTTGGAGCAGGACGGGCATGGCATAATACTTCATTGCATCCATCCAAGTTTTTTGATGCCCTGTGGTCTTCCTTGAGCCAGGTATCGCCGGATGTCTTGCTATTGTGGTGCTGGGTTTACAGAGACTGCGCAAAACAGAACAGAAGCTGTCGGTGCATCTCATCCACATGAGAGTGGCTGCTCAAGGCTTTGTGGTGGGAGCAATTACGTTGGGTAAGAGATGAGTATTCAATGAACCCATTCCTCGGGCTGCCACAGAGTTCTCTACCTGTACTCAAAGGGTAAAACACAAAGCGCTGAAGTAACTCAGTGGGTCGGGCAGCATATCTAGAGGACGTGGGTTGGCGATATTTCGGGTCAGAACCTTTCTTCAGACTGATTTTAGTAGGGGGAGAAAGAGAGGTGGGGTGGGGAAAAAGCCTGGCAGGTGACAAGTGGAGCAAACAAAATGTGTAGAAAGATGCTGGTGTATACCAAAGATAGACACAATGTCTACGTTTATGTCCCTCCCCGAGGGTTCACACTTCACTCCTTTCTCTTTTCTGTCACCCTTTTGTCTAATTTTCATCTCTACCCATCTGCCAATCCACGCATCCTCACCTGTATCCACCTATCACTTAACGGTAGACACAAAGAACTGGAGTAACTCAGCAGGTCAGACATATCTGGAGAATCTGAAGAAGGGTCCCGACCCGATACGCCACCCATCCTTTTTCGCAAGAGATGCACGGGCAGGTGGGACTAGTGTAGGTGGGACATGTTGGCCAGTGTGGGCAAGTTGGGTGGAAGGGCCAGTTTCCACACTGTGACTCCATGACTCTCTCATATCAGTCCTTGAGCAAGTGACAGAGTGGAGTTGGAAGTCAGGACTTTTAGAAGCAGTTACATTTCCAGAAACCCTGTTGTAAAGGCATAGTCGTAAATGTTCTGTCTTTTCCAGGTGTCGTCTACTCCATGTATAATGATTACCTCAGGAAACCTCGACAGGGATAGCAATCCTTGGAAAAAGAGGACGACTTGTTTTCGAATTGGAGTCAAGCCTCGACTTATTTAACTGCTCTGCCGTGGATTTCAAAAGCATGGCACATACCTCACGGCGAGGACTGGTGTCCACTGTGTTTTCAGCGAGTTGAAGCTTTCAGTAAAGCTTTCTTCCTCTGGTCTTCATGACCACACACAGTTGTTTGAACCTTATTACCACGACCATTGAGCAGCTCAGTGCTTGGTGACTGCACTGCTCAGAAGTACTCAAACATCAGTGTGCTATCAAAGGTTTTCGTAGGGGGAAAGTGCAGCTCAATATACTGCACAATATCCTTCATCGCACTGCTTCCACCCTGTCCTGCAACTTGATTTCCCTCCTCCTACAGAGCTCTTCCTGCTGATATAGCTAGTTGGTCCAACTTTTCCACTCAGCCCCTGCAGGGTTTTGTACATGACTCCAGATGTGCTGTGCACGTGGCTTCCTCTCCCTTGGTTAATGCTGTTTTGTCAGGACCCACTTCAGTGTATCCCTCTTCATTAATTTTGGCCTTACCAACTCTTATATAACTGTGGCATGACGTCCCCACTTCTATGCTCAATACTTGGGTGGCGCAGCGGTAGAGTTGCTGCCTTACAGCGCTGGAGATCCGGGTTCGATCCCGACTACGAGTGCTGTCTGTACGGAGTTCGTACGTTCTCCCCGTGGGTTTTCTCCAAGATCTTCGGTTTCCACCCACATTCTAAAGACGTGCAGGTTTGTAAGTAAATTGGCTTGGCGTATGTGTAAATTGTCCCTAGTGTGTGTAGGATGGTGTTAATGAGCAGGAATCGCTGGTCGGCGCGCCGAAGGGTCGGTTTCCACGCTGTGTCTCTAAACTAAACGTACGAAGGCCAATGTACCAAAAGCTGCCTCACCTGCCTTATCTACCTGTGATGCCCCTTTCAAGGAACTAAGTACCTGCACTCCCACATCCCTCTGCTCTACATCACTTCCCTGAGCCCTGCCATTCACTGTGTACTTGAGGGGCAACTTTTTCCACACAGAGGGTGGTGGGTATATGGAACAATTGACCAGGAGGGGTAGTTAAGACAGGTACTATAACAGCACCTAAAAGACATTGGGACAGGTCCGTGGACACGAAAGGTTTAGAGGGATATGGGCGGGTGGGACTGGCTGAAGGGCCTGCATTAATCTTTGAGTTAACAAAGTTATTTGACACCAATCCAAATAAACAATTCAACAGGACATAGAACAGAGAGACTTGAAATGGTTCTCATCCATCATCATCTTTAACAATGGGTATACATGAGCAAAAGGTCACCATGCATCACTCCCAGCACTATTAAAGTGAACATCATGAGTCAGCACACATTACCAGGTGTGAAACATCACGTTTAAACTTTACATTGACCTGTTCAGACAGGACCAAGACAAACACGTCCAATTCCGGTCACCAAAACAAAATGCCATTCTGGAGGTCACACAGAGGATGGAGTGGTGCCAACCTCGGTTTCAGAACAAGCTAACACGGAAAATTGGGACTCTTCCCAATTGGGAATGAATTTCAGAGAAAGACTCCAGAGTTGATAGAGGTGCTGCCTCACACCACCAGACTCTGGTTCGATCCTAATCGCAGGAGCTGTCTGTGTGGAGTCTGCACGTATTCCCTCTTGACTGTGCGAGTCTTCCCCAGGTGCTTAGGTTTCCTCCCACATCCCAATTACATGCGGGTTTGTAGGTAAATTGGCCACTGTAAATTGCCACCAAGTGTGGATGAGAAAGTGGGATAACCGAGAACTAGTGTGAATGGTGATCAATGGTCAGTGTGGACTCAGTGGGCCTGTTTCCACGCTGCACCTTTCAATCAGTCAAACACTTAATTAATCCATATCAGTGAGAAATGTAAATGTAAATTTGATGTCATGAAAATCTTTATCAAGTAAAACTAACACTTAAAATGGACTTGCGGAGGGAAGCAGAGGCCATTTAAATAATGCTGGTTGCAATTCCTTTTAACTATGGGTAGTACACTGACAGGATTTGCAAAGCTTGATATCCAAGAAACCCGTGCTAAACTTGAGACATGACTAAAAGTCAGTTAACATAGTTTATTTAAACCAGGGGGAGATGTAATGGAAACTCAGCCTTTCAAAGGATGGGTAAGAGTGAAGAATAGCCTTCATCCAGATCTATCTGGATAGTTAATCCTATCATTTCCTCAGAGATCTGCAAGAAGAAATGATCAGGAGAGTTGAAATGCCCTTAAATTATGCTCTGCAGCACTACATGCATAAAGAGATGCCAGCCTACTTGATTTTTATTGACAGGCGACTTTTGAACTGAGGGAACTTGCTTAGTCGAGTCCATGATTGGAGTGATACTCTTTTGCAGTGCGATCACTTCAGACTGATGCTATTTGTCAATTCAATTAGTGTGCAGTGGAGTTCTGATTGCAAGATGAGTTTAAAACATTTGGCCAATGGCTTAGTGTCCAAGGTTCCTTTGAGCTGGGAATTACAACCCACAAGGGCGGCACAGTGGTAGAGTTGCTGCCTTACAACACCAGAGACCTGGTTCGATCCTGACTACGGGTGCTGTCTGTATGGAGTTTGTACGTTCTCCCCGTGACTTTTCTCCAGTTTCCTCCCACACTCCAAAGATGTACAGGTTTGTAGGTTAATTGGCTTTAGTGAGTTGTAAAAAAATTGTCCCTTGTGCGTGTAGGTTAGTGTACAGGATGATCACTGGGTGGTACAGACTCGGAGGGCCGAAGAGCTCTGTATCACTAAAGTAAAGTCTAAACTAGCTGGATCATAATACTCATTTCAGCAAAGTGCATCAAGTTTTGGATGTACAGTATCCCTTTCATAATGCCCTTGGAGTTGACTTTTAAATGTACAAAATGTAAAGTGCTTGAAGAAAACCCATGGCACAGAAAACAAGACATCAAACACCATCTTTATTGGTGCACTCAAAGCAAATGACTAAACATTTATAGCAAAGGGAAATTTCACAGTTAACAGTAAACTTTAAAAAAATAAATCATAGTAGGACATTAGTAAGATGTCTAAACGAACACCGAACTTTCAAGCCATTGAACTACAATCCAAGTGCCCCCAAATAAGTCATTTAAAACTCGGTACTGTGCTCGAGTTATTGCAACCAGTAGCTTGGAGCCAAATTGAGATGGAGTCCATAGTCAGCCAGGTTCTTGCTGTGTCACAGTGACACATTGTTGGTCGCATAACAAAACATTTCATGATGGTCGGTAACATTAGAATCAAACCACTCACTTTATAGAAGCAATGCGATGAGTGGCTTAATACTGTTAGAGCTCAGTTTCAAATATATTGGTCCCATATCTGAATTTTAAAAAAATTAAATGATCAAAACTTCAACTGAAGTATACTGTTCTGCACTCAAATGAAGAGAATCGTTGCAGTTCTACAAGATATTTGGTCACTTTTGGTACTTCTATGCAAAAAGATCTATCTAAACTAGCTTCCTTTCAGAGGGAAGATATATATAATCCACTTGCATGCAAGGTGTAGTCAAACTCGGTGAGTGATTGGGAACGAAAGGAAGCAGCTAAAAAACATCCTCTGTGGTGTTATCACTTTACAACATGCGACAAGAAACCTTCAGTAGGCAAAGTTTTTAAATTACACGCCAAGAGGCAGTGCTGAGACAGCAGAATGAATTTGTTGTACAAGTCCGGAGGACCAGTAGAAAAATGAGGCGGGGGGGGAAATAGTGTTTTGGAAAAAAACTGCCAAATCTCGCAAAACCAGAAGCAGTCTATTAATTCAAACACTGACGATGTTTTATTTCCAAATGAGAGATTAGCTTTGGATAGAGGAGTTACAATGGCTTCCCTCGTTCCCACAATTGAGCAGCCTTCTTCATTGTCAGAGTGAAGGACAGAGCAAGGAATGATGTGCAGAATCAGACCTGATCCACTGTGGATACAAGGCACCCATCTCACACTATACTGGATAGAAACGGGTGGCAGCACAGAGAAACCCATCAACGGCCGACTTGCTTTCTTGCGATACCAACCTCCTGCTCATCTAATTTAATCAGATCATTTTATAGGAACAGAATATTAGGAGGGGACTGAAAAATGAGTGCAAATAGAAAAAGGTGCTGAATCCCATTTGCTGACCAGTTATTTCACCCATCACTCTCCATGCATCTCAATTGTTTTTTAAAAACCATCTTCACATGTTAATGCAGAGTGCAGTACTGAAATAAAATAATCACAATCATAATATGATCATACACCAACACAAGACAGGTAAACACCAAATCATAAGCTACATACAATATTTCAACAGCATCTTTTCTGGACAAACAGTTGATTGCATTCTGCAACACTGTCATTTGTGATTACTGCTGAATATTGATTAACACATATTAACCTGTATTAACCTGTCACTGTGTTTATGACAACAATTCAAGGCTACGTTTGGACCAGATAAAAACGGAAAACCTGCACTTCTAATCATTCAGGCTGCAACTAAATCTGTACTCGGTAGATTTAAAGAAACTATTCAACTTGACCAAAAAAAAAAGTAGCTAATTTTTTTTTTTGTGAAAATTTTTCATTAACTGCTTTACCTCAAACTTTAGTCAACTCTCAGCTCCAGGCTCCGGCAAAATGCCAGAGCAGTCATTAAAACGTCATACAAAATATTTTTCTTTAGAAAAATACAAGAAACCATAACATGCTAGAGGGTTGAGCTGTGCTATCGTGAAAACGTTGTGTGCGCACTAGGTCGTGGAACACAGGGACGGGAGGAGTCACAGAGTGTGAAACATTTGGAGTGTTTCTGCATCGGGATCTGATGTATGGGATGCAGTGCTCAGTTTGGGATCATTGGAGCTTATCTGAAATGAA
This sequence comes from Malacoraja senta, assembly GCA_038087875.1. Classification (NCBI taxonomy): domain Eukaryota; kingdom Metazoa; phylum Chordata; class Chondrichthyes; order Rajiformes; family Rajidae; genus Malacoraja; species Malacoraja senta. Next base: position 3,512,321 of record CM075998.1, read on the forward strand.
GTACTTTAAATGATTGTCATGCTGCTAAAGTCAGACTGACAACTACATACATATTGCTAGATTGGGAAGCCTTTCTCATTTAATAAAGTAGGTTGGTTTCTATTCAGTCAGAATCTGTGGCAGTATTACTCGTGTTGGGGCAGGCTTCCCTCAGTAGTTTATTAGTGCTTTCTGAACAGATTATACCCTTCTGCCAGTTTTGTTACAAGTGCGGAAGACAACTTTTCATCTCGCCTCTTTGGCAGGAGACTATTCCTGAGCTACTGCGGGTGTAGGGTCCGAGACTTTGCTCCACTGAGAATGGTACGGTACGGAGACACTCTCGGAAGTAGTTGAAGGGATGGGGCAAAATGGTGGCACTGTAGAGAAGGCCGGAAGCACAGGGGTCGTGGCATGATCGATGGGAGGGAGGTTTGATAAAGCCAGGCGTGGCAGTGGACTGGTAGTTGACAAGGGCGAATCTGGAACAGATTAAAAAAAACAGAACAGCAGAATTAAAGGCCAAATCCCAGAAATGATGCCTATCTAATACGAAGCAGTGGGAGAGGCGGTTGACTCTACAACTTGCACATGTCCAAAACTGTTCTGTTACTTTAGCATTTTCTCAGGTTACAGGAAGATACTGATTAGTTGGTAAAATGGGCAGCGCAGTGGCAGAAGCAATGTAATCTTGATAACTGCAAGCAATGCATTTTGGTACAACTAATAACTGTACGTTAGTTCATTCCCATCCCCCAATAGTCAACAGGTATTAGAGGAGGAACTGTGGAGGGAGATCACAGATAGCTGCAAGAATATTGGGGCGTAATAGTGTGGGGGGGGTGGGGGAGATTTGAGAAGTTCATTGAGGGAGGCTGTTTATGGTAAAGGGATATCTGGTAAGTGGGAGGTGTTTAAACGCAAGATAACGAGTGTTCAGGGCCAGCATATTCCTGTTCGATTGAGGGCAAGGCTGGTAGGAGTAGGGAACGCTGGATGCTGAGAGACATTGAGACTCTGATCAAGGAACAGGAGGCATATGTCATGTATAGGCAGCTGGGATCTGCCTTTGAGTAGAATAGGGGATGTGGGAGTACACTCTGGAGGGAAACCAGGAGGGCATAAGGGATATGAGATAGCTTTTGCAGACAAGGTAAAGGAGGATCCAAAGAGATTCTACATACTAAGGGCAAAAGAGTAACTAAAGAGAGAATAGGAAGGTCAACAAGGTCATCTGTGTGTGGAGCCACAGGAGATGGGCAAGGTGTTAAATGAATATTTCTCGTCTGTATTTACCATGGAGAAAGACATGGGTTCCACTGTACTTGGGGATGTTAATAGTGATTTCTTGAGGGGAGTCCACATTACAGAAGAGGAATTGGCTTGGTATCAATGTAAAATTGTCCCTAGTGTGTGTAGGATGGTGCTAGTGTGCGGGGATCGCTGGTCGGCGCGAACACGGTGGGCCCGTTTCCGCACTGTCTCTAAACTAAACCCACCGAGTTCCTCCAGCACTTTGCGCGCTTTGCTTCACATTGCAGCACTTGCAGCTTCTTGTGTCTCCATTTGGCTGGTTAATTTGATTAGTTAGGGATGGGAGAAACCGATGCAAATCCAAAATAAAAATAATATTTTCCACAGCCCACTCACCAGTAGAGAAACAAAATACAAATCACTCAACATTTTACCTGTGGACGTGGTCACAAAATTTCCTCCTATTCCTGGTGGCACTGTCCCCATAGCAAGGCTGGGAAAAGCCACGTTTAGGTTTGGAAAATTAGGTAGGTTGGTAAACATAGGAGGTGCAGATATTAGTCCTGAGGGGGAAAAAAAAAACAAAAAACAAGCTACCACAAATTGAACAGTTGGCAGAAGGATAGGTCAAAAATGTGAACTTCAACCCTACAGTGTAAAATCAATGCATTTGCTATCCAGTTGATCACATACTTTGGCAGAAAGGTAGCTTGTAGCGTTTTAGCAAAAGCCTCCTGAATGCATGGATCAGTTTTACCAGCAGGACGTAGACAGTAGAAAACCATGGGTGCTGCCCAATTACAATGAAGCGGTTTGCAAACCATCTGTCTGCAGCCTAGATCCCTCCACACGCATCAACACCAGCAGAGGGAACAATTTTTTTGATTAAAAAAAAGTAAGCCCCAAAATATTACAAAGAAATTTAAACATAGAACCGCAGATGAACAGGCCCTTCGGCTCACAAAGTGTGTGCCGAATGTGATGTCAAGACCAACTCTTACCTACCTGCACATGATCTATATCCCTCCATATCCATGTGCCTATCTGAAGGTCACTTAAATGCCACTATCGTATCTGCCTCCACTGCCACCTCTGGCAACGAGTTCCAGGCACCCGCCACCCGCTGTGTATAAAAAACTTGCCTCGCGCATCTCCTTTGAACTTTGCCCCTCGCCCGTTAAAGCCATTCCCTTTAGTATTTATTATTTCCATCCTGGGAAAAAGGTTCCAACAGTCTACCCTACCTATGCCTCTCATCATTTCATTTACCTCTATCAGCTTCCTCACAACCTCCTAAGGTGCAGGAGAATAAAACAGTGGATGAGAATATCTTGTTTCCCCATGTAATCAGGAAACGGAGGTCTTGTTAGATATGATGGAGGATCAAGCTGCTTTAAATTGTGAAGGGATACAATGCACACATCCACATAGTTAGACTAAGTTAAAGTCTGGTGTTAGTCACTATTTTCCATTTCTCACTCTCTGTTTGAATTTTAGGGGTTCAGAATTATACAGTACAGATACAGGCCATTCGGTTTGACTTGTCCTTGATGTCTCTTTGAGCTAATCCCCCTTGCCTGCGTTTGGTCCATGTCCCTCTAAGCCATTCCTGTCCATGTCCCTTGCCCATGCTAGGGACATGGACAGGAATGCCTTAGAGGGACATGTCCCTCGACCACTCTCTGGCAGCTCATTCTAAACACCCACCACCTTCCGTGTGGAAAAACCCCACCTTCAACCTTTCCACTCTCACTTTAAATCTATGTCCTTTAGTTTTAGACTTCCCTACCCCAGGAAAAAGACTGACCATCCATTTTATCTACGCCCCTCGTGATTTTATAAACCTCAGCTTCCTATGTATTGTCTCAGGTTACAGGAAGATACTGATTAGTTGGTAAAATGGGCAGAGCAGTGATTCAAGATTACTCCTCAGCTTCCTACGCTCCAAGGAAAAAAAGTCCCCGACTATCCAGTAGGAAGTCTAAACAGGAATGAACCCTTTCAGAAATCAGAAAATAACACCAAATGCAATGTCAACTTGACAGCAGGGAGGTTCTTATTTGCAGTGTGTCAGAAAGAACTGCATAGAAACATAGAAAATAGGTGCAGGAGGAGGCCATTCGGCCCTTCGAGCCAGCACCGCCATTCATTGGCTATCCCCTATCGTCCCCTGTCAATAACCCGTGCCTGCCTTCTCCCCATATCCCTTGACTCCAGTAGCCCCTCGAGCTCTATCTAACTCTCTCTTAAATCCATTCAGTGACTTGGCCTCCATTGCCCTCTGTGGCAGGGAATTCCATAAATTCACAACTCTCTGGGTGAAAACGTTTTTTCTCACCTCAGTCTTAAATTACCTCCACTTTATTCTAAGACTGTGGCCCCTGGTTCTGGACTCGCCCAACATTGGGGAAAAATTTCCTGCATCTAGCTTGTCCAGTCCTTTTATAATTTTATATGTTTCTATAAGATTCCCCCTCATCCTTCTAAACTCCAGTGAATACAAGCCTAGTCTTTTCAATCTTTCTTCATATGACAGTCCCGCCATCCCAGGGATCAATCTTGTGAACCTACGCTGCACTGCCTCAATCACAAACTGCATATGCTGGTAAAAATCGAAGGTAGACACAAAATGCTGGAGTAACTCAGCCGGTGAGGCAGCATGTACGATGCTGCCTCACCCGCTGAGTTACTCCAGCATTTTGTGTCTACCTTCTTTTCTGCAGTGATATTTTGGTGACTTACAGAAATGCACGTCCGATCTGGGACGGCCAAGGGCACAAGGCAAGCCACTCTTGTCAAATAATCACCAGTAAAATACATAAAAGCAAGTTATTAAAAAAATAATTATCTGAATGGATAAAGAATATACTGTAGAATGAAAGGTTTTATGCAAACAGGGAAAGTGGTTGCACGACTAAGTCTATTCAGATCACACACACACACAAATGTCATGGGCATACCTGGCACTGTACTGGTGATGGCTGCATTAGCTAATGACACAGTGAAAGGTTCATTCAATGGTGAAGGAAATAATGGAACTCCGACAGAACCTGAAAGCAAAAGAGTCAGAATATAAATACTGCAGGAGGAAACATTATAGCTCATTTGATCCATACATAACTCATAATTTCAAGGTTTTATTCCACCCCATGTGATTTGACAACTTCCCACCTGCAGTCAATATTAGTGTCCAGCACAGACAGGGAGAAGGCAAACTGCTCTCTTCCAGTTATCACTAGGCTCTGTTTTGAATAATAAGCAAGATAACAGACGGCAGGCTGGAAATAAAATTAAGCAAAACATGACATCAGTCAATACAGTTCTTTCTGAGGAAAGACATTCTTGCCATAGAGGGAGTACAGAGAAGGTTCACCAGACTGATTCCTGGGATGTCAGGACTTTCATGTGAAGAAAGACTGGATAGACTCGGCTTGTACTCGCTAGAATTTAGAAGATTGAGGGGGGGGTCTTATAGAAACTTACAACATTCTTAAGGGGTTGGACAGGCTAGATGCAGGAAGATTGTTCCTGATGTTGGGGAAGTCCAGGACAAGGGGTCACAGTTTAAGGATAAGGGGGAAGTCTTTTAGGACCGAGATGAGAAAATATGTTTTCACACAGAGAGTGGTGAATCTCTGGAATTCTCTGCCACAGAAAGTAGTTGAGGCCAGTTCATTGGCTATATTTAAGAGGGAGTTAGATGTGGCCCTTGTGGCTAAAGGGATCAGGGGGTATGGAGAGAAGGCAGGTACAGGATACTGAGTTGGATGATCAGCCATGATCATATTGAATGGCGTTGCAGGCTCGAAGGGCCGAATGGCCTACTCCTGTACCTATTTTCTATGTTTCTATCAGCCTATTCCTTCTCTCCAGATGTGCTGCCTGTCCCGCTGAGTTACTCCAACATTTTGTGTCTATCTTCGGTGTAAACCAGCATCTGCAGTTCCTTCCTACACACTTTCAACCAGGATACGGGCAGAGGGCATTCAGCCCATGAAGACTAGTCTTTTGCAGAGCAATCAAGTCAATCCTATCCCCCTGCCTTTTCCCTGTATTTGTTCATGTTCTCTCCTTTAGTTATGTAGACAATTCTCTTTTGAAAGGTTCCATTATATTTGCATCCACCACGATTGGGCACTACATTTAACTTCTTAACACACCATGTAGAAACAAAATTCTCCCTCACGTCTTCTGGCAATGACTTAAATTTGTCTTTCACCCATAGTGAAGAGTTTCTAATTAGTCTGTATAATCCTTCCTAAAATCAAACTTCTCTGATGTACAGCATCATAGTGGAAGAAATAGAAGGGACAAATGGCCCACTCTTGCTAAGTTGCTCCACTATTCAAGGTCATGGTCAGACTTCTACTGCAACGTCATTTTGCTGCACTATCCCCATATCCTTTCAGATTGTAAGGATTTCTCAGCCAGAGGAGACATCCTCCCTGCATCATGCCTGAGGAACTCTTATATTATTTTGTACGATTCAAATGAGTTACATATAACACGGAAACAGGCCCTTCAGCCCAACTCGTCCGTGCCGACCAAGATGCCCCATCTAAGCTTGTCCCACCTGCCTGTGTTTGGCCCATATCCCTCTAAACCTTTCCTATCCATGTACCTGTTCAAGTGTACTTATAAAAAATTTAGTGTAGTTTGGAGATACAGCATGGAGCAGGCCCTTTGGCCCACCGAGTCCACACAACTAAAGCAATTTGATTCAGTTTCTCGACATGTGTGCACAGGACAGATTCAGAAAGGTGTTTAAATAAAATGTTGAAGTATTCTCACCTTCATAAGTAGGGGAATCAAGAGGAAAAGGAAGCAATGAGCCATGTTTAACCTCAATAAAACACAAATTTGGTTACACCCAGAGTACGATCTTGACATCTTTCCTAAAGTGCAGCATCAGAGTGGGACGTTCACACAAAAGATGGTGGGTGTATGGCACGAGCTGCCAGGGGAGGTAGTTGAGGCAGGTACAATAACAACATTTAAAAGAGACTTATAGACAGGTACATGGATAGGAAAGGTTTCGAGGGAGATGGCCAAATGGGATTAGCTTAGATCTTGGTCTGCATGGATAAGTTGGGCCGATGTTTCCGTGCTGTGTGACACCACGACTTTAAAAGATGAACTGCTGTTCAACTTCCTCATCTCCAAAACCACACACATTGAGATGCAGTGGTTCCTCTGCTTAGTACAGTGAAGGTTAAAGGAATTAATAGATGTGCTCAAAACCACAAAGGGTCCCTTGTTCCCTTCAGCAGATAGCTTGAGAACCAAAGCGTGAGAACCGTAGCATGAGAAAAACAAAAAGAACATAGCTGTGATCTGGAATGGATATTTGAGATGGCGGAAACAGATTCAAATGTGGTGTTGAAATTAAGACACAAAATGCCAGAGTAACTCAGGAGGCCAGGCAGCATCACTGGAGAACATGGGCAGGTGATGTTTCAAGTCGGGTCCCTTCTTGGGCAAGCACTTGGAAAAAAAATATTAGAGTTCCAGAGTTGGGGAGTAGAACAAGCTCAGGCTCAATTACCCAAATAGCCCCCTGTGTACAATTCTGTAACTTAATCGCACACGCAAACTCTGTGTCCTTGGTTACACCCAGATAATGCTGAGCGAGTTCCGTGTGCTGGAAGGAATGTGCCAAGCAACAGTACAAGAATTAGAATAAAAGGGTGGGAGACAGATAACAAGGTTTATTTAAAAAAAAAATAGAGCAAGGGAAAGAAGTTTGGAGAGTGAACCCCAGCAGGAGGTTGTTCAAAGCTATGTTGCCTAGTGGAGGGTTAAGGGCCTGTCCCACTTGGCCGTCATTTGCGCGTAATTTACGCGCATGGTGTGCATTACGAGCGCATGGTGCGTGATGACATATGCAGTGACGCGCGGCCGCGGGCGGCGTCGCAGGACTTTGTGATGTACACAATCTTCGGGCGCCATCTGCGTGACACGCAAATGACGGCCAAGTGGGACAGGCCCCTTAGTCAAGAAGCTAGAGTAAGGGGAATATAAAGCACAGATTAGGAGAGAGCATTGCAAAATGCTACAGAAGTTGGGCTAGTCCAAGGTCAGTGAGGAATTTGTAAATAGGCATAAAGGACTTTGCATTCAATACACTGCAAAGTCAATGGTGCTTACAAAGAGCAGAGAGAAGCAAGATTTATTGAGAGACCGAACGTGTTGGATGAGATGGGGTTTATGTGGTTCTCTCTTAAGTTTGGAGGCAAAGAAAAAGAGATGTATTTCACTTGGGATAATGGAAGAGATAAAAGGTAAAAGGTCGTGGCTTGCAATCATTGTCATGGAAATAGAATTGGAGGTCATAGTTGAAATGGCTAATGAAGACCATCTTGGGGGATGGAGTTAGGAGGCAGATGGAAGACAAGAAGATTGGCTTTTGTTAATAGTTAGACTTACTGTCAGATAAGCACAAGAAAGGCAACTGTAATTTCGAGTAGCAGCAAAAAAACAAAAAGATAATGTTGGACATTTAACATAAAACATACAAAATGGCGATTGCAATTCTTTGAAATTATTTTAGAAGCATGTCTCCTTATGTATACATTTATACCCAGATTAACCAACAAAGAGCACCTGCAATTGTAATGTCAAGAGGAAAACTGCACTGAGGCAACGTTTACGAGGCCTTTAGAGAGGCATGTAAATAGGCTGGGGATGGAGGGATATAGATGGGATTAGCTTTTTAAAAAGACACAAAGTTCTGGAGTAAGTCAGCGGGTCAGGTAGCATCTCTGGAGAACACGGATAGGTGACGTTTCGGGTTGGGACCCTTCTTCAGACCTGACCCATCTTCACCTCATCTTCAGGTCTTAACCCGAAATGTCACCTATCCATGTTCTCCAGAGATGCTACCTGACCCGCTGAGTTACTCCAACACTCTGTGAAACGTCACCTATCCATGTTCTCCACATATGCTGCCTGACCCGCTGAGTTACTCCAGCACTCTGTGAAACGTCACCTATCCATGTTCTCCACAGATGCTGCCTGACCCGCTGAGTTACTCCAGCACTCTGTGAAACGTCACCTATCCATGTTCTCCACAGATGCTACCTGACCCACTGAGTTACTCCAGCACTGTGCATTTTTGTTTTGTAAACTAGCATCAGCAGTTCTTTGTATCTCCTCTCTGGGACTAGTTTAAAATGGCATTATGATCGCCACAGACATCGCAGGCTGAAAGGCCTGTTGCTGTGCCGTTATGTTCCTTCTTCTATGATAGTTTGACATTAAAAGCTTGCAAACTATCCTTTCCAAAAGCAGCAATACCAAATGAACTACTGATGGCAGACAGCCTTGACCCTTATTTTTCCGTCATAGGAATGCCCCAAGATGTTTATTTTAGGTACAACACCAAATCAAACGAGGATCAGACTTCAATTTGCCAGTACAATTCAAAAGTGAAATGCATTTCAAGTCCAGTTGTCCTGTGTGTTAAACGTTCCGTTACTTCATCATCAGCACAGGTTTCTCAGTACTGACACTTTTTAAATTCTTTTTTGAAAATCACAAATGTTCTTACCCAACAAATACCCAAAAGTGGGCATAGGAGCAAAGAAGAAAAATGTAACAATATAATCAGAGTTTAGAAAACGGGAAAATTCAGAGAACACTGAAAAGGACAAATTGGTCCGGATAGAGCAAACATATTTTTAAATCTTGGCTAGATGTGTAGCTTACACCAATTACTGGACAATTTGCAGGGGTGCCGATCTACCCGATGCCACACTGAATGTGGAAATATGTGGAGTACGGTTAGATAGGCAAAGGACAACTATAACAAATAGCAGGGATTTAATCTAATTGCCATTTTGAAGTTATACATTGTGCCCAAATGTAAATGGAAAGCAAACTGCTGTCCATATTTATAATGGAGACTGGTCACGTAGATACACTCCTGTCTGTTTCATTACTGCAGTTACTTAACTGCTGCAGGACAATAGAATTACAGCCCAAAAGTTAACGTAGGCAGTCTCAATTATAAATTATTTGAAATAAAGTGTCATCTGAAGAATTTAGAGAGAGAGTACGCAATTGTAAGATTTATAGTCCAAAACACGGGTCTGTTGGAAGTTGGGGAGAAATGCGAGCAGTGGGATAGAAAAACAAAAGCCACTGTGGCTGTTGAAGAGATATATGCCATGCATTTGCAAATCTGATCTGAGTCAAAGAACGTCACAGAGACACCACGACGAGTGCGCCTCAAGGCACGGCACCCCTTTGCCACGCAAGCCCAAGAGCTGCTCTGCACAACACCGGCTGACGCTTCTAAGGCCGCCTGGGTCAAGACAAGATGGAGAGACCAGTGGAAGTCAGCGGAACCATCTAGGCTACACCATTACATCAATGACCCCATGTACGTCCCTGGCCAGGACCTGCCCCCGAAAGCAGTGGACAACCCTCAACCGCTTGAGGACAGGCATCGGAAGCTATGGAGTAGCGATGAAGAGGTGGGGCCTCGTGGACAGCGAGTGCCTCCTGCGAGTGTGGGGACCCAACACAGACAGTGGAGCACATCGTCACCAGTTGCCCCAAACACCGGCCACCGAATGGTGAACGAGGTCTGATGGACCTGGACGATGACACGTTGGCCTGGCTCGCCTCAACAGAGCTGCAGGTCTAAAAGACATACGACAGAAGAAGAAGATGTAGGACTCGAAGTGAAGTCGAAAGGTGGTAGTGGGTGCTGATGACAAGTTTACGGACAAGAAACTAATTGTTGAATTAAAATAAATCTAAAATAACGTCATCCTCACAGGCGATACATTCAACAACAACCAAAAGAAAATCAGCTTTTGCACTGCAAAAGGATTGAAGATTTTGAGCAGTGCTGATAACCTGGAGGAAGTTAATTAATGCAGTGACAAATCAGAAGGAAAATAGTACTGTACAACGCATACAAAATTACTCACCTGAATGCAAGTGATCATTTTAACTCACAAAAATGCTACCTTTTCCAAAGATATATTTATTGATGTTGACAAGGCCCGTATTTAAGCCTATCCCCAATTGCCCAAGAAAGTGATGGTCTTCTTGAAACACCGCAGTCAGCGTGGTGAAGGAACTCCCAAATGCTGTTAGGATTCAGACCATGCCACGCTTTAGAAAACTACTCTCAACCAAGGTGGGGGGGAACAACTTGATCAGGTGAAGCATTAAACGAGGTCATGTATGATTAAAAAAAAGTCAAAGTGTTTTACTTCACCTGAAAATCTTAGGCTGTACTTTATGAATACAATATTTAACTGCGAAACTGCAATGATGAATACAGGGCACTGAAAGATACACCAATGGATAAGAAACCAGAAATTTTCATTAGGAGTGGAATATTACCCAAAGCTTTATCAATACCTTCTGCTGGAAGGCTGCAATGACTGCCTTACTCCATAGGAATGGCAACCAGAACAGAAAGAGGTTTAAAAGTAAATGCCTGTGTGGGAGTACATACCCAAGTCTGCTGAAGAGGAGATAGTCGAAACCTTCAAGTTCCTAGGTGTAAATATCACCAATTTGTTCTGGTCCCACCACATTGATGCTATGGCTAAGATAGCACACCAATGCCTCTACTTCCTTAGAAGGCTTAGGAAGTCTGGCATGTCCCCAACAACCCTCACCAACATCTATACACGTGCCCTAGACAGTATTTTATCGGGATGCATCACAGCATGGATTGGAAACAGCTCCGTCCAACATCGCAAGAAATTACAGAGAGCTGTGGACGTAGCTCAGACCATCTTGCAAATCAACATCCCTTCCATTGACTTCATCTATACTTCACGCTGACTCGGCAAGGCCACGAGCATAATCAAGGGCTACCTTCGTCACTCCCTCTTCTGCCTTCTCCCATCAGGGAGGATGTACACAAGTTTGAAGACACATCTCTCCAGATTCGGGGACAGTTTCTCCTCGGGTGTTATCAGGCAAATGAACCATCCTATCACCAGCTAGAGTGTAGTGCTGACCTCCTGTCTATCTCATTGAAGGCCTTTGAACCATCTTTAATCGGACTTTATCTCGCACTAAATGTTATACCCTTTATTCTGTATCTGTACACTATGGGCGACTTGATTGTAATCATGCATAATCTTTCTGCTAACTGGGGGGCACGCAACAAAAGCTTTTCACTGTACCTCGATACACAATAAATTAAAACTAGTCGTCTTTTCCACTCCAAGGTTTTGAACTCATTCTCCTCCCGCCCATCCCAGTTCTAAGGTAGGCACAATTCCATCGTAATGAGGCACAAATTCCCCCCTCCCCCATTACGTCGCAAGTGTCTGGCTGGACCAGACCGATTGTGATCTGATGACTGCTGCTTGCGACTGGGAACCGATGCTTAGCTGGCTGCTGGCTTGCGATTCTGCCAACTGTTCTGCCACTGAAGGTGCTTGATCCAGCTTTTGCAGCATCCGATTCCGTGGTTTCAATTTGGTTTGTCGGATCTGAATGGCTTAACAGATCCTCCATGCAACTGAAACAAATGACCCAACCAGCACCAAGGAAGCAATAATTGGACGATACCACTGATCCTTCCAGCTTTCCCAAGCCGTCAATTGCTGCATTGGGAGTTTGCAATTAATTAGCCGATTCAGGAAGACTGCTGCAATTGCAATGGATGGCAGAAGAGGTTGCATTCAGAGCTTGAAATAAAAACTGCACAAGCTGCAAAGGAGTGAGTGCCCAAATGCAATCTGCTGCAAGAGAGGTTTTAGCCACAAAGAGGAGAGATTGGGAAAACAACTCAGGAAAGATATAATGGTTTAGAAGTTGCACAGAGCAGGTGCACCAGAATATTAGAGCTAAAGGGTTAAATTAAGACATAATGCACAGATTAGGCCTGTATTCTCTTAAATAGAGAAAATGATCGCTTGGAAGTAACCTTAAAATTTTAACAAAACACAAAGTGCTGGAGGAACTCAGCAGGTCAGGCAACATCTGTGGAGGGAATGGACAGATGACATTTTAGGACAGGAGAAGTGTCCCGATCGAAAACGTCGTCTGTCCATTCCCTCCACAGATGCTGCCTGATCCGCTGACGTCCAGCAAGTTTTCAGCATCTTGAGCCTCCACCTTAAAGTTAAAGCTGTGCAGATGAAGGGTGAAGCACCTCTCCACACAATAGAAGACATCTTAGAACTTAGAAATCTTAGAAGGCTGCCATGGCCAGGGATCAATTCAAAGCTTCACATGGAAACTGATGGATTATCATTAGGCTACAAGGGTTACAGAACCAAAGAAGTTAATGGAGCGAATACAGAATCAGAATCAAACGCCACAACAGGCTTAAAAATCTGAATAACCTACTCTGTTCCAGTAGTTATCCTTAATTGTCCTCAAGGTGATGGTAAAATCCATCTTCTTGGACCATTATTATTGTGTCGTGAAGAATGTGCCAAGTGCTCGCAAGTTAGAAGTTCTAGAACTTGGTCTAATTGGGATGAATGAACAGCAATGCACTGCCAAATCAGGATGGCACAAGGCTCGGAGGCTGTGTTTTCATGCACCTGCTACACATGCTTTTGCTTGGCGGATGTTCAGTGCTTGAGAGCAGATTTTGAAGATGCCTTGGCAAGTTGCTTCAGTGCTAGAACTAACTGCAACCACAATGCACTGATGGAGGAAGCGAGACGATTATAGGTGTCTAATATAGGTATACATCAGTGTAGTCCATCTCCCCACATTTTCAGCAGCACTTGCACCCATGATAGAGCACTGTAGAAATCTCCCTGTTATTGAAAATGGGGATGGTTTCGACAGCACGGGGAACTGGAGACATCATGTCCTGAAGGACTTGCAATGTAATTGCACCATTAAAGTAATTCTACCAGTACCTGGTGTGAATGTGCCTGTGACTGAAGTAGTTGTTGTTCTCAGCCCGAGATCACCCAGCTCCTTTGGCAGACCTGAGGGCATGTGACTCATGGCAGGAGCACTTGGAGCTGAAAGAGGAACCTACAAAGAAACGAAGCTTTAGAACGTAACCCTGCATATGTCATCACCGACATGGCACTGTGAGAGGAAGAATAAGTGTGCATATATGGCCCCAGGCAGAATGGCTTCCGAAGCTCACTTGTACGCCCTTGGGTTTCTTTGTCTCTAAAACCATAATCAATTAATACTCAACCACTATGGAATTCACGCTCAATACATCGAACAGAAGCAGCTATGAATATCATTATTGCCATGTTTTAGATAGCATAGATCATGGAAGAATCTGCTATTTGATCCTTGCCTCCATAATCCACACCTTGGATCCAATTCACTGCAAAATCGTTACTTGCCTGCTGCGCAGAGTGCTGCATTTTGCGCCTTGGCACCAATTTGAGCGCAGAAGGTTATTCAATGAGATGTGTAATCATACATAGCACAGTACTTTATAAGTAGTGTTCACTTGGCCCACTAAGTCAGTACCAGCTCTTTTAGAGAGCGATCCAGTTGGTTCCATGCCTCTCCCCATATTGCAGCAATTCTTCCCCTCCTTGTGCGCAAAGTATTGATCCAATTCTCCTCAAGCCCACCTCTTGATCAGACAGTCCATTTCAATTCCTAAACATTGCATAAAAGAGTTTCACCTCATGCCAGGAAGTCTTGACGCAGCTCTATAGGACTTTTTGGTTAGGCCGCAATTTGGATTACATAGAACATAGAAAATAGGTGCAGGAGGAGCCCATTCGGCCCTTCGAGCCAGAACCGCCATTCATTGTGATCATGGCTGATCGTCCCCTATCAATAACCCGTGCCTGCCTTCTCCCCATATCCCTTGACTCCACTAGCCCCTAGAGCTCTATCTAACTCTCTCTTAAATCCATCCAGTGACTTGGCCTCCACTGCCCTCTGTGGCAGGGAATTCCATAAGTTCACAACTCTCTGGGTGAAAACGTTTTTTCTCAATCTTAAATGACCTCCCCTTTAGTCTAAGACTGTGGCCCCTTGTTCTGGACTCGCCCAACATTGGGGGAAAAATTCCTGCATCTAGCTTGTCCAGTCCTTTTATAATTTTATGTTTCAATAAGATCCCCCCTCATCCAGTAAACTCCTGTGAATACAAGCCTAGTCTTTTCAATCTTTCCTTATATGACAGTCCTGCCATCCCAGGGATCAATCTCGTTTACTGCGTGCAGATCTGGTCATCCCATTACAAGAAAGAATTGGGGGCTTTGGAGAGGGTGCAGAGGAGATTTACCCGAATGGTGCCTGAACTAAAGGGTTTCAGCTACAGGGTTGGATGGACTTGGATTGTTTTCTCTGGAACGTCAAAGATTGTAGGAAGACGTATATACAACTATGAGAGGCATAGTTAAAATAGACAGTGAGAACCTTTTCCCCCCAAGCTGGAAGTGTCCAACACTAGAGGGCATAGCTATAAGTTTTCTTTCTTTCTTTCTTATTATTTCTTTTCCTGGATCGCCTCGACACCTTTTAGCGCCCAGCCCAATTCTTTTTTAATTTATTAACGTTTATGACAGTACACAAGGACCAGGAAGTTCTTCCTGTACTATCACAGAAAAAGGCAGTAAATAAACAGGAGCCTTGTGAACTGCAAGCCACAGGATGGCACTGTGGTACAGCTGATAGACCTGCAGCTTCACAGTGCCAGACACCCGGGTTCAGCCCTGACCTCAGTCGGGAGCTATTTGTGGAGTTTGCACTTTTTCTCTGTGACTGCACAGGTTTCCCCCAAATGTTCCAGTTTCCTCCCACATCGCAAACATGTGCAGGTTGATGGGTTCATTGGGTTGCGAGTGGTAGAGTTGCTAAAAATGTGGAAAGAATGTTAAATAAGGGATTGATGTTGGACAAGTGGAAATGGGCGATTGATGCTCGACACTGACTCAACTGAAGGCCCCGTTTCCATGCTGTATTTCTCTCTGAATTCCTTTTCTCCAGAGATGCTGCCTGACCCACTGAGTTACTCCAGCACTTTGTGTCTATTTCCCAAGTGCCAAGCAGGCAGGAGCCACAGAGTTACTCAAATTGGAACCAAGTCTCCCCGATCTAAAGAGAACAGCCTTTAAGAGTGTTCAGGATGGATCAACACAGTGCAAGACAGGACAATGCTTTTTCTTTTGCCCCTCCATTCCGATCAGCTAATATTGGTCAATACTGCAACCCATTCTCACCATGCAGTGATCATTAATGAGGAATGAAAAGCGCAAACGCAAACCACCTTTGCATGCGTTGACAAAACGCAGATAACAGCAATCATA
Source organism: Malacoraja senta (assembly GCA_038087875.1). Classification (NCBI taxonomy): domain Eukaryota; kingdom Metazoa; phylum Chordata; class Chondrichthyes; order Rajiformes; family Rajidae; genus Malacoraja; species Malacoraja senta. The sequence goes on from CM075998.1 coordinate 3,527,788, forward strand.
TTCCAGCAACACTGCATCAGCATTAATAACAATTTCACCTCCATGCTGTTATTAAAAGTTACATGCAAAGCTTTCTAGCAGCAAAAAAAATGGACAAAATGTTTCTCAGTCTCAGATAGGTCAGCTAGTCCCAGCACTTTGTCTATAGTCGGTCTCAGCACCCTGAAGTGGGGGCACGGGAAATGCTGGGGTGAAAGGAAGGAGGCTGCAGAATGAAGTCTTGCTTTTTGATAACTATCCAGTGATGCTTACTGTGCTGGTGAGCTTCAGACAAGGACAAAGTCAAATTGAGTTGGGCTCGTTCCTTAATTAAATAGCATGGCAACACTCAACGGTCTAGGATCGAAGAATGGCAAAAGCCTTTCACTATACCTCGGTGGCACACATGACAATAAACTAAACTAAACTGTTGGCGAGTCAGGCCAGGTTTTAGAGTACTAGCTGTGCACATGGAGGGACAAACCTAAGAACCTGCAATTTCTGGACAAACTATCTCTCAATTCTACAAAACTAATTAAGCACACACTACAAAACTAGCCTGAGCATTCCAAAACCCATTTATATCACACTAATCACTCACTGGACCAAGTTGACAACGTGTTCCAGAACTATTCAGGACAGGGAAAAAAAGCATGTGGAAGGTGCCTTTCATGCAATCTTGAAATGGACGCAAAAGTCACAATAGCCACATACCACTTTTAATGTGTGGTTGCCATCAGGCCAAATGCACACAAGCACCAGGCCAATATTGAGCAGGTTGCATAATGATAAAAAGAAAAATTAGTCGGCATATGCTCATTGAATGTCCCCTTCACAGTTGTCTATCCATTCCCTCCATAGTTGTTGCCTGACCAGCTGAATTACTCCGGTACTTTGTGTTTGCTTGAGATTCCAGCATCTGCAGTCCCTTGTATCCGCATTGCTTTGCATTTGCTAAATTCAGCAACACCTCCCCACTGCTGAATACAACCTACTCACTGCCTACCACATCGTGCCTCTCCCAAAAAGAAGGCTTCACGAAGAATGAATTGCAGTAATGTGCGCTGGTTCATCACCTCAGTCAATGCAGCAGATCTTTGCGCACAGCAAAATCCCACAAACTGCAGCAGCACAGATGACTAATGCGGCCATTTAGGTATAAGCGGTTGACGTTCGTAAGTTCATAAGTCATGGGAGCAGAATTAGGCCATCTGGCCCATCGAGTCTACTCTGTCCATTCAATCACGGCTGATCTATCTTTCCTCTCAACCCCATTCTCCTGCCTTTTCCCCGTGCCCTCCTCATGAAGGAAGAATATTGAAAGCAGAGTCAGAATTCCATGCTTTTCTTCGAACGATATGCATTTTAAATATCCACCCGAATCAACAGAGCAAGCAAAAAAACAAGCAGCCTTGGTTTAAATCTCCTATCAAATCTAAATGTGATTAAGAACACATTGCTAGATTAGAGTAAAACCAAATGAAGAATTGTGCTGAAATGCCAAATTGCAAAATTATCATACATACGGTAACAATTATGTTACCACCAGGTATCTGCTTGCTCATAGTGGAAGAGATTAAACATTCAATTAACACATAAGCTTTGTTTAGTGCTTACCATAGGACTCGAAGGCAGGTTAGATCGGAGAACTGGAAGTTACCTTCCTCTCCATTAGCTGCTTGTGGATTGGTATCCGGTGCAGGTATCCATAGCCAATCCCACAGCCCAGGCTGGGAAAAAAGGTACAAGCGATTTAAACCATGCGCATTAAGCTTTCACAACCTTAATATCAATTACATGTGGTGAAGCTGTCCCAACTAAAAGGTACAGGCAGTCTCCGGGTTACGGTCTGTAAACCGATTGCAATTAATAATTCCAATAAGGGTTGATAAATATGAATCTAGGATTTATTGTCTTCCCCTGTGTAGTTACAATGGAATGGACGCAACACCCCACATCCAATGACCAGTTTCAATGGCCTGAAAGGTGTCGCACTGAGAGCATTGTAGTGAATGATCTCAGAATCACAGAAGGTCCTATTTATGATGCAGATGCAAGGACATGCAGATGCTGCTTTACAGAAAAACACACAAAGTGCTGGAGTAATTCAGCGGGGACAGGCAGCATCTCTGGAGAACATGGATAGGTGACGTTTCAGGTTGGGACCCTTCTTCAGACATTGGGGGCGGGGGGGGGGGGGGGGGGGGGAAAGAAAGCTGAAGAGAGGAGGAGGCAGGTAAAAACCAAGAAGGTAATAGGTTGATGTGTAGGAAGGATCTGCAGATGCTGGTTTTAACCAAAGATAGACACAAAATGCTGGAGTAACTCAGCGGGACTGGCAACATCTCTGGAGAGAAGGAATGAGTGATGTTTTGGGTCGAGACCCTTCTTCAGGTAATAGGTTGATACAGGCGAGGGTGGTTTTTGATGGACAGATGGCGGACAAAGACAAAGATGAAAAGAGATGATGTCCTTTTGTCTCATTTCATGTCATATTCTTTCTGTCATTTCATCTCTGGCCTTTGTCCACCTATCAAAACCCCCTTCACCTGTATCTGCCCATGACCGACCAGGCTTTGTCCTGCCCTCCTCTCTCCCAGCTTTCTCCCACCCTACATTCACTCCGAAGAAGGGTCTCAACCTGAAACATCACCCATCTGTTCTCCAGAGATGCTGCCTGATCCACTGAGTTACTCCAGCATTTTGTGTCCTATTTACAATGAATTGTGGTCAACGTCCAAGCTCATTTAATGAGACAGGTCACCGGGCCAGTATATTTCATGGCTGTTTCCTCTTCCATCCATTCTGACACTTGTCCCACATTTACCACAACATCCAGATTGGACAAAGGAGGCTTTTTTCTTGTCTCCCAAAAGAAGTTGCAATGCTTAAATCGTGCCAGATTTAATTGGACCTGCAATATTTACTTATTATACACTCCCAGCATTTGATTTATTGTCTGTTATTCTAACAGTCAAAAGCACACGGTAACTAATTATGGCTGCACAGCGGCACTCTCTGCTCACACTGGCTCCATGCCATTGAAAATAAGAACACTAAACATGTTTCATCACATAGCTTGGGTTCAGAACATGTTCAGAAGTTGGCACTTTGAAGCGTTTATGAAAATAAAAAAACAGGCCAAGACAAAAGTAAAGGAAGTGGCTCTGTGAGGGAAGCTTCGAGCAAGAATCATCATGCTGTTGAACATTATACACACATTCACATCACCCGTTTGGCAACGCCAATAAACTAATACTGCATACCCTATTTAATGTTTAAAGCGACCTCTAGAATGTAACAATGCCGTACCTGCCCTCTCCACCCCATGCACCTGTTCGGTTGTGATAATCACCTCCCTACAATTATCTGTGTCAGTGTTGTACACATAGATCTTTAGTGGTTTTCCATTGTGGGACTCAATCAAAGAGAACAAGTCTTCAGACTGGAATAGAACAAAGAAAAATAGTGTTAGTCCTTCCTCTGGCTCCTCCTCCCCGATTTATATACCAACAGATAAATCACACAAAAATGTTGTTTCCTTTCGCCTCCATACACCATCCTGTCCACACTTTTTTGCAAGAAATACAAAAGTAACTTACTTTAAGTAGCACAAACTTACTTAAGTAGCACAATACATAGAAACATAGAAAATAGGTGCAGGAGTAGGCCATTCGGCCCTTCGAGCCTGCACCGCCATTCAATATGATCGTGGCTGATCATCCAACTCAGTATCCCGTACCTGCCTTCTCTCCATACCCCCTGATCCCTTTAGCCACATCTAACTCCCTCTTAAATATAGCCAATGAACTGGCCTCAACTACCTTCTGTGGCAGAGAATTCCACAGATTCACCACTCTCTGTGTGAAAAATGATTTTCTCATCTCGGTCCTAAAAGACTTCCCCCTTATCCTCAAACTGTAACCCCTTGTTCTGGACTTCCCCAACATCGGGAATACTTAAAACAAAAAAAAAACTTCAGCCATCAGTAATAGTGCGACTACTTTGTGTCACATAAGCTTGAACAAACAAATTACAGCTTCCCAAGTTAGAACTGATGGCCATTTTTCCACTGAATCTTGAAAAATAAATACAATTGTGGTAAAGAAAGGAGAATGAAAGAAATAGGGGAGCACAGAACCACACCGATCACCTCCAGTTTGTGACTCCCCTTCCCACCGGGAGGTTGTATTACATGTGGAAAAAAAGCTACACGTAACACACAGTTGCACGGATGTACATTTAAACGTCAGTCATTGAAACAGCGGAACAGCGTGGAGATCTCATCAAATTAACTTTTTCATTCTCTTCTTTAATAACTGCCATATCAGTCAGCATATATATCCACAGAAACATCCAGGAGAATTGGTTAACTCTCGCAGCACGCTGGCGCAGCGGGTAGAGTTGCTGCCTCACAGCGCCAGAAACCCGGGTTCAATCCTGACTGTGGGAGCTGTCTTCACGAAGTTTGTACGTTCTCCCCGTGACCTGCGTGGGGTTTCTCCGGGTGCCCCGGTTTCCTCCCGCACTCCAAACATGCACAGGTTTGTAGATTACTTGGCTTCGATAAAATTGTCCCGTGTGTGTGCGTACAAGCGTGCATGTAGGATAGTGTTAGTGTGCGGAGATCGCTGGTCGGTGCGGACTCGGTGGGCCGAAGGGCCTGCTTCCGCGCTGTATCTCTAAAACTAAACTAACCTACAGTAGCTTCATTTACTTAATAACTAATGAGGATACATATTTCATGACTCAGACAGAGAGATGTACTGGGCCACTACATTGCACATCATGGCTTAAATGCTTTTTTCTGTTGAACTTAGCCAAAAGGGCACTGTTATATTTCAGTATTTGAAATGCAGCAAAAACCTTTGGGATTCAACGGACACTGCATCACAGTATGTGTCTGCGGCTTAGACTGACAAGCTTGCCTGAGATTTCACCACCAAAAAACGCACAATAGAACATTTCACTGGGCATTTTGTCCAAGATGAGTCGTGCTCTTTACATTAAACACTGTAGAACTGGTCAGTCACACCGTGCTGATTATGAATGAGGCAGGTATCGGGATCCAGAATGTCATGACACAGGAGCCGTAACCTGTGCATTTGTCCAATAGTTTTGAGGTTCTTGCAGTCTGTGTGAATGAAAACAGTGACTGCTGGGTGAATGAGCAAATGGATCACAACACTGTGATAAAGGGGCTCTCCCTGCCCCACCTCAACTCACACCTATTTCTCCCCTCCCCCCCCCCCCCCCCGACCCTACCGACATTCCTTCCTCTAGCTTCACAATTCGCAACTCTTGAATCCTTTTGTCTCACACCTTCTGTCTTTTCATCTCTGGCATTTTCCCAACCATCTGCCTTTCAAAACACCTCCCCTCAACTTGGATCAACCCATTACCGCAATGGGCTAAGTGTTCGGCTGGCAACCGGAAGGTAGCCGGTTCGAATCCCGCTTTGAGTGCATACTGTTGTTGTGTCCTCGGGCAAGACACTTCACCCACCCTTGCCTGCGTGTGAATGTGTGTGAGTGATTGGTGGTGGTCGGAGGGGACGTAGGCGCAGATTAGCAGCCACGCTTCCGTCAGTCTGCCCAGGGCAGCTGTGGCTACAGAAGTAGCTCACCACCACCGAGTGTGACTGAGGAGTGAATGAATAATGCGATGTAAAGCGCCTTGAGTATTAGAAAGGCGCTATATAAATCCCATCCATTATTATTATTATTATTACCTGCCAGGCTTGTCCTGCCCCTCCCGTCTTTCAGTTTTCTTTTCTCTCCCCCCCCCCCCCCCCCCCCCCCACAATCAGTGTGAAGGGACCAGACACAAAAGTCACCTATCCATGTTCTCCAGAGATGCTGCCTGACTCGCTGAGTTACTCCAGCGCTTTATGTCTCTTTCTGTGGTAAACGGAGCCTTTCAAGTTAGGAGAGTGAAAGGAATCGCAGTGGTAATAAGAAATAGTGCTGTTAGACGGAGAACCAGCAACATACAGGACAAAGGAGATGGTTCTAATGAAGGAATGAGCACTTTTTTTTTTAAAGGAGGACCGACCGCAAAGATAATAAATCACTGGATTATTATATAAAATGCAAATTTGCACAGGGTAAATAAAGTAAGAAAGTTGAATAAGTGGCTCAAACTTTGTATGAGAGAAAGGAATTTCAATTCATGGGGCACAGGGAGCAGCATTGGGGAAAGAGAGAACCGTTCTAGGTTTCTCTTGAATCAAGCTGGGACCTGTTGCACTAACGAACAAAATAACTAGGCCTGCAGATGAGGCATTATTAAATCATGGATAAAAGAGGAAAGGGTGAGGAGGGTTCTGGTGAACCTGGTGAAAAGGTGAAAGACAAAGTTTAAAAAAATCATTGGAATGCAAACAACATCGTAAATAGGTTGACACAAAAAGCTGGAGTAACTCAGCGGGTCAGACAGCATCTCTGGAGAGAAGGAATGGGTGACATTTTGGATCTGAAGAAGGGTCTCCACCCGAAACGTTTCGAATCGAGACCCTTCTTCAGACTGCGAGTCAGGGGAAAGGGAAACTAGAGATATAGACGGTGATGTAGAGAGATATAGAACAAATGAATAAAAGGTCTGCAAAAAAGTAACGATGATAAGGGAAACAGGCTATTGGTAGCTGTGGGCTGGGTGAAAACAAGTTACAAACAATGCGACTCAACAAGACAACTTTGAAACCAGCACAATAACTTGGGTGGGGCAGGGGCAGAGAGAGAGAGAGAGAATGCAAGTTACTTGAAGTTAGAGAAATCAATGTTCATACCACTGGGTGTGAGCTACCCAAGCGAAATACGAGGTGCTGTTCCTCCAATTTGCATTTGGCCTCACTCTGACAGTGGAGGAGGCCCAGGACAGAACGGTCAGTATGGGAATGGAAGGGGAATTTCAGTGCTTGGCAACCAGGCGGTGAATTAATGCCACAAATAAAAATAAATGGGTCCATGCTAGATGTAGCTGCAAAGTGACTTGGATTAAGAATTAAATTCTCCATGATGCACCACACAGGGGCGACAGGAAAAATGGAGGAGGAAGCATTGTAGCCTTGATACTAAGGGATAAAGGCAGGGGAACGGAAGGATCCTAACTCAGAAAATCAAGTGGTAGAAGAAGTTTAGGTAGAGCTAAGAAAGAACAAGGAGCAGAGAACACTGGTGGGAGAACACAGGACCCTCAACCACAGTGGGACGGTAGGGTTGTGTATAAATCAGGAAGTTAAATACAAAGCAAGGTGGTAATGTGGGCTGTGATGAAGGTTGCTCTTGGATGATACAGGCAACTAAATGAACAAGAATATAACGTTGTAAGCACCCTCTCTATGTGGCGACTATTTGCATACCTTGGATTGCAAGCAAAGAATTTCAGTGATTTCTCACGTGACAATAAAGTATTCATTCATCACACATGGCAGTTGGAATATAATGTTGAAAAGAGTAAGGTCAGCTTTTTGTAAAGAGAAAATAGAAAGGAGAGAGATCACATGGTGCTGATGCTCAGAGGAAGCTGGGGGTCCTTGAACACAAATTACTAAACGTTAATGTGCTGGTATCACGCAATTAGGAGGACAAATAGTATGTTGGGCTTAATTGTAAAAGGATCTCCGTGCAAGAGTGGGAAGGCTTACTCAAACTATGCAGGGCCGTTACAAGACTGCATCTGGAACTTCGTGGATGTCTGATTTTCTTACCAATATTTGTGTTAAAAGTCCAAGAGGGATGTGGAGGCTAAACTACTGAGTATATTCAAGAACAATGAATAGATCTTTAGACATTAAGGAAATTGAGAGTTTATGGGGTTAGAGCAGGAAAGCAGCACCAAGGTCAAAGTTTAGCCATGATTTTGTTGAATAGGGAGCAGATGTTAGGGGCTGAATGGCCTACTTTAGCTTAGTTTGGAGATACAGCGCGGAAACAGGCCCTTC
>CM075998.1:3535908-3578212 GCA_038087875.1 Malacoraja senta
CTATCTATAAAACCTAATGTTTAAGAAAGAACTGCAGATGCTGGAAATATTTAGGCAACCTCCTCTCTTTCCAGAATCTATAAAACCTAAATGCGTTAAAAGTAACAAATCTAACTTTTTTTCAAATTTCCCTTTGTAACCCTACATTAACCTCAAAAAATAATATCCAAACCTCAAATCTTTTGCTGGGTAGCAGTATTAGCTGTATAAGATTGTTAAGGGCTTGGACGCGCTAGAGGCAGGAAACATGTTCCCGATGATGGGGGAGTCCAGAACCAGGGGCCACACAGTTTAAGAATAAGGAGTAAGCCATTTAGAACGGAGATGAGGAAACACTTTTCTCACAGAGAGTGGTGAGTCTGTGGAATTCTCTGCCTGGTGGAGGCAGGTTCTCTGGATGCTTTCAAGAGAGAGCTAGATAGGGCTCTTAAAAATAGCGGAGTCAGGGGATATGGGGAGAAGACAGGAACGGGGTACTGATTGGGGATGATCAGCCATGATCACATTGAATGGTGGTGCTGGCTTGAAGGGCCAAATGGCCCACTCCTGCACCTATTGTCTATTGTCTATTGTCTATATTTACAATAATTTATGGTTTTGAAGTTGCTGTCATTTAGCAAGATGTTTTTAAAGTTTTTTTTAAAAGAGGACGTGAGTAAAAAGGTTACGTGGTTTGGTTTATCGTTTTTTGCTGAGTGCCTTTGAGGATTTGATTCGTTAAAGGGGAATGATGAATATCTCCTGTGACTTTCTCCACAAATGTTTTAGTACAGCAGACTTTACGACAGCATGGCAGAGACGAGAGATGGGCATTATGGCTGGGTGTGTGGCGTCAGCCTATACACGGGCCACTTATGGTCGAACCCTCGTCAGGAGGTACGAGGGCGGGCACGTGACGTCATGGGCTAGAGGGAGTGTCCTGGTACTTAAGGTTATCTCACCTCGAGACCTTAGTAGTCAACAGGTAGCTGAGCCCGAGAGGACAACCTCGCTCAGCTACAGCAACAATGTTAATATAGTTTAGCGGACCAACCTAACGTGTCGAACCTGAATAAACAACTGTTTGAACCTGCTGACGTCTCACCTTTATTCACCACGTTTGGTGCCGCTACAGGTGTACCATTTCCTCATTAGCGTTTAGAGCGGCGAAGGAGCGAGTGATTAGAGCATCACGGTGGATCCTCAGCGGGGAGATATGGCAGGATGGGCCGCGCCTCCCTCCAATCAGGGCCTATATGGATGACGTGACCTTGGTGACCACAACAGTAGCTTGCACAAGAAGCTTGTTCGAGAAGTTAAATGATAATCTTAAACGGGCTAGATTGAAGATTAAGCCTAGTAAATCACAGAGTATTTATTTGGCAAGAGGAAAGGTAGTAGAGAAAAGGTTCTGTGTGGATGAAGAAGAAATCCCGTCCATAATGGAGAAACCAGTTAAAAGTTTGGGTGTTTAAGAAGGAACTGCAGATGCTGGAAAATCGAAGGTAGACAAAAGTGCTGGAGAAACTCAGCGGGTGCAGCAGCATCTATGGAGCAAAGGAAATAGGCAACGTTCGGGCCGAAACGTTGCCTATTTCCTTCGCTCCATAGATGCTGCTGTACCCGCTGAGCTTCCCCAGCACTTTTGTCTACCTTAAAAATTTGGGTAGGTGGTTTAACAGGAAGTTGGATGACCCCTGAACAGGTTCAGCAACTTAGAAAGGATATTACTGATGGGTTTGAAATGATAGAGAAGTCAGGGCTTCCAGGCAAGTTTGCAGTTTGGGCTATTCCCCAGGTTAATGTTTGCAGTTTGGGCTATTCCCCAGGTGGCAAAAACAGGAAAGTAGACTATTATCTGAATGGTGGCCGATTAGAAAAAGGGGAGATGCAACGAGACCTGGGTGTCATGGTACACCAGTCATTGAAAGTAGGCATGCAGGTGCAGCAGGCAGTGAAGAAAGCGAATGGTATGTCAGCATTCATAGCAAAAGGATTTGAGTATAGGAGCAGGGAGGTTCTACTGCAGTTGTACAAGGTCTTGGTGAGACCACACCTGGAGTATTGCATACAGTTTTGGTCTCCTAATCTGAGGAAAGACATTCTTGCTATAGAGGGAGTACAGAGCAGGTTCACCAGACTGATTCCTGGGATGTCAGAACTTTCATATGAAGAAAGACTGATAGTCTCGGCTTGTACTCGCTAGAATTTAGAAGATTGAGGGGGGATCTTATAGAAACGTACAAAATTCTTAAGGGGTTGGACAGGCTAGATGCAGGAAGATTGTTCCCGATGTTGGGGAAGTCCAGAACAAGGGGTCACAGTTTAAGGATAAGGGGGAAGTCTTTTAGGACCGAGATGAGAAAAAAATTTTTCACACAGAGAGTGGTGAATCTGAGGAATTCTCTGCCACAGAAGGTAGTTGAGGCCAGTTCATTGGCTATATTTAAGAGGGAGTTAGATGTGGCCCTTGTGGCTAAGGGGATCAGGGGGTATGGAGAGAAGGCAGGTACAGGATACTGAGTTGGATGATCAGCCATGATCATATTGAATGGCGGTGCAGGCTCGAAAGTCCTGCCATCCCAGGAATCAGTCTACAGTTTTGTTTATTTTTAAGAGTATTAATATGAAGGTAGCTTTTTTTTTTCGCATATGGAGTCATTTATTGTAAGTTGGTGTATTTAGTTGGATAATACTTTGGTTTTGGGCTTGGTTTTCTTATTTGAATGCTTATCCTGGAGTTATAGCACAAGTACTTTGTGTTTTAATTGTAAATTACCAACATAAATTTAATTCAGAAAAACAATATACAAAAAGAAACAACAGAGCAAAGCTTTTAATGCATTCTTAGCATCAGTCTATACATTCAGTGTAAAGACCAACTGATTTTATCCAGAAGATAGACACAAAAAGCTGGAGTTACTCAGCGGGAAAGGCAGCATCATTGGAGAGAAGGAATGGGTGACGTTCGGGTCAAGACCGGCAGTGTTAACACTGAGAAGATTTACGAGGATGTTGCCACAACTCGTGAGGGCCTGAGCTACAGGAGAGGTTGAGCAGGCTGGGACTCTATTCCTTGGAGCGCAGGAGGATGAGGGGTGATCTTATAGAGGAGTACAAAATCATGTGAGGAATAGATCTGATCGCTGCACAGTCGCTTGTCCAGAGTAGGGTACTTGGGTACATGTGACAAAAAAGTATCATTGAATGTAGAATCATTGAACTCTCTTGTTGGAGATGGTCATTGATTTTTGTAAGAGAAAGAATTTCATTATGTGTTAGTACACTGCAAGGGCCAGGAAGCGAGCGGACAAGATCATCTCTGACCCCTCTCACCCTGGCCACAAACTCTTTGAATCACTTCCCTCTGGAAGGCGACTCTGGACTGTCAAAGCTGCCACAGCCAGACATAAAAACAGTTTTTATCCACGAGTAATTGCTCTACTCAACAGCCAAAAATTTGTAGCCTCCCTTTGGTTCACATGCTTGATCAATGGTGTTTTATCATTATGTTTTATTATTATTAATGTTTAATGTTTCTGAGTCATTTGTAACTGTCACTGTATGTCATGTTCTCACTTGTGGGCGGAGCACCAAGGCAAATTCCTTGTATGTGAATACTTGGCCAATAAACTTACGTACTTAGTACTTGGCACATGTTACAATAAAAACACCATTGACCATTGGAGCAGCTGAAGATGGTTGGTCCCAGGACACTACCCTGAGGAACTCCTGCAGTGAGGTCCTGGGGCTGGGATGACTGACCTCCATCCACCACCATCATGGGAATGACTTGATGGATTGTTTCATATTATAAAGGGAGGGCACAGGATAGATAGAAGCAGCCATTTTCAGAGTTTGAGTAGACCGGTACAAGTTGGACGCTAGATTTAAACGTAAGAGATGTTAGACAGAGTGCAGGAGTTCACAACCACAGATGTGAGGTGTGGTTGCACTGCCAGAGTTAGTGAATGGAGTAAAGGCCACATCAACATTGAAGCACAAGTTAAGTCAAGCCAAGATGAGCTTATTGTTATATGCACAAGTACGGTGAGATGCAGGTACAATGAAAATCTTGCTTGTAGCAGCGTTACAGAATTCTTGCTGTGTACAAAATGGCAGATGCATTTGGCTTGATTAAAACAAGCCCTTTTTTCAAGTACACTAGGGACAATTTATAATTTTACGGAAGTCAATTAACCTACAAACCTGTACGTCGAGACCCAAAACGTCACCTATTACTTTCTCCAGAGATGCTGTCTGACCTGCTGAGTTACTCCAGCTTTTTTTTGTCTAGCTTTGGTTTAAACCAGCATCTGCAGTTCCTTCCTACACATTTTTAATTTGACATCACGTTTAGCACAGGTTTCGTGGGCTGAAGGGCCCATTGCTGTACTGTTCTATGTTATCAGATGGAAGGTGTCCTTTGTGAATTTCCCGCTGTTTCCTTTAATTTGCTCAGCAACAAGCTTCCAATAAACATTACCCAGAATCCTCAAAGACTTTGAAAGTGCACAATGGCCACCATTGTTTCTTCCGTTTGGAGTGTGTGAATGGCACTGATCTTGACCCTCGCGGGTCACACAATGCCACCTGATGGGTTTTCTCACAACATGGTGATCGGAGATCCCCAGTTGACACCACTCCAGGCATCTGTTTGAAGTAAATATTTTACAAGGCCAGATCATCTTTAAATGGGGTCACTGTGCTCTTCCAAGTAGCCTGTAACACGAGCATGTTGTTTAGAATACAAGGCAATAAAATCATTCCTGAAGACTCGCTCTCGGAAGTATAGTTTACAGACCTTGAGTAAAGAGTGGAAAGCATTTATAGACTAGTAGAGTTGTACAGCACAGAACAGGCCCTCAGGCCCACTCCTTCCATACTGACTTTTTTGCCCATCTGCAATAATCCCATTTGCCTGCATAGACAATAGACAATAGACAATAGGTGCAGGAGTATAGGCCATTCGGCCCTTCGAGCCAGCACCGCCATTCAATGTGATCATGGCTGATCATCCCCAATCAGTACCCCGTTCCTGCCTTCTCCCCATATCCCCTGACTCCGCTATTGTTAAGAGCCCTATCTAGCACTCTCTTGAAAGCATCCAGAGAACCTGCCTCCACCGCCCTCTGAGGCAGAGAATTCCACAGACTCACCACTCTCTGTGAGAAAAAGTGTTTTCCTCGTCTCCGTTCTAAATGGCTTACTCCTTATTCTTAAACTATGGCCCCTGGTTCTGGACTCCCCCAACATCGGGAACATAAGACTGTATCCTTCTATGCCTTGGACAGACACAAAAACCCTGGATTGACTCAGCGGGTCAGGCGGCATCTCTTACAAACGCACATGATTCTTCCAGGTTAGATGTGGAGAGGATGTTTCCTCTGGCTGAGACGTCTGGAACCAGAGTAAGGGGTTGACCGGTGAGGAGTGTTCAAAGATTATAAAAAGACATTTGGACAGGTTCATAGATTGGACAGCCTTAGAGAAGTATGGGCCAAATGCAGGCAAATGAGACTAGTGTAGATGGGGCATCTTGACCGGCATGGATAAATGGGCCAAGGGGCCTATTTCCATGCTGTGTGACTCTATGAATCTATGACTGGGATGAAGAAACATTTCTGCAGTCAGAGAGCGGTAGAATTCTCACCCCCCCCCCCCCCCCCCGGACCCTTGGAGCTCCAGTCATTGGGTTTATTCAGAGAGAGATAAAATAAATAAATATGGAGGCAGTGCAGGAACGTCGAGCTGAGGCAGAAGTTCAGCCACACAGCTCCAGCAACCCAGGCAACCCTCTAGCGCTGTCTGTGTGGAGTTTGCATGTGACCAGGTAGGTTTCCCCCGGGTGCTCCAGTTTCCTCCCACATCCTGAAGAGGTTAAGTGACCGCTGCAAATGACCCCCCAAGCGTGTGAGTGAGGGGTAGAATCGTGGGAGTTGATGAGAATTTACAGAGAGTTGATTACAGGAAGTGAATTGGCCTGTAAGCCAGCATTGACTGGATGGGCTGAAATGGCCTCCTATATCATGAGGACATATCGACTAGCATGAAGGGTGGGAGCTGGTCAGTTAGTTTAGTTTAGCGATACAGCGTGGAAACAGGCCCCTCGGCCTACCGGGTCCGCACCGACCAGCAATCCCCCATGCACTAGTTCGATCCTACTTACTAGGGACAATTTACAGAAGCCTACAAACCTGCACATCTGTGGAATGTAGGAGGAAACCGGAGCACGAGGAGAAAACCCGCGCAGTCACGGGGAGAACGTGCAAACTCCGTACAGACAGCACCCGTAGTCAGGATTGAACCCGGGTCTCTGGAGCTGGAAGGTAAAACTCTACCGTTGCGCCACAGTGCCTTTAGATAACTATATAATCATATAACAATTACAGCACGGAAACAAGCCATCTTGGCCCTTCTAGTCCGTGCCGAACACTTACTCTCCCCTAGTCCCATCTACCTGCACTCAGACCATAACCCTCCATTCCTTTCCCGTCCATATACCTATCCAATTTATTTTTAAATGATAAAATCGAACCTGCCTCCACCACTTCCACTAGAAGCTCATTCCACACAGCTACTACTCTCTGAGTAAAGAAGTTCCCCCTCATGTTACCCCTGAACTTTTGTCCCTTAATTCTAAAATCAAGTTAAGTCAAGTCAAGTGAGTTTATTGGTAGGTACACAAAAAAAAAAAAAAAATGCTGGAGAGAAACTCAGCGGGTGCAGCAGCATCTATGGAGCGAAGGAAATAGGTAACGTTTCGGGCCGAAACCCTTCTTCAGACTGATAGGGGGTGGGGAGAAGAAAGGAAAAAAGGAAAAGGAGGAGGAGGAGCCCGAGGGCTGGGGGAGGGGAGGAGACAACCAGATGGCTGATGAAGGGGAGGGGACAGCCAGGGCTAGCAGAATTGGGAGAATTCAACGTTCAGGCCACCAGGATGTAGACTGCCCAAGCGGAATATGAGGTGCATTTCCTCCAATTTACGGTGTTGCTCGCTGTGGCCATGGAGGAGACCCAGGACAGAGAGGTCAGATACGGAATGGGAGGGGAGTTGAAGTGCTGAGCCACCGGGAGTTCAGGTTGGTTATTGCGGACCGACCGGAGGTGTTCGGCGAAACGATCGCCAAGCCTCCGCTTGGTCTCACCGATGTAGATCAGCTGGCATCTAGAGCAGCGAATGCAATAGATGAGGTTGGAGGAGATGCAGGTGAACCTCTGTCGCACCTGGAACGACTGCTTGGGTCCTGGAATGGAGTGGAGGGGGGAAGTGAAGGGAGTTTATTGTCATGTGTCCCTGGTAGGACAATGAAATTCTTGCTTTGCTTGAGCACAACAGAACATAGTAGGCATTTACTACAAGGCATTCTATAAATATATACACAATGGTCAATATACTGATAAAGTGCAAATAACAGTATTGGCTAGTAAAGTTCAGTGTTTTGTCCGAGCCAGGTTTAATAGCCTGATGGCTGTGGGGAAGTAGCTGTTCCTGAACCTGGTCGTTGCAGTCTTCAGGCTCCTGTACCTTCTACCTGAAGGTAGTAGGAGAGATGAGTGTGTGGCCAGGATGGTGTGGGTCCTTGATGATGCTGCCAGCCTTTTTGAGGCAGCGACTGTGGTAGATCAAGTTTACTACTTGTCCGATCCCTTATTTTCTCATGTTTAAGGGGGAAATTCTGCAGTACACACTTGGCCACTAGTGGTGGGGCGAGTAACTCTGGAGTTGAGCAGGTTGCCTGTATGAAGGAGGGCTGCAATCTGGAACGGTGGCTGGGAATGGGGAAGTGGGCAGAAGTTAATGTGTAGGAAGGAACTGCAGATGCTGGTTTAAACCGAAGATAGACACAAAAAGCTGGAGTAACTCAGCGGGACAGGCAGCGTCTCTGGAGAGAAGGAAAGGGTGATGTTTCGGGTCGAGACTTCAGACTAGTTAGGACAGACAAAGAACAATGACTGCACCATTCGTTGTTCTTTATCTCTCTACATCATCGTCTATATCTCTCGTTTCCCTTTTCCCTAACTAGTCCGAAGATGGGTCTCGACCCGAAACGTCACCCGTTCCTTCCCTCCAGAGATGCTGCCTGTCCCGCTGAGTTACTCCAGCTCTTTGTGTCCATCTAGGGCAGGAGTTGCTGGAGCAACAAAAGGAGAGAAGTTGAAAGAGCAAAGTGGGTGCAATAAATTGCAGGGAAAGTAAATAACGAAACAAAGACTCGTGGAGCCCAGGGGGAGAGGTGTCAGATCCGGTCTCAAACTGGTGAGCAAACAAGGAGAGAACGAGCCTTAAAGAATTAAAAGCTTTAATGCACCTGATCTGAACATCTTGCTAATGATCTTGTCGATTATTTCCTGTTTCCCTCCGAGCTGAATCCCCAGCAGGGCTCTTTGAAGTGCGGAAAAAAAACAACAGCTCCACTTTGATGTAAACAAAAGCTGGTTGAGCTTCTGCCTGCCATTAGAATATCAGCATCACACTAAGGGCCAGGCCTGGGTCCCTGTCACAAGAGAACAGGTGCAGCCCGCAGTTAACAATCTGCAATCCAGCTCCAATTTATTCTGGGTCACAGTCGTCACAATCGTGGAGTTGTTCACGTGACCGCCTGATGCCTCCAAAATTAGAGCATGTCAGAAAATTGCATTAACACAGACAGCTTTAGCATCTCTACTCAAAGCCCCATGTTCCATCTTCAAGCCTAGAAGCTTGCAAATGTATCTCAGCCTGAATGCATAATGCAAGCATTGAATGATATATAGGCACAACATGCACTGTAAGTGGTGCGAGCCACATTGTCGCGCCATTTAACTGAAATGAGCTTTGTCAAAGGATTCGAACAGCACAAGCTGGATTCCATGTGCTATAACTTTCACAAACGTTATAGACAAAGGTACCGTGCACACACATGCTTGTTCTCCCTCTCTCTCACTCTTAGACCACGCCAACAAGGACAGGCATATTCAGACACAGGAGGAATAGAGTCAAGAGTCAAAAGTGTTTTATTGTCATATGTCCCGGATGGGACAATGAAATTCTTACTTGCTGAAGGACAACAGAATATGTGAATATGTAAACATAGTACATAACGGGGGAAGAGAAAAAAAGATCAATAAATAACAAATATAGTGCAGTAATGTGTTTAAGAAGGAACTGCAGATGCTGGGATACAAAAAAATGCTGGAGAAACTCAGCGGGTGCAGCAGCATCTATGGAGTGAAGGAGATGGGCAACGTTTCGGGCCGAAACCCTTCTTCAGTGCAGTAATAATAGTCTTTTGCAGTTCAGAGCTCAGAGCTTATTTGTTGTTGTGTTTATTAGCCTGATGGCTGTAGGGAAGTAGCTGTTCCTGAACCTGGACCTTCAGGTAGATGCACAGAGTCTCTTGCCCAGAGTAGGGGAATCGAGAACCAGAGGACGTAGGTTTAAGGTGAGGGAGGATAGATTTAATCTGAACCTGAGGGGTAATGTTTTATCACACAAAGGGTGGTGGGTGTATGGAACGAGCTGCCAGAAGAGGTAGTTGAGGCAGGGACTATTGCAATGTTTAAGAATCATTTAGACAGGTACGAACATGGATAGCACAGGTTTGGAGGGATATGGGCCAAGCGCAGGCAGGTGGGACTATGACTCTATGACATGTGGGCAGCGCAGTGGCGTAGCTGGTAGACCTCTACACTCTCAGACTTTTGCTCCAGTCCCCGGTCTTTGGAGCACTAGAGAACATCCCTTGGCCACGCCACGAAGAAGTCTACGCAAGAGACTTTCAATCACGTTGAACGTGTGAATTTACAGGCCTCCCACACCCACAATCATACTCACACACACCATTCAACTAAAGGGCCTGTCCAACTTACGCGTCCTTGGCTCGCAAATTACGCGACCTCGTGGTCGCTTGAGGCGCACGGGCACCGTATGGCCGCGCGGGGCCGGTCCCACTTAGAAGCGCGGAGGGGTATGTAGTTGTGTGCGACATCGCGCGGGGCTCCGAAATTCCTGCAGTGGCCGAAATCATCGCGCGCCAACGGCCTGTCGCGGAACTGACGGCCAAAGTGGGACAGGCCCAGGACCCTGGCGCGACGCAACGTCTCACCTCCAACAGCAGCAGAAGCAGGCAAACGATCGCTGAGCTCGGCCTGGGGCTCACGGCCGTTGCGGATCCGGATCCGCCCCCACTCCTACTCCCAGAGCGGGGTCCAAGAAAATTGAAGATAGACACAAAATGCAGGAGTAACTCAGCGGGACCGGCAGCAACTCTGGAGAGAAGCAATGGGTGACGTTTTGGGTCAAGACCCTTCTTTTCAGACTGAAGAAGAGTCTCGAACCGAAACGTCACCCATTGCTTCTCTCCAGAGATGCTGCCGGTCCCGCTGAGTTACTCCAGCATTTTGTGTCCATCTTCAAATGACGTCACGCGCTCCAGATGGCTGTGCGTACGCATGGAACCGCGCCCGACCTTCGCGGGACCTTCGCGGCTCAACGCGACCATGAGGTCGCGTAATTTGCGTGCCAAGGACACGTAGGTGGGACAGGCCCTTTACACTCACAATCAGTCTCACACATACACATTCACTCATACTCTCACTATCTCACTCATACATAGACAGACAAACACAATCTCACTCAGGCACACACACACACACACGGACGAGCACAGAGTTATCAAGCCCACAAATGTGACACCCGTGAAACCTAATGCTTTTTTAAAGTTATGTTGTGGTATCGTTAAAGATACTGTGAGACAACTTCTCACTATGTCCTTCTCAGTCAGTCCCTCGTGATCATGGATGACTTGCCTCCACTCCGGTTCTGTGCATTCTGGGTTACCGATGAGGCCAATGTGGGCCTCACGGACTCTCCCATAGAAGTGGGTAGTGGGTGAGCTTGTGTAGTGGGTGATGCCTCTTCCACCACTTCCATTGGGTCTCTGTGCACTCCCGATCCACGAGCTTGAGGTTTTCAATCGCATCCCGAATGTTTAGTTTAGTTTAGAGATACAGCGCTGAAACAGGCCTATGGCCCACCAAGTGTGCATCGACCACACGAACACTATCCTACACACGCCAGGGACAATTTACATTTATACCAAGTAAATTAACCTACGAACCTGTACGTCTTTGGAGTGTGGGAGGAAACCGGAGCACCTGGAGAAAACCCACGCGGTCATGGGGAGAAAATACAAACGCTGTACAGGCAGCACCCGTAGTCGGGATCGAACACGGGTCTCTGGCGCTGTAAGGCAGGAACTCTACCGCTGCGCTACTGTGCCGCCCTGAATGTGCCTTCTCCACTTGGAGTGGTCGTGGGTCAGAGATATCCGGTAGTCAGTGGGGATATTGCATTTGTTCAAAGGGGCTTTGAGCGCATCCTTGAATCTTTACCCCCTGTCCACTTGGTAATCTCTTCCTGTGACAGAACATGGAATAGAGTGGGCTGTCATGATGAAGCATCTTCGGCCAACACTCCCCAAACGTTACTACATCTTGCACACTTCTGACTGTTCATACAATGTAACCTCCCTGCTCCTACATAAATGGTGTATAGGAGCAGGGAGGTGAAGTTGTATGCACAGTCAGAATTATAGACAACGTTAATAATTAGAGGCAACGTTAATATGTAACCAATAAAGGAGGACCCCAGCTACTTTGGTAACTGGGTACCCGGAACCCTGGATACTTAATATGTAATCGTTATACAAAGTTTGTATTGGGTTGGACTATGATATGCAGATACCTCTAATAAAAAATAAAATAATAATAACAAAATTTAAAAAAAAGAAGTGTGCAAGTGTTCATAAACGAAGCCCAGGATACCATAAAGGGCCTGTCCCACTTAGGCGACTCTTTAGGCGACTGCCAGGGAGTCGTTTTAATGGAATTCACCTACGACACCTGGCGACAACCTACGACACCACATAAGACAACCTACGACAGCAAAAATTGTCGCCACTGTCGCCGAAGATGTTTCAACATGTTGAAAATTTTGCGGCAGTCGCCTGTAGTCGGCCCAAAAAAATCGCCTAAGTGGGACAGGCCCTTAAGTCTCATTTACCACACTCCCAACACTGCCCTGCCACTGGTCATGGAGTCAAAGAGTCCTACTGCACAGAAACAGGCCTTAAGGCCCACTTTGTGTACGCCGATCACGTTGGCATTCTGGGCTCATCCCATTTGCCTGCATTTGGCCCACAGACCTCTGAATCCTTTCCATCCACATATCTATCCAAAGAACCTTTCCAACTCATAGAAACATAGAAACATAGAAAATAGGTGCAGGAGGAGGCCATTCGGCCTTTCGAGCTAGCACCATTCATTGTGATCATGGCTGATCGTCCCCAATCAATAACCCGTGCCTGCCTTCTCCCCATATCCCTTGATTCCACTAACCCCTAGAGCTCCATCTAACTCTCTCTTAAATCCATCCAGTCATTTGGCCTCCACTGCCCTCTGTGGCTGAACTGAACTGAACTGCTTTATTTATAGAGCACTTTAAAAACAACCACTGTTGCAACAAAGTACTGTACATGACTAATCATAAACATAAAACCAAACAATAAAAAATTTAAAGACAGTAAAAACAATAAAAAAACAATAGAAACACTAAAACAGGAACAAAGTCTCATACAGGGACAAAAGCCAAGGAATAGAAAAGGGTTTTAAGACTAGTTTTGAAAATGGACAGTGAAGGGGCCTGTCTAAT
Organism: Malacoraja senta; assembly: GCA_038087875.1. Lineage (NCBI taxonomy): Eukaryota > Metazoa > Chordata > Chondrichthyes > Rajiformes > Rajidae > Malacoraja > Malacoraja senta. The sequence goes on from CM075998.1 coordinate 3,548,582, forward strand.
GTGCAAAGGTAGAGTGTTCCATAATGTCGGAGCAGCAACAGAGAAGGCTCTATCCCCTCTGAGCTTCCGCTTAGACCTCGGTACCTCCAGGAGCAGCTGATCAGCTGACCTGAGGCACCGAGCAGGAGCGTAGGGATGAAGCAGCTCAGAGAGGTAAGGCGGGGCGAGACCATTTAAAGATTTAAAAACAAATAAATTCCCCTACAAATTCTCCTACAAATTCCCAACTCTCTGGGTGAAAAAGTGTTTTCTCACCTCAGTCTTAAATGGCCTCCCCTTTATTCCAAGACTGTGGCCCCTGGTTCTGGACTCGCCCAACATTGGGAACATTTTTCCTGCATCTAGCTTGTCCAGTCCTTTTATAATTTTATATGTTTCTATAAGATCCCCCCCTCATCCTTCTAAACTCCAGTGAATACAAGCCTAGTCTTTTCAATCTTTCCTCATATGACGGTCCTGCCATCCCAGGGATCAATCTCGTGAACCTACGCTGCACTGCAACTCCAGGCGATATTTCTTCATTATGGAGCAACAATATGACTAAGTAACTGTCGTTTGTGCTTTTGCAAACGATCCTACACTCCTGCAAAAAGGCCCTGAATTAAACTCCTTTTGGAATCTGCTCTTTATTGTGGTGAGAGTTTAAATTGCCCGTTTATTTACTTTGGGGGATATTTGCTCCTTCAGTCTTCTGCCACCCAGGAGTGGCCACAGTCTACTGTCACGTGGCCAGCTCCCTTGGCCATCTGCTTAAGGAGCTACAGAATGTAAATGGACAGATCTACTCTTGAGAATGGGCCGCATGTTTTCGCATATCATGGGTTGTTCGGGCGAATGGCAATTTCGCGCTCTGATTAGCCACAGGACACCCACTGTGGTATCGCTAAATATCTGGCCTCTGCCTCCCCTCCCTCAACATCCCCCTCCCACCGGCCGTCACCTGTCGAACCCTCGGGGGTCGGTTTCGCTGTGGACCATGCAATGCCCTCCATCAGCACGAGGGGGTCGTGTTTGTGGCAGAGAGCCGGCTGATGAGTGTAGTTACGTATAATGGGGAGCCGAGCTTTGGAGCCGAGCAGTTAGAAACATAGAAACATAGAAAATAGGTGCAGGAGGAGGCCATTCGGCCCTTCAAGCCAGCACCGCCATTCATTCTGATCATGGCTGATCATCCACAATCAGTAACCCGTGCCTGCCTTCTCCCCATATCCCTTGATTCCATTAGCCCCAACTCTCTTTCAAATTCATCCAGTGAACTGGCCTCCACTGCCCTCTGTGGCAGGGAATTCCACAAATTCACAACTCTCTGGGTGAAAATGTTTTTTCTCACCTCAGTCTTAAATGGCCTCCCCTTTAATCTAAGACTGTGGCCCCTGGTTCTGGACTCGCCCAACATTGGGAACATTTTTCCTGCATCTAGCTTGTCCAGTCCTTTTATAATTTTATATGTTTCTATAAGATAGCCCCTCATCCTTCTAAACTCCAGTGAATACAAGCCTAACAAGCCAAAGTTCTCAATTTGTGGGTCGTGCATATGTTTTGCAAAGTAAGGATTTGATTGAGATGAAGGTACACAAAAATGCTGGAGAAACTCAGCGGGTGCAGCAGCATCTATGGAGCGAAGGAAATAGGCAACGTTTCGGGCCGAAACCCTTCTTCAGACTGCTTTGATTAAGATGATACGTGCAGTGAGATGGATGTTCATTCTGACAGGAATTCATTGTTAGGTTTGCAGATCATAGAGCATTGAACTGCACAGCACTAGGACAGGCCCTTCGGCCCACAATGTCCATGCCGAACATGATGCCAAGGCCAGCTCTTATCTAGCTGCACATAATCCACATCCCTCCATCCCTTGCATGCCCATGTCTTTAATCGGTCTTTATTGGACTTTATCTTGCACTAAACGGTATTCCCTTTATCCTGCATCTGTACGGTGTGAATGGATTGATTGTAATCATGTATTGTCTTTCCGCTGACTGGGTAGCACACAATGAAAAAGCTTTTCACTGTACCTCGGTACACGCGACACTAAACTAAACTAAAATAAAATAGAACTAAACCTTAGAGACACAATGAACTGCAGATGTTGGAATTTTGAGCAAAATACAAAGTACAAGAGTACAAACTCAGCGGGACAGGCAGCGTCTGTGGAGGAAAATGGACTGACGATGTTTTGGGATGTTTCTTCAGACTCATGCTAATATCGCCTTAAGCCCCTGTCCCACTTTCACGACCTAATTGGCGACCTCTGCCGAGTTTGCCCTTGACTCATACTCGCAGCGTGGTCGCCACGAGGTCGTAGGAGGTCTTTGTCACTCTTCCTCATGCTCGTGAGTGGTCTCCGCGTACCCGTGGCCTCAAGTAGGTCGCGGCTTTTTTTCCAGCCTGGTAAAAAATGTCCACGAGTAAAAAAAAGGTCGGCATGGAAAAAATTGACACTTTTCACTCGTAGGTAGGTCGTAGGTATGTCGTAGTAGGTCGTGATGGTAGTCGTAGGCCGTTGTAGGTCGGTGACTGGCCCGAGAAAAAAAATGCAAGCATGACATCATTTGATCATGTGATTATTTTCCACTCGTAGCTAGTCTTAGGTGTGGAAGACTGAGGTCAAGGGGGGTCGTAGACATAGTCGTAGGAGGTCGTAGACATAGTCGTAGGAGGTCGTAGACATGGACGTAGGGGGTCGTAGACATAGTCGTAGGAGGTCGTAGACATAATTGTAGGAGGTCGTAGACATAGTCGTAGGAGGTCGTAGACATAGTCGTAGGAGGTCGTAGACATAGTCGTAGGGGGTCGTAGACATAGTCGTAGGAGGTCGTAGACATAGTCGTAGGAGGTCGTAGACATAGTCATAGGAGGTCGTAGACATAGTCGTAGGAGGTCGTAAACATAGTCGTAGGAGGTCGTAGACATAGTCATAGGAGGTCGTAGACATAGTCGTAGGAGGTCGTAGACATAGTCGTAGGAGGTCGTAGACATAGTCATAGGAGGTCGTAGGAGGTCGTAGACATAGTCGTAGGAGGTCGTAGACATAGTCGTAGGAGGTCTTTTACTTCGGCGAGTCAACACGACCGTGACATTTTTTTCAACTCGTCTAGGGCCTTCTAAACTCGTGGATTAGGTCGTCCAAGTGGGACAGGCCCTTAGATTGCTCAGTTTCAAACATAGGGAGTAAAAAAACTGAGAACACATCTACTCATCTACGATAGATTTCAAGTCTGACAATATTGGAGGCCACTGGGGAGCAAGAGGTCTCCCCATCTTGCCTCCAACTTAAGCACTGGGATATTTATGGCAATGCTCGAGTTTTGGAAAAGCTTCATTTTCATGCGGTTTGACAGGGTTAAATCAAGCAAGTGAAAAGACTTTCCTGTCACTTGGATTTAACAGCATGTTATTATTATTTTATTACCAAACTGTCACAACCCTTCTTTCCTTCTCAGTAGCACGATGGCTCCATGCAAGGTACAATCTAGTGATGCTAAGTTGAAGACCAGGAACTGCTTTCAGAGTTTCGTTCACCCATGGTTGTGAATCACGAGCATTGTCCCCCCACTAAAGAAGGGCCATCTCAAAAAGGTAGTTCATATTATCAAAAACCTACACCATCCTTCTTCCCCGTGGGTTGTCACCTTGTCGTGGTGGAGAAGCTTGTGTGGTCCTGAGATCCTGAGAGCGATGCCGTCTGGAGTTGTGCTCCTGGTAGGGCCACCCATGGCGGTAAGGTCGAGGGGGAGGTCTCTGACAAAGAGAAATCCAACCAAGACGTCAACGGTGGAACAGGCGGAGGGATGATGGCTGACCTTAGTGGAGCGTCACAACGGCTGGGAAGACGGATAAGGCTGCAGCAGAAAAGGGTCTCCGGTCGTCTTGGACTCCATGCCACTGGATCCCGAGCCAGATCTGTCAAGGACCGTGGGGTGGCTGTCTGTGCACCAGTCTCCCCACGTTAAACAAAGTCACGCACAGTCGTCCTCCATATAGGGAATAGCACCCTGGAGACACCCATGGTCAGCCATGACCAAAGGGAGCCTAAAGGGCCTGTCCCACGGGCATGCGACTCCATGCGGCAAGCGCGATCTAACCGCAAGCGGGGGCCGCGCGGAGGTCGAGTGATCCCCGTACAGGGCCGGTCCCACCAGCATGCGGCTGCATGCGGCAAGCGCTACCAATTCGGAAGCGGGGGCCGCGCGGAGGTCGAGTGACGTCAAGACGGTGCGTACGGCGGAGAGGCGGTGCGCACGGCCTCGATGCGGCTGCGTCCGGCGGCGAGGCGGTGCGCACGGAATTTTTGAACAGTGTCAGTTTTTCAGAGCCCCGTGCGATGTCGGGACCAGCTCCGCACAACTCCATACGGCTCCGGCGATCGAAGTGGGACCGGCCCCGCGACCTCCGCGCGGCCCCCGCACGGCCCCCGCTTGCGGTTAGGTCGTGCTTGCCGCATGGAGTCGCATGTCCGTGGGACAGGCCCTTAAGACACCACCCTGGTCACACTGTTACCAGTGTGAAGAGGGTACAGGAACCTGAAAAACGTGACCTCCAGGTTCAAGAACAGCTTCTTCCCAGCGACCATCAGGCTCTTGAACATGAAACAGCACTAACCTCAACCAGCAAACGTCTATGGACTGTCTTTGGTTGCACTGACTAGACATATTTTGCACTGGTATTCTGGTTATTAATGTATGTTATATTGTTTATTATATGTTATCTATGTGTATTTATAGGCTTGTTATTCCATTGGGTCTCTGTGCACTCCTGATCCACGAGCTCGAGGTTTTCAATCGCATCCCGAATGTTTAGTTTAGTTTAGAGATACAGCGCGGAAACAGGCCCTTTGGCCCAACGAGTCCGCACCCACCAGCAATCCCCACTTGTAAGACTTTCATTATTCTGTTGTCAGCACATGTGACAATTAAACACTCTGGACCCTTTATTGTAGTTTAGTTAAATTTAGATATATAGCGCGTAAACAAGGCCATTCGGCCCACCGAGTCCGCGCCGACCAGTGAGTCCCCACACACTAACACTACCCTACACACACCAGGGACAATTTTACATTAATACCAAGACAATTAACCTACAAACCTGCACGTCTTTGGAGTGGAGATCTCGGAGAATATCCACGCAGGTGATGGGGAGAAGGTACAAACTCCGTACAGACAGCACCCGTAGTCAGGATGGAACCCGGGTCTCTGGCGCTGTGAGGCAGCAACTCTACCGCTGCGCCACCGTGCCGCCCAATTCTCTTAAAACAGCAACTCCTGACTGCGCCTCAGATATTTAACAACTTCTGAACTCAGTTTATGAAACTTTTGTTGTGTCAAAGGATTTTCATGTAAGGAAGCTTAGAAAAGAATCATTGTCATCTTTGTCACCTTTGATTGTTTCCAGCGATAATTCGCTTCAACTGCCCCGTGACATATGGACTAAATAGCAGATCCTGAGAGAAGGTCCCTCTGATATACAAGAAGGGTCAGGAAGGATATATAGTTTAAATCTATAATCTTCTGTTCGTACTCTGTCGCCTGGAGGCATTCCAAGAGCTTTGAAATCAAGTGCACACCAGCGATGTCTCCAGTAACTTCTTCCCTTCATGAAGCTTGCAGGCAATGTGAACTTTGTTCTGGGATACACGGCAGCTACAAAACAGTCAATTGAGATAAATTCTGTTTCACGGTAAACCCCTGATGGCATGAATCTAAAGGGATTGCTTTCCCTTGTTCGTGCCGTGTGTCAACATTCAATGGCCCATTAGCCAGTCCCGTCAGGAACACAAACATCCTTGAGAGGGTGTTGAATAGTCTGCCACTGGCTGGCAACCAACCTTGCACTATGTGTGGGAAAGAAGTGCAGATGCTGGTTTAAACCGAAGCTAGACACAAAAAAGCTGGAGAAACTCAGCGGGACAGGCAGCATCTCTGGAGAGAAGGGATAGGTGACTCGGCGGGCTGAAGTCATGAATACCTAAGGGAATTTAGAAGGATTTAGAAATGTACGAATATATCTCGAATGAAGTTTTTTATCGTAGTAAATTATTCCATTCTTCTTTATTATCTTTTTTTTAAATTTTTTTTTATTTTTATTTTTATTTATTTTTTATTTATTTTTTATTTTTTTCCTTCTCTTTTTTCTCTTTCTTTCTTTATTTCATCTATATCTTTTTAGTTCTATTTAGTTTAAAAAAAAAGAAAAAAGTATTGGAGACATTGTAATAATAATGGACGATATTAGTAATTTAAAAATGTAAGACTGGTATCGATTTTAATATGATATGTATCTACCTCCAATAAAAAAATAATTTCACAGAAGGATGAGGGGGCATCTTATAGAAACATATAAAATTATAAAAGGACTGGACCGGCTAGATGCAGGAAAAATGTTCCCAATGTTGGGCCAGTCCAGAACCAGGGGCCACAGTCTTAGAATAAAGGGGAGGTCATTTAGGACTGAGGTGAGAAAAAACTTTTTCACCCAGAGAGTTGTGAATTTGTGGAATTCCCTGCCACAGAGGGCAGTGGAGGCCAAGTCACTGGATGGATTTAAGAGAGAGTTAGATAGAGCTCTAGGGGCTAGTGGAGTCAAGGGATATGGGGAGAAGGCAGGCACGGGTTTCTGATAGGGGACGATCAGCCATGATCACAATGAATGGCGGTGCTGGCTCGAAGGGCCGAATGACCTCCTCCTGCACCTATTTTCTATGCTTCTCTGTTTCCATGGAATGGGTGCTAACAGAATGGGTGCTGACTAGTCTGCGGAATTCTCTGCCTCGGAGGGCGGCGGAGGCCGGTTCTCTGGATACTTTCAAGAGAGAGCTAGATAGAGCTCTTAAAGACAGCGGAGTCAGGGGGACAGACAAAAATGCTGGAGAAACTCAGCGGGTGAGGCAGCATCTATGGAGCGAAGGAAATAGACAATGTTTCGGGCTGAAACCCTTCTTCAGACTGATGTAAGGTTGGGGGGGAAGAAGAAAGGAAGAGGAGCCAGAGGGCTGAGGGAGAGCTGAGAAGGGGAGGAGACAATAAGGGCTACTGGAAATTGGAGAAGTCAATGTTCATACCGCTGGGGTGTAAACTGTCCAAGCAAAATATGAGGTGCTGCTCCTCCAATTTATGGTGGGCCTCACTCTGGCCATGGAGGAGGCCCAGGACAGAAAGGTTAGATTCGGAATGGGAGGGGGAGTTGAAGTGCTGAGCCACCGGGAGATCAGGTTGGTTAATGCGGACCGAGCGGAGGTGTTCGGCGAAGCGATCGCCAAGCCTACGCTTGGTCTCACCGATGTAGATCAGCTGACATCTAAAGCAGCGGATGCAATAGATGAGGTTGGAGGAGATGCAGGTGAACCTCTGTCGCACCTGGAACGACTGCTTGGGTCCTTGAATGGAGAGAGTCAGGGGGATATGGGGAGAAAGCAGGAACGGGGTACTGATTGGGGATGATCAGCCATGATCACATTGAATGGCGGTGCTGGCTCGAAGGGCCGAATGGCCTACTCCTGCACCTATTGTCTATTGTCTATTGTCTATTGATGTCATCTCTGTTTCCATGCTATATCTCTGAACTAAACAAAACTAAACTTTCCCGCGCATATAACCAACTGTCTGTAATGAGCCTATTATCAAATAGTATCTCACATATCAGGGATAACTTGGCGATTAAAGGTAAAGAGTTCCATCTCTCGGAGATCAGTTGGCGAGTGAGATATCAAGCAGCAAGTATTTTGCCCCATGGCTGTCAGTGAAATGGAACTGCTCTGATCTCCACTTCAAGGCGTGCAGTTGCATTTAATCCCTCAGATATTATTGTCAACAGAACCCGTCCTATTGACATCTATTCATCTCAAAGCTTTTGATTTTTAATGGCGCGGAGTTTCAGGACACGGGCATTTCCAGGAGCGCTGAGTGAGGGTGAGCCAGAGTTTTAACATGGTTCCTGTTCCCTGGAATGGTTCAGTGAGACGTGGGTCTGAGTCACGGTTTCTTCAACCTGTGCCAAGATAAGGGCCTGTCCCACTTTCCTGAGTTATTCACGAATTCTCCTGAGTTATTCACGAATTCTCCCGAGTTTTCAAACTCGCAGAATGTCTGTAAGGAGTCCGTAGGAGTCCGTGGATATATCGTAGCGGCTCGTTATGCCAGCCGTAGGTACTCAGGGCTATTTTTTTACTCGTGGACATTTTTCATCATGCTGGAAAAAACGTCCCGACTTACCTGATGCCCCGAGTACCTTCGGCTGGCGTAACGAGCCGCTACGATATATCCACGGACTCCTACGGACTCGTTACGAACATTCTGCGATTTTGAAAACTCGGGAGAATTCGTGAATAACTCGGGAAACCCAGGCCAGCGAAAGAGTGAGAGAGTTGCAGGAGGGCGTGGGGTAGTGGGGAATGAAGGACAGTTGGGCTTCCCTTTTAGCTTCACTCCACACTAGTTAAAGAGCCTGTCCCACTTTCACGACCTAATTCACGACCTTTTTTACTCGTGGACATTTTTCATCAGGCTAGAAAAACGCCCCGACCTACTTGATGCCACGAGTACCTACGACTAGCATCACGGCCTGCTACGACCTACCTACGACCTCCTACGACCTCCTACGACCTCGTGACGACCATGCTGCGAGTATGAGTCAAGGGCAAACTCGGCAGAGGTCGTGAGTTAGGTCATGAAAGTGGGACAGGCCCTTTAGACTTCCCACCATAATGAGTTCAGAGGGGAGGTTAGCTAAAGGTCAAACAGCTGAATGAAATGAGCTCAGACAAAATAAGAAGTTGTCTCGACCCGAAACGTCACCCATTCCTTCTCTCCAGAGATGCTGCCCGTCCCGCTGAGTTACTCCAGCATTTTGTGTCTACCATTCGATTTAAACCAGCATCTGCAGTTCCTTCCCACACACTTCTTCAGAGGGACCTGCTTTGTGTCAGGGGAGGCAGGCAGGCTGACAAGGCCCTCTCTCGACAGGCCTGTGATGCGGGTTGGGGTGGGGACATGGGAGCTATTAGCAGCCTTTGCTATGGCTGGGGTTACGGATCAGAACCAGAAGAAATGTCGGTGACATAACCAGATATGTGCTCAGACTGCTCTGCTCTTGATAAAATGGTTTTTAATTACTAGATTCAGCCTCCACAGGCACGAAGGCGATGTTTTTTGCACTATGTGAATACTAATGGATACACAAAACTCTATGCATTCATCTAACGCGACATGTTCATAGAGCCATAAACACTCAATGGCGCTGCCTAACAGCTCCAGTTTCCCAGGCTCAATCCCAACCACCAGTGCTGTCCCTGTGGAGTTTGCATGTTCTCCCTGTAGACCTCTAGGACTTTATCCCTGGAGCCCAGGAGGCTGATGTGTGATCGTATAGAGGTGTATAAAATCACGGGGGGAATAGATAGATGAATGCACAAAGTCTTTTTCCTAGAGTAGGGGAATCAAGAATTAGAGGGGATAGGTTTAAGGTGAGAGGGGAAAAATTTAATAGTAATCTAGGGGGCAACTTTTTCACTCGGAGTGTGGTGGGTGTATGGAACGAGCTGCCAGACGAGGTACTGTAGCAGGTACTATAACAACATTTTAAATACACTTGGACAGGAAATGTCCAGAGGGATATGGGCCAAACATGGGCAAATGGGCCTAGCTTAGATGGCTCATCTTGGTTGGCATGGATACGTTAGGCCAAAGAGCCTGTTTCCATGCTCTGGTCTGGTCTGATACTTTATTTGCAACATGTGAAAGTACAGTGTACAGTGAAATTCATTTTTGTATCCAGATCAGCACAAGTATCACTATACATAAGCACTTACGAATCTTTGAATCACTTCCCTCTGGAAGGCGACTCCGGACTGTCAAAGCTGCCACAGCCAGACATAAAAACAGATTTTTTTTCCACGAGTAGTAGCTCTACTCAATAACCAAAAATCTGTAGCCTCCTTTTGCTCTGGTATTTTATTTAATTCATATGTTTAATCGATAATTTTTATTATTAATGTTTAATGTTTTATGTGTCATTCCTAACTGTCACTGTATTTCGTTGTCACTTGCGGGCGGAGCACCAAGGCAAATTCCTTGTATGTGAATACTTGGCCAATAAACTTATTCATTCATTCATTCATTAGATGTGCCAGGACAGCGGCTGGAAGACATACTATGAGCCCATAGAGGTGAGCTGTAGAGGCTTTGCAGGACGCTCACTCTGCAAAGTCCTCACCCAGTTGGGCATTACGGGGCTGACAAAGAAGGGGGCCATTCAATCCGCAAGCGAAGCCGCGGAGAAAGTGGCTTTGGATTAAGAGAGCTGATCCGTGGGCGGTGGCTGCTGGGACGCAAGTCGGGGCCTGATCAACCCCGGCTGGGTCGCCTGGGCGAGGGTGTCTGATGTTGTGAGACCCGAAACACCCACTTCTATTAAACCCAGCTATTTCTGCACATCCCCCAGTATCATGTGTGGAGTAAACAGTCAGGTGCATATTAGTTATTTATATTTTGTATTGGGCTTTTTTTTTTGCAAGCTTTCTTTCAAATTTTTTGCAATGTAAATAAATTTCCTTCGAAAATTGCCTCCCTCAGCAATTTTCCATGTGTGTCTGGACAAGAACAATTTGTGATCATCTTAAATAGACACAAAACGCTGGAGTAACTCAGCGGGACAGGCAGCATCTCTGGAGAGAAGGAATGGGTGACGTTTCGGGTCGAGACCCTTCTTCAGTCTGAGAGTCAGGGAGGGGGGAACTGCCCAGGTAGGGAGCATATCTTTAATTGTCTAGACCCGAAACTTCGCCCATTCCTCTCCAGAGATGCTGCCTGCCCCGCTGAGTTACCCCAGCATTTTGTGTCTATCTTCGGTTTAAACCAGCATCTGCAGTTCCTTCCAACACATGTGATCATCTTAATGCAGGCATGGATTGGAGCTCAGAGAGGAAATAGTGCATGCATGTAGATAGTCAGTCACCCGAGTGGAATCTTAAACCATTGAGTACATTATGCAAGAAGCTTCAAAGAAATTACATGTGCACCACAGTGGCCACGAACGCACACACTGACATTTTACATTAGACCGTTGAAGGGAGCCATCAGATCCTGTCAGATCTCCTGGCTCTTGCCCAATGCTCTCTAAACCTTTGAGCAAGCTACACAGTGGTACAGCACTCACACGCACCCTACAGCCCATCGTACAGTTTTAGTTTAGTTTAGTTTAGAAATACAGCGCGGAAACAGGCCCTTCGGCCCGCCGGGTCCGCGCCAACCAGCGCTCCCCGCACACCAACACTATCCTACACCCACTCGGGACAATTTATACATTTACCAAGCCAATGGACCTGCAAACCCGTACGTCTTTGGAGTCTGAAGGGCCTGTCCCACTGTACGAGCTAATTCAAGAGTTCTCCCCGAGTTTCCCCTGATTCGAACTCGGAGAATTACGGTAATAGCCGCTCGTAGGTACTCGGGGCTCTCGTGAACATTTTTCAACACGTTGAAAAATCTTCACGAGCTTACCGCGTTTCCCAAGTACCTGCCCTTAGCGTTACGAGCCGCTAAGAGACGTACCCGCTACGTACATTCTACGTACTTACCACGAGATTGATTTTTTTAAAACTCGGGAGAGCTCTTGGGTAAACTCGTATAGTGGGACAGGCCCTTTAGTTTAGAGATACAACATGGAGATGAGCCAAAGACAGACACAAAATGCTGGGGTAACTCAGCGGGACAGGCAGCATCTCCGGTGAGAAGGAACGGGTGATGTATACGGTCGAGACCTATCTTCAGACTGAGGGTCTCGACCCGAAACATCATCCATTCCTTCTCTCCAGAGATGCTGCCTGTCCCGCTGAGTTACTCCAGCACTTTGTGTCTGTATTCAGTGTGAACCAGCACTTGCAGTTCCTTCCTACACATGGAGACGAGCCCTTCGGCCCACTGAGTCCATGCTCAAATTGGATCACCCGTTGGCACAGTAGTTCTGTGTCCTGGCTCACTGAAGTCAGGAGTGACTCCATGTCATCTTTGTGTCATCTGCAAATTTGCAGATGACACAAAGCTGGGTGGCAGTGTGAACTGTGAGGAAGATGCTATGAGGATGCAGGGTGACTTGGACAGGTTGGGTGAGTGGGCAGATGCATGGCAGATGCAGTTTAATGTGGATAAATGTGAGGTTATCCATTTAGGTGGCAAAAACAGGAAGGCAGATTATTATCTGAATGGTGTCAAGTTGGGAAAAGGGGAAGTACAACGGGATCTGGGGGTCCTTGTTCATCAGTCACTGAAAGTATGCACACAGGTACAGCAGGCAGTGAAGAAAGCGAATGGCATGTTGGCCTTCATAACAAGAGGAGTTGAGTATAGGAGCAAAGAGGTCCTTCTGCAGTTGTACAGAGCCCTAGTGAGACCACTGTAGATTGATGATGCATGTGAATCAATCACACTTAGCCAGCATCACTAACTCCACCCCATTATAACATTTATACTAACGCCCATTCCTTAGTTGAAGCAGCTAGGATGTACTGACAACACCTCGTTTTGTAATGCTGCCAAGTTACTGTGCTGATTAAAGATGTGTGTAAATCTTATACAGTCTGAAGTGATTTACATGGCGTCAGAAATGGTCTTATCCACTCCTCTTGTATAACGGTTTTTATTTTATCTTTTGTGAGTTTTGCTTTACTATACGATGGCTACTTCTTGTCGGAAGCCTGAGCCTCTTGTCTTTGATGCCGATATCAGCGAACGCTGGGCCACGTTTGAACATTGAACACCGAAATGAACCAGATGCTGTCAAGGCCTCTCTCTTGCTCAACCTTGTGGGACCAGGTGCCCTTCGTCGATCCAGAACATTCCGTTATGCTCCAGCTATCCGTGATGCCAATGACCAGGTAATTACACGGGCGGAGTCTCCTACTGACCCTAATGTTTTGCTGTGTAAACTAGGCCAGATCTGTGACCTGCCTTCAAATCACATTTTGGACAGGGCAAGATTTTTCTCTCGTCGTCAACTTCCCGGGGAACGAGTTGACTCATTTATTTCTTCTTTGATGTATCTAGCCCAACGTTGCCGATTTCAGGAAATGCGTTGGATCAGTTGACTGATCAGTTAACGAGGGATATTTTAGTGAATGGTATCACCGATCAAAAGCTCAGATCAGAGCTCCTGAGACGGCCAGAGTTATCACTCGAGGAAGCGGTGCACGCATGTAGAACAGCTGAACTTGTCGATCCCATGGACATTTCGCATGAAAGCAATACCATCAATCTGACGGGCCTCACTAGGCAGCGGACATACACAGATAACAGCCGATTTATGACCCAAGCTAGCCAGGCAGCTCTCAGCGGTCCTCCCCAGAAATGTCCTAACTGCAGCTATCTACACAACAGGCAATCCACCTGCCCCGCCCTCGGGAAGGCTTGTAATTACTGCAAAAAGCTAAATCACTTTGCCTCAGTCTGTCGGGCTGCAATCAGGGCCCGAGGAAAGAATGCGCCCAGTCCCAAGTCTAATCTCAATTTTTTGCAACCAGACGGCAACATACTGACTCCCCATTTCCAGCTCGAAGCCGCCCCCGAATATATTCCAATTAACTCGCAAGACGACCCGACTGTTTACACGTTACAGCATGCTGCTGCCAAGAACTCTGATCCTACAGTGACGATATCTGTAAACAATGTTGGTTTTGGCACGAAATTGGATACGGGCGCGAAGGTCAACACAATGTCAATCAACCTCTTTAACAAGATTAGAGCTAACGAGCCACTTGTCAAGGACGCGTCCACTTTACATGCTTTTGGAGGGGAGGTGCTGGTTCCCCTGGGCAAAACCAACTTGAAATGTGTACTGAAGAAAACAACGAGGGAATTGACCTTCTATGTGTTGAACTTTAATTCAGTTACTCTGCTTGGCAATCGTGCCTGTCAGGAACTGGGGCTGATTTCCTTTGATAAAACTGTCCACAAACTGCAAGTTTCTTTTGATCCACTGAATGAATTCCCTGGTCTCTTCGACAACAACCTAGGCAAGTTGCCTGTGTCCTACAAGATTATTACTGACCCCGATGTGACACCCGTAATCCGAGCCCCGCAGATTGTCATTTGCCATGACTGACAGGGTTCACTCTATGCTGAAGGACATGGTCTCCAAAGGCGTAATTGAAGCTGTCAGTGACCCCACCGACTGGGTCTCAACCATGATTGCCACAGTCAAGAAGGGAAAGGATGAAATCCGCCTGTGCATTAATCCAAAAGACCTGAACACTGCCATTAAGCAAGCGCCCACACCATCCCATGAAGACAGTAGAGGATGTTGCGGCAAAGATCGGAACGGCCACCCTATTTTCTGTCCCAGATGCAAACAACTCATTCGGGCAGATACCGCTGGACAAGAGGTCATCAAACCTCACCACATTTGCCACCCCATTCGGCAGATATAAGTTTTTGAGAATGCCATTCGGGATCAACTCCGCCAGTGAAATCTTCCAAAGAACTATGGAGCAATTATTCGAGGATCTGCCTTGTGCCATTATTGTCGATGATATCCTTGTCTATGGCAAAGACGCGGCGGAACATGACCACAATCTCAGGCTCATCTTGGAGCGTGCTGTCAAGATCAACCTCAAGCTCAATCCTGACAAGTGCAAGTTCAGGGTTCCAGTGGTCTCCTACGTCGGCCACATCTTCACTCCTGATGGCCTCAAACCCGATCCGAAGAAAACTACTGCCATCACAGAAATGCCTGTACCCACTGACGTGAAAGGCCTGCAACGTTTCCTGGGCATGGTAAACTATCTCGGAAAGTTCATACCAAACCTCAGCGAACTAAGCTCCACACTGCGGCAGCTGACCATAAAGGACACTGCATGGTCATGGTTCCAGCAACATCAGGATGCCTTTGATGTTCTAAAATCCAAACTGACCAGTGCACCGACCCTGACTTTTTTCGTCCTGAAACGTCCGGTGGTGATCACCTGCGATGCCTCGAAATTCGGGCTCGGCGCAGCCTGCCTGCAACCGTCTGATGATGGTACCCTACTACCCGTCGCGTATGCCTCTCGCACCATGACCGACACGGAGCAGCACTACGCGCAAATCGAAAAGGAACTGCTGGCGGTCGTCTTTGCCTGCTCCAAATTCCACGACTTCGTCTATGGCAACACGTTCACGGTTGAGACGGACCACCAACCACTGGTGACAATCCTGAACAAGCCTATCCATGCCGCTCCAGCTCGCTTGCAGCGCATGATGATGCAGCTGCAGCGGTACGACTTCTCTATTACCTACACAAAGGGTAAGGACATGCATGTCGCTGACACACTCTCTCGTGCTCCTCGAGCATCTTGCGAACAACACCCGCATGAACGGGAGAATTTCACGGTTCTCGGTGTCGGTCTAGTCTCCAGCAAGCAACTGCGCACCCTGGCCGCGCACACTGCTAATGATGATACGCTTCAAGCCCTCTCATCCATCATCAAAACAGGCTGGCCAGACAAACAATCCAACACGCCCACAGAGGTGCAGCCGTACTTCTTGGTCCGTGATGAACTGGTGGTTCAGGATGGTGTGGTCGTTAAGGGTCACAAGGTAGTGGTACCTTCATCGCTACAAGACGAATACTTCAAAGTGGTACACAGCGGTCACCCAGGAGCCGACTCCACACTGGCACGCGCCCGGGATCTGTTCTACTGGCCCGGAATGGCCACATACATCCGGGACCGCGTAGCCTCCTGCCCCACTTGCAACAATCTTGCACCTCATCAGCAGCGGCAACCCCTTCTGCAACAACCTCCACCAGCACTGCCTTGGTCGTCGCTGGCTGCGGACATTTTCGAATGGTGCGGTAAGCACTACCTCGTTCTGGTCGACTCATTTTCCAACTGGTTTGAACTTGACCAACTGACCTCCCTCACGTCTGAGATGGTCATCAAGAAGCTGAAAAGACAATTCTCAGCCTATGGCGCTCCTGTCATTCTGAGAACCGACAACGGTCCACAGTTCACCAGCCACTTGTTCAAGCTTTTCGCAGACCGATGGAACTTCCAGCGCGTCACAAGCAGTCCCGAGTATCCACAGAGTAATGGACTCGCTGAACGCGCTGTCAGAAGCGCCAAGCACTTCCTGGAGGGAGCGCGCATTTCAAAGTCAGACGTCTATCTCGATCTCCTGAATCTCAGAAACATCGCAAGGGACGGAACCTTGGGGTCACCAGCACAGCGGCTGCTGTCGAGGGTGACGAGGTCTCCGGTCCCCATCGCACAACAGCAGCTGGTTCCTCGGGTGTTGAAGCCCGCCACTATCCAGCAACGTCTCCAAGAGAAGCACGACATCCAGAAACGGTCACACGACAGTTCCAGCAGACCACTCCAGCCTCTACTGCCGGGCCAGGTCGTCCGTCTACGAACTCCAACTGGACATTCTCGTCTGGGCGTTGTTGTACGCCCGACTGATGAGCCGCGATCGTACCTTGTGGACTGTGAGGGAGCGGTATACCGGAGAAGTCGACAACACCTGCTTGCTGTGAAGGAGCCCCGACCGCCGCCTGCTGATCCCTATGCTCCGCCGCTCCAGTTCCATCCACCTTTCGCAATGTCTCCCGCCCGTCCCCGCATGCCTGGCACTCCCCCACGTCCCTCTGTCTCCACTAACCACGGGGTTACACCCACCGCATGTTTCCCCCCTCGGTCACCACAATCCTCTCCCGTGCGATTTTCACCTTCAGCCTCTCCGCCTAATCCTTCAGTTGAGGGAGGGGATGGTTGGGTCCGCACGCGCTCGGGCCGTGTTAGTAGACCACCAGACAGGTATGGCGAGTATGTTTAATACACTTCCTTTCCACATTTAATCTTTAGGGGGAAGGATGTAGATTGATGATGCATGTGAATCAATCACACTTAGCCAGCATCACTAACTCCACCCCATTATAACATTTATACTAATGCCCATTCCTTGGTTGAAGCAGCTAGGATGTACTGACAACACCTCGTTTTGTAATGCTGCCAAGTTACTGTGCTGATTAAAGATGTGTGTAAATCTTATACAGTTTGAAGTGATTTACAACCACACCTGGAGTATTGGGTGCAGTTTTGGTCTCCTAATTTGAGGAAGGACATTGTTGCTATTGAGGGGGTGCAGCGTTGGTTTACAAGGTTAATTCCCGGATGGCGGGACTGTCATATGCTGAGAGAATGGAGCAGCTGGGCTTGTATACTCTGGCGTTTAGAAGGATGAGAGGATATCTTATTGAAACATATAAGATTATTAAGGGTTTAGACACGCTAGAGGCAGGAAGCATGTTCCCGATGTTGGGGGAGTCCAGAACCAGGGGCCACAGTTTAAGAATAAGGGGTAAGCCATTTAGAATGGAGATGAGGAAACACTTTTTCACACAGAGAGTGGTGAATCTGTGGAATTCTCTGCCTCAGAAGGCAGTGGAGGCCAATTCTCTGGATACTTTCAAGAGAGAGTTAGATAGAGCTCTTAAAGATAGCGGAATCCGGGGATATGGGGAGAAGGCAGGAACGGGGTACTGATTGGGGATGATCAGCCATGATCACATTGAATGGCGGTGCTGGCTCGAAGGGCTGAATGGCCTACTCCTGCACCTATTGTCTATTGTCTATTGTTCAAAAAGGGAATGGGGCAAAAGATAGGAAACTATTGGCCAGTTAGTCTGCCTTCTGTGGTTGGTAAGATTTTGCTCAGGTTGGTAAGTGTCCATTACTAAGGTTGACGTTTCCGAGTACCAAGAAGCACATGTTTAAAATCGGCCGAAGTCAGCATGGTTTTGTGAAGGGGAGATCTTGTCTAAGAAATCATTTGGAATTCTTTGAGGACGTTAATAGACAAAGAAGAGTTAGTGGACGTAGTTTACTTTGATTTTCAGAAGGCTTTTGATGAAGTGCCACATGTAAAGGGGCTGTCCCACTTGGGCGACTTAATTGGCGAGTTTAGAAGAGTTTGAAAAAATGTCATGTTGAAGACCTCCTTCAACTATGTAGAAGACCTCCTTCAACTATGTTGAAGACTAGCTTCGACTAGCTACGACTAGCTACGACTAACTTCGGGAAAATTGGACACCGAATAGTGGAGAGTGAAGACGACCTCCTTCGATCTCCTTCGACCTCCCTTCGACTATGATGAAGACTATCTACGACTACCTTCGACTACCCACGATTACCTACGACTAACATGCCGACCTACTACGACCTACTACGACTAAACCTACGAGTAAAAAAAAAAAAGATTTTTTTCCATGGCGACCTTTTTTTACTCGCGGGCATTTTTTAACATATTGAAAAAAACGCCGCGACCTAGCTGAGGCCTCGAGTACGCGGGGACCACTCTCGAGCATGAAGGAGAGTTGCGAAGACCTCCTACGACCTCGTGTTGACCATGCTGCGAGCATGAGTCGAGGGCAAACTCGCCAGAACTCGCGGATTAGGTCGCCCAAGCTGAGAATCCATCGTGTTGTAGGGAAGATACTAGCGTGGATAGAATGGCTGAATGGTACAAACGGCAGAGTGGGAATAAAGGGGGCTTTTTCTGGTTGGGTACTGGTGACTGGCCAATTAACCTACAAACCTGCACGTCTTTGAGATGTGGGAGAACCTGGAGCATTTGCAGGAAACCCAACGCAGTCACAGGGAGAATTGTAGGGAAAGGGGAGATATATATATCAGGCCATAATTCATCACATGAGTGCCAACTATGGCAGCTGCAGTTCAAAGCGCCCAAATATGAGGCCATTCACTCGTGGTCTGAAACAGCGACTCTACATGTTTTCTAAGTAGTTATATAATTAGTAAGTGAGGAGGGGCGTTTGCAGGAATTGCCAGCGAACAAGTTCAATGAATGATTAAAGAAGGTGTAGGAATGTTGGGCTGGAATGAAGAGTGAGCTTGTGTTACATAAACCCTTGATTCGACTTCTGTCAGGATTTACCACATTCACTTCTGGGCCTTCTGCTCTGTCTGAAGTGATTGCTGGATGTCCTGATTGATATTCTTATAGATCTTCATTGGCAGTGAACCAATTCAAACTGTCCCAAGCTTGTGGAACATGCTTAAGAAATGCAAGTTTTTTTTTCAAAAGAAGAAAAAAAAAATCATTGAAATGGGTTGGAAAGTACAGAGTGTACTTTCCATTGTTTGGGAAAAAATCTCCACGAATGAATGAGGGAACAGATTGTATATTTTTAACGATGGAGATCTGGCCAATATATCCGCCATTGTGGGCGGTCACGGTGGCGCAGCGGTAGAGTTGCTGCCTCACAGCGCCAGAGACCCGGGTTCGATCCCGACTACGGGTGCTGTCTGTACGGAGATTGTACGTTCTCACCGTGACCTGCGTGGGTTTCCTCCGAGATCTCCGGTTTCCTCCCACACTCCAAAGACGTACAGGAATGTAGGTTAATTGGCTTGGTGTAAAAGGTAAAATTGTCCCTAGTGTGTGTAGGATAGTGTTAATCGCTGGTCGGCGCGGACTCGGTGGGCCGAAGGGCCTGTTCCCACGCTGTATCTCTCTAAACTAAACTAAACTAAACTAAACAGAAAATCTTTTAAAATCTCTGTCTCAGAATCAGCTATTTCTGCCTGCCATCCATCTTTTAGTTTAGTTTAGAGATACAGCGCGGAAACAGGCCCTTCGGCCCACCGAGTCCGCGCCGACCAGCGATCAACCATACACGAACACTACCCTGCACACGAGGGACAATTTACAATCTTTACTGAAGCCAATTAACTGAAGTCAACGAACCTACGAACCTGCACGTCTTTGGAGTGTGGGACGAAACCCGAGCACCCGGAGAAAACCCACGCGGGTCACGGGGAGAACGAACAAACTCCGTACAGACAGCGACCCGTAGTCAGGATGGAACCCGGGTCTCTGGCGCTGTGAGGCAGCAACTCTACCGCTGCGCAGCCCTGCCGCCCATCTGTTGTTTCACTTGACTTTTCTCTCTCTGTTGGTACAGTCTGACCTGTTGTTCTGAAGAAGGGTCTCGACCTGAAACATCACCCATACCTTCTCTCCAGAGATGATGCCTGTCCCGCTGAGTTACTCCAGCACTTTGTGTCTATCTGCTGGTCAAACTATTGGCAACACTCAACACAGGCAAAGAAGAATATTGTGCTTGCATCTGCTCCCATGAACTCATTTGGTCTTACCCCATCAGAGATATTCCCTTTGTCCTATGCGTCCCTGACCCACCTCCTCCGCTACTGAAAACTGACTTGTATTCTCTCCTGCGTAGGAAGGAACTACAGATGTTGGTTTAAATCGAAGGTAGACACAAAATACTGGAGTGACTCAGCGGGACAGGCAGCATCTCTGGAGAGAAGGAATGGGTGACGCAGACTGGGCGATCGTTTCACGGAACACCTTCGCTCAGTCCGCCTGAACCAACCTGATCTCCCGGTTGCCAAACACTTTAATTCTCCTTCCCATTCCCACACTGACCTTTCTGTCCTCGGCCTCCTCCATTGTCAGAGTGAGGCTAAACGCAAATTGGAGGAACAGCATCTCATATTTCGCTCGGGCAGCTTACAGCCCAGTGGTATGAATATTGATTTCTCTCACTTCAGGTAACCCCGGCATTCCCTCTCTCTCTATCCCTCCCCCACCCAAGTCGCACCAGCTTCTCGTTCTCACCCAACAAACAGCTAACAATGGCCTGTTTCCTTTATCATCGTTACTATTTTGCATATCTTTCATTCATTGTTCTTTATCTCTCCGCATCACCGTCTATATCTCTTGTTTCCCTTTTCCCTAACCAGTCTGAAGAAGGGTCTCGATCCGATACGTCACCTGGAGTAGTGTGTGCAGTTTTGGTCCCCTAATTTGAGGAAGGACATTCTAGCTATTGAGGGAGTGCAGCTTAGGTTTACAAGGTTAATTCCCGGGATGGCGGGACCGTCATATGCTGAGAGAATGGAGCGGCTGGGCTTGTACACTCTGGAGGTTGGAAGGATGAGAGGATATCTCATTGAAACATACAAGATTGTTAAGGGCTTGGACACGCTGGAGGCAGGAAACATGTTCCTGATGTTGGGGGAGTCCAGAACCAGGGGCCACACAGTTTAAGAATAAGGAGTAAGCCATTTAGAACGGAGACGAGGAAACACTTTTTTCTCACAGAGAGTGGTGAGTCTGTGGGATTCTCTGCCTCAGAGGGTGGTGGAGGCAGGTTCTCTGGATGCTTTCAAGAGAGAGCTAGATAGGGCTCTTAAAAATAGCAGACTCAGGGGATATGGGGAGAAGGCAGGAACGGGGTACTGATTGGCGTTGATCAGCCATGATCACATTGAATGGCGGTGCTGGCTCGAAGGGCCGAATGGCCTACTCCTGCACCTATTGTCTATTGTCACCCGTTCCTTCTCTCCAGAGACGCTGCCTGTCCCGTTGAGTTACTCCAGCTTTTTGTGTCGATCTTCGGTTTAAACCAGCATCTGCAGTTCCTTCCCACACAGATAGGTGATGGTCGTGGCATCATATTCGGAACAGACATTGTGGGCCGAAGGGCCTGTTCTATGTTGATCATTCAACCCCAGTGTGGCAGCAGTCAGTACAGGAGGTCTATTGCATAAAGGTAGGCTGAAAGGGAAGGCGGCAGGTGTTAGGAGCCTTTGATCTTTCCACCATGCACCGTTTATGCCAAAGCTTTGATAAATAAAAGGAGAATATTACATGCCATTTGCTTTCCAATCCTGTTGTGACCCATCCTGCGCAGAATGGCAAAGAGACCCTCTTCAAAGTATGAATGGGTTTCGAGTTTAAACAAGGCATCGGATCAAGCGATCAAATAGATTTGATTTTGTTTTTTAAGTTATTCTGTTTCCTTTCAAGTGAAAATAAAGTGAGATGAGTCACGTCAGGGCCATGGGTGCATGGCTGTTGACCAATCCTTCACAAAGGGAGAACATTGCTTTGAAACTTGAAACCATTGAAAGGCACACCACTGGTATCCTCCTCGCTCTGACAAAGACCGGCTTCCCTGCTGACTGAGGGTGGGGCGGGGAGAGTGGCGACGGGACCGTTGACCTTTCAGGCCACGTCCCAGCATCAGGAATTCTTTCTCCCTCCGCAGATGCTGCTCGACCCGCCGAGTTCCTCCAGCAGATTGTCCCCTGCTCTTCTATTTCTTCTTCTTGCGTATGGCGTGCACAGCCTAAAGTTGTAGGGCAACTTGTTCTGTTTGATCTTACTTGATTGTGCACGCCAGGTTGATTGCATTCGTCGAAACAGGGCGGACTACGGGAAGGTTGCAATCTCCCACCCCATCCCCGCCCGCCCCCCCCCCCCCCATCCCCCCCCCTGCTCCAGACACCAGCATCCGCAGTCTCGCAAAGTCTACAGAGGCAAAGTCTTGCCCCTATCTTGCCAAGGCAGGTGGCCCTGCCACGTCAAAGGGTCACCTTAGCAAATGAGTTATTCTGCCTGCGTTGGCATAACCACGGGCAGTGCCACCCTAGTAAGGGTTTGCTGTGCCCTCCCATCCCGTCCCGTCAAATCCTGTCCCGTCTCATCCCATCCCCTCTTCTTGCGTTCCCGTCCCTTCCCATCCAGTCCCGTCCCGTCCCTTCCCATCCAGTCCCATCCCATCTCCTCCCGTCCAGTCCTATCCAGCGGTGGAGGGCAGCGCTGGGGTGCAGTAGTTGACCCAGTGTTGCCTACCTCATATCACATCCTCAGCTGTGACAGGGGCTTCAACCCGTGTAACCCTAGTGGCCGCAGCGCTTGGCCCGCTTATAGCCCAGCGGTATGAATATTGATTTCTCTAATTTCAAGTAAGCCCTGCATTCCCTCTCTCTCTCTCCCTGTCCCTCCGCCACCCCAGTCGTCCTGCCAGTTATCACCTCTTCCACAGCCAACAATGGACCATTGTGGGCTCCACCTTTCCTTGGTCATCGGTGCCGGCTATGATCTGTTCTGTACCTTTTCATACCTCTAGTTTCCCTCTCCCCTGACTGAGTCTGAAGGATTCGACCCAAAACGTCACGGGTTATTGATTAGGGACGATCAGCCATGATCGCAATGAATGGCGGTGCTGGCTCGAAGGGCCGAATGGCCTCCTCCTGCACCTATTTTCGATGTTTCCATGTCACCCATTGCTTTTCTTCAGGGATGCTGCCTGACCTGCTGTGTTACTCCAGCATTTTGTTCTATCTTTGGGAAAGACGCTCTTCTGGCCTGGTGTGGGGTTGGCTCTGGGAAGGTCTCCCTCGAATACATGTGAGTCGGTGAGAAGGACTGAGTAGGGAAGAATGGGAGCAGAGTGGTGGCTGAGTTCAACCCGCAGTGCAGAGTTTGCCCACAAGATGGCAGGCATGACCCTGCAGTGACTTCAAAATCTCTTTTGTTTCACATGCCTCAAGCTCATCACAGGCGTTTCAATTTAAATCCTGCTGCTGCCACCTTTCACGTGACTTTGACCATCTTGTTTCAGAATTCATGTACGTGAGGAATCATGAGGAGGGAGTGACTGGGGTTGTAGTGGAGAAAGTTTAGTTTTGTGAAACAGCATTGAAACAGGCCCTTCGGCCCACCGAGTCCACACTGACCATCGTTCACACACTAGTTCCATGTTATCCCACAGTGCCAGAGACCCTTCGGCCCACCGAGTCCACACTGACCATCGATCACCCATTCACACACTAGTTCTATGTTATCCCACAGTGCCAGAGGCCCTTCGGCCCACCGAGTCCGTGCCGACCAGCGATTCCCGCACACTGTCCCTACACATACAAGGGGGCAATTTACAGAGGGCCAATTAACCTACAAACCCGCACGTCTTTGGGATGTGGAAGAAAACCAGAGCACCCGGAGAAAACCCACGCGGTCACAGGGAAAACATGCAAACTCCGTATAGACAGCACCTGTGGTCAGGATGGAACCCGGGTCTCTGGCGCTGTGATTCACACCCACATTCCACCCAAACACATACTCACACACCCGTGGGCATGTGAACACGCTTACTCTCACATGCAATCCTCACTGCTGCCACACGCTAATGTTCACACACGCGCACACGCATCCATACTGATACTCCTATTCACACTCCCACTCTCTCTCTCACACCCACAACCTCATCCACACTTGCATGGACATTCACGCTCGCACTCACTCACGCTTACAAATTCACTTTCACCTACAGGTTCACTCTTACACTCACACTTGTACAAACCATTGCACACACACACAGATGTGCACATTCCATCACACATATTCACTCATATTTAGTCCCTGCACACTTCCACTCCACACACATTCACGCAAATACACACTCACACTTACTCACATATATTCATACTCTGTGTCATGGCCTCGCACTATCTCACACCTATACTCACACTCTTTTGCACACACGGGCATTTACTTATACTTCCACATACATATAGAACCAATACACTCACACAACCATTCACACGCTCTCACATTCCCTTAAGAAGCACACACACGCATGCACACAAGCACATGCACACACACACACACGCACACACACACACACACACACACACACACACACACACACACACACACGCACGCACGCACGCACGCACGCACGCACACACACACACACACACACACACACACACACACACACACACACACACACACACACACACGGGTTGATTATGTGTGTAGAAAGGAACTGCAGATGCCCGTATATACCGAAGATAGGCACAAAGTGCTGGAGTAACTCGGCGGGTCAGGCAGCATCTGTGGAGAACATGGATAGGTGACGTTTCACAGAGTGCTGGAGTAACTCAGCGGGTCAGGCAGCATCTGTGGAGAACATGGATAGGTGACGTTTCACAGAGTGCTGGAGTAACTCAGCGGGTCAGGCAGCATCTGTGGAGAACATGGATAGGTGACGTTTCGCAGAGTGCTGGAGTAACTCAGCGGGTCAGGCAGCATCTGTGGAGAACATGGATAGGTGACGTTTCACAGAGTGCTGGAGTAACTCAGCGGGTCAGGCAGCATCTGTGGAGAACATGGATAGGTGACGTTTCACAGAGTGCTGGAGTAACTCAGCGGGTCAGGCAGCATCTGTGGAGAACATGGATAGGTGACGTTTCACAGAGTGCTGGAGTAACTCAGCGGGTCAGGCAGCATCTGTGGAGAACATGGATAGGTGACGTTTCACAGAGTGCTGGAGTAACTCAGCGGGTCAGGCAGCATCTGTGGAGAACATG
Organism: Malacoraja senta; assembly: GCA_038087875.1. Lineage (NCBI taxonomy): Eukaryota > Metazoa > Chordata > Chondrichthyes > Rajiformes > Rajidae > Malacoraja > Malacoraja senta. The sequence goes on from CM075998.1 coordinate 3,573,750, forward strand.
GATAGGTGACGTTTCACAGAGTGCTGGAGTAACTCAGCGGGTCAGGCAGCATCTCTGGAGAAAAAGGGAGGGTGAAGTCTCAGGTCTGGACCCTTCTTCAGATTCAAACTTTCAGACACCCATCCTTTTACTCCTGAGATGCTGCCTGACCCGCTGAGTTACTCCAGGGTTGATCCAGTTACACACAGTAGCACAGTTGTGCTGACTCACAGAGCCAGAGACCCTTCGGCCCACCGAGTCCGTGCCGACCAGCGATCCCCGCACACTGTCCTACACACACGAGGGACAATTTGCAGTTTTTACCAAAGCCAATTAACATACAAGCCTGTTTAAGAAGGAACTGCAGATGCTGGAAAATCGAAGGTAGACAAAAATGCTGGAGAAACTCAGCGGGTTTCTCCAGCATTTTTGTCTCCCTAACATACAAGCCTGTACGTCTTTGGAGTGTGGGAGGAAACCGGAGCACTTGGGGAAAACCCACGCAGGTCACGGGGAGAAGGTACAAACTCCGTACAGACAGCACCCGTGGTCAGGATGGAACCCGGGTCTCTGGCGCTGTGAGGCAGCAACTCTACCGCTGTGCCGAAGGGCCTTTTTCCATGCTGTATAACTAAACTAAGGTAAACCATGGAATATCTGACTGCTTCGGATTCCTATCAGCTGATGAATCCACATCAGCACCTGGGCTTTCGTACTCAGAAAAACAAGCTTTGATTCAGCGCAAGCAGAGAGGGGAACAAAAACAGTGGAGATTTGTTCTCAACAATAGAACAATTCAAAGGCAGAAACAAAGCCATTTTTGTATCTGTGAATTGCAGAATATCCGCCGATTGCAGCTCCCTTTCTGTTCGAGTGGGGTCACAGTCCCGAAGCGCGGGGAGAGAGGTTGCTGCTCACACAGACAAAAACAACATCCTGCTGGGAGCTCACTTCTCGCCACCTCCCTGCCGCCGGCTACAGTGGCTTCACCCGGGGAGTGGGTTCACCAGCGGGTCAGCCCCCCCCCGGGCAATCCCCGCTCCCCCTCTCTCACGTGAGTTTTCCTTAATCACAAAATAACAACCCCGAATCCGGGAAGCGTCGGGCAGCGCCTGTGGGGAGAGAGAGAGAGAGAAAAAACACACAGTGGGCGGCACACAGTGGCGCAGCGGGTAGCTGCCTCACCGTGCCACAGACTCGGGTTCCACCCGACCTCGGGTGCTGTCTGTGTGGAGTTTACTCGTTCTACATGTGACCACGTGGGTTTCCTCCGGGTGCTCGGGTTTCCTCCCACATCCCAAAGACGTGCGGGTTTGTAGGTCTACTGGCCCTCTGTAAATTGCCCCCCTAGTGTGTAGGGAGTGGATGAGAAAGTGGGATAACATCGAATTAGTGTGAACGGGTGATTGGTGGTCGTTGAGGATTAGATGGGCCGAAGGGCCTGTTTCCCTGCTGTATCAGACTTCCACCATTTCCAGATTTCTGATTTTTAGGCGGTAATCGATTGGCCTTTGAACAGTTTTGTTTGCCAGCTAAAACATGGTGCGATGAAAACAATTGCTTAGTTTGCAGCATGGAAACAGGCCCTTCGGCCCACCATGTCCATGCCGACCATTAATCACCCATTCATACTAGTTGTATGTTGCCCAATTTTCTCATCCACTCCCTGCACACTAAGGACAATTTACAGAGGGCCAATTAACCTACAAACCTGCACGCCTTTGGAACGTGGGAGGAAACTGGAGGAAACCCACGCAGTCACTGGGAGAACGTGCAAGCTCCACACAGACAACAACGGAGGCAGCACTACCTACTGTATCCGAAGATAGACCCAAAAAGGAAGGGTAACTCCAGAGACGCGAGGAGCATCTCTGGAGAGAAGGAATGGGTGACGTTTCGGGCCGAGACCCTTCGGGAAAGGGAAACGAGAGATAAAGAACAATGAATGAAAGATATGCAAAAATAGTAACGATGATAAAGGAAACAGGCCATTGTTAGCTGTTTGTTGGGTGAGAACGAGAAGCTGGTGCGACTTGGGTGGGGGAGGGATAGAGAGAGAGGGAATGCCGGGGCTACCTGAAGTGAGAAAAATCAATATTCATACCACTGGGCTGTAAGCTGCCCAAGCGATATATAATAATAATAATAATGAATTTTATTTACGGGCGCCTTATACCGAGGTCTCAAGGACACCTTACAGAGATTTATAGGAAACATATAATCAGAATTTAAAAAATAAGTTATAAAGACCAATACACAAATCAGGGACAGAATTCCTTCCAAAAAGACAAAAAAAGAAAATCAGAAGCACAATTTGAGGAGAGAGCAGCGGCAACGAAAACCGCGCCAGCGTCCACTCTCCCCTCCGATATATGAGATGCTGTTGGTAGACAAAACTGCTGGAGAAACTCAGCGGGTGAGGCAGCATCTATGGAGCGAAGGAAATAGGCGACGTTTCGGGTCAAGACCCTTCTTACGACCCGAAACGTCGCCTATTTCCTTCGCTCCATAGATGCTGCCTCACCCGCTGAGTTTCTCCAGCATTTTTGTCTACCTTCGATTTTCCAGCATCTGCAGTTCCTCCTTAAACATATGAGATGCTGTTCATCTGCTGTATTCGTTGTTCTTGATGTGGACTCGTATACATCGGCGAGACCAAGCGCAGACTGGGCGATCATTGCGCGGAACACCTTCGCTCAGTCCACCTTGGCCTACGGGATCTCCCGGTTGCCAAACACTTTAAATTCCCTTCCCATTCCCTCTCTCTCTGTTCCTCCCCCACCCTAGTCGCCTGCTTTCACTGTTCGTATCCTATTGTTATTACCACCTCCAGAGCCAACAATGGACCATTGTGAGCTCCTTGGCCATCGGTGTCTTCGCTGCTTTATTCTGTACCTTTTCATACCTCTAGTTTCCCTCTCCCCTGAATCTCAGCCTGAAGAAGGGTCTCAACCCGAAACGGCACCTATTCCATTCTCTCCAGAGATGCTGCCTGTCCTGCTGAGTTACTCCAGCATTTTGTGTCTATCTCCAGTGGATTCGTTTAGTTTGGTTCAGTTCAGAGATACAGCGCGGAAACAGGCCCTTCGGCCCACCCAGACCGTGCCGGCCACCTCCTGGTGATTATTTCGGCGACTGCCGGCGTCATATCAGTGTCGCCAAAAGATTTCGAACATTTCAAACTCCTGCGGAGACAAAGATAATGTTGCGACACTTGAAAAAACACCGCGCGTCATTCGTCATCACGCCGCGTCACGCAGCGTCACCGCCGCATCACGCCCCCAAATTTTTCGGTGACCTGATACGTCAGGCAATGATGCCGGCAGTTGCCGAAAAAATCGCCAAGTGGGACAGACCCATAACACACACTGGGGACAATTTTACATTTATACCAAGCCAACTAACCGACAAACCTGTACGCCTTTGGATTGTTGGACTTTAGCTCGGAGCGCTGGAGAACAAAGTGGGGGAGGTTATACTTAAGGGCCTGTTCCACGATGCGAGTTTACCCAAGAGCTCTCCCGAGTTTAAAAAATAATCAAACTCGTGGTAAGTACGTAGAATGTACGTAGCGGGTACATCGGAGCTCGTGGACGTCTCGTAGCGGCTCGTAACGCTAACGGCAGGTACTCGGGAAACGCGGTAAGCTCATGAAGCTTTTTCAACAGTGTGAAAATTTTCCAAGAGTGAAGAAATACTCGTGATGAAGTACCACGAGTTTGATTTTTTTTGTTAACTCGGGAGAGCTCTTGGGGTCACTCGTGGAGCCGTGAACCTTTTGAGCATCTGAACAGGGGCTTTAATTCCTGCCGAACCTTGGCGAAACTACACCTTAGATTCTTGTGCTCGGTTGACTTCTGCAAGGCTTGGAGGCGGCACTGTGCTAATTTGCCAGAATGAATTCAGTTGTCTGTGTGGCTGGATAAACTTGGCTTGCATTTCCCTCGCGTTTAGAAGGTCGGGAGGTGATCAGGTTTAAATGATGTACGGACTCTCGCAGGGAGAAACAATGTCCCTAGCTGTGGGGGCAGTCCGGATCAATGGTCCGTAATATTAAATCCAGGTGGCAAAACTACCTGGGATGACGTCAGGAAGTAATTAGTCTATTTGGAACATTTCCACCTGATGTCTGTTGTTGTTGTGGGATAAATGGACATTTAAAGTCCAAGATCAAAGGGCTTTTCTGGTCTAAGCATATCAAGAGATGATCAAAGGGATAAGGACCCAAAACTTTGATCACCCCTAACTGGCCAGTCACACCATGTGATGTAATGCAGTTTATAAAAGTGCCTTACACGCATAGGTATATATCCATTGTTTCCCTTCAAAAAGAAAATGAACTCATAGAGACCGTCTATTAATACATTGTAAATGACACAATGAGTTAACTATTTACATTATCGTACAGTTAGAAATTTGAACCTGGCCTGACTTTGTTCAATCGCTTGGTCTTTGTCAAAGCTGCCACAGCCAGACATAAAAAC
>CM075998.1:3578412-3620340 GCA_038087875.1 Malacoraja senta
GACTCATAGTGGAGACCCGTTCTATATATACATTGTAAATGACACAATGGAGTTAACTATTTACATTATCGTACAGTTAGAAATTTGAACCTGGCCTGACTTTGTTCAATCGCTTGGTCTTTGTCAAAGCTGCCACAGCCAGACATTAAAAACAGATTTTTTTTTCCACGAGTAGTAGCTCTACTCAATAACCAAAAATCTGTAGCCTCCTTTTGCTCTGGTATTTTATTTCATTTGCACGTTTAATGAGAATGTTTTATGATTAATGTTTTATGTGTCATTCCGAACTGTCACTGTATGTCATGTTGTCACTTGTGGGCGGAGCACCAAGGCAAATTCTTGTATGTTGAATATACTTGGCCAATAAACTTATTCATTCATGAGTTAGATGTGTCCCTTGTGGCTAAAGGGATCAGGGGGTATGGAGAGAAAGCAGGTACAGGATACTGAGTTGGATGATCAGCCATGATCATATTGATGGCGGTGCGGGCTCGAAGGGCCGAATGGCCTACTCCTGCACCTATTGTCTATGTTTCTATGAAGTTCCCCACTGGAGAGCTGGACCCAAACAGCGATTTTTCCAGCACTCTACCACAATCTGAAGAAGGGTCCTGACCCGAAGTATCATCTGTCCATTCCCCTCCCCAGATGCTGCTTGACCTGCTGAGTACCTCCAGCACTTTGTATTTTCCTCAAGTTTCCAGCATCTGCAGTTCCTTGTATCCCTAATGTAATCAACTCACTTAAAAAAAATTATACAAATACTTTTATTCCAAAAAAAATTAAAATATATATACAAATTAGCACAATCAAAGACTGCCTATGTTGACAGTTTTACAAATTAAATATAACGCCAACTTTATTAACAAAACACTCAACCTCCCGCGGCGACCAGCATCGGGAAGGCCTCCAAATTCCCCGTAGACACCGTGTGTTATCCTCTGCAGGGACACGCGGGCACGGACGTAACCCCGGAAAAGGGGCAAGCAGTCAACCTTCAACTACACCTGTATTCAGCTCACATGGATACCCAAGCAGTGTTGATTCCAATATGGTGGCTCCCATGACAAAGGGTCGTAGAGTCGTACAGCGTGGAAACAGGCCTTCGGCCCAAATTGGATTATCGGTAGAGTTACTTCCTTACAGTGCCAGAGACCCGGGTTCCATCTTGACCACGGGTGCTGTCTGTAGGGAGTTTGCCGTTCTCCCCGTGAGTTTTCTCCGGCTGCTTCGGTTTCCTCCCACACTCCAAAGACGTACAGGTTTGTCAGCTTATTGGCTTGGGTAAAGTTGTAAAGTTGTCCCTCTTGTGTAAGATAGTGTTAGTGTGTGAGGATGGCTCGTCGGCATGGACTCGGTGGGCCGAAGACCTGTTTCAGCGCTGGGTCTCTAAAATCTAAAGTAAAGGCCCAAAACGTCACCAGTTCATGTTGTCCACAGATGCTGCCTGGCCCGTTGAGTTACTCCAGCACTTTGTGTCCTTGTGTGTCTTAACTGGCGTCTGCAGTTTGTAGTTTCCGCAGTTTGACTTGCTCAGATAATCCTCTATTTCGGTCAAAGGGGAAACACTTTGAACAAAATACACTTTTCTGCGGGAATGAACATTGGTTGGAGTGGTTGCCTTGATTTGAGAGACAGGGGCAATACATGTGCCTGTTGTGAGGTAGGCTCAACTGCAGATGCTGGTTTAAACCCGCAGATAGACACAAAAAGCTGGAGTAACTCAGCGGGACAGGCAGCATCTCTGGGGAGAAGGAAAGGGTGATGTTTCGGGTTGAGATTCAGACTAGTTAGGACAGACAAAGAACAATGACTGCACCGAGGGGCAGCATTTGTTGTTCTTTATCTCTCTACATCATCGTCTATATCTCTCGTTTCCTTTTCCCTAACTAGTCTGAAGAAGGGTCTCGACCCGAAACGTCACCCGTTCCTTCTCTCCAGAGATGCTGCCTGTCCCGCTGAGTTACTCCAGCATTTTGTGTCTATCTTTCATTCATTTATTCTATATCTCTCTATACTTGTGTAGAGTAAGGTAGGCTCACTCTGCCCCCCCCCCCCGCCCCCCCACCCCGCTCATTCCCCACCCACACAGCTTGGCTATCGCGACCGAGCGCTTGGAAGGAACCGATGAACTGGAGCGGCAAGGAGCGGAGGAAGGCTGCTCCTTCATGTGTGGCAACGCTGCAGCCGCTGCCCAGCAATTGAAGTGGCCCCTGATAGAAAGCCAGCTAGCACAGAGGGGGAGGGGGTGAGAGGTGGCACTTTGTACGGTTACCTTGAGTGGGGGGGGGGGGGGGGGGAATGCTCCCTTGGAAACAGAACACACAGAAACCTGGTGAATAATTCCCATTGCAGCATTCTGATGGAGCGTGTTCTTTGTGATCCAGGTGCAGCAGAGGTTCACCTGCATCTCCTCCAACCTCATCTATTGCATCCGCTGCTCTAGATGTCAGCTGCTCCACATCGGTGAGACCAAGCGTAGGCTTGGCGATCGCTTCTCACAACACCTCCGCTCGGTTCGCAATAACCAACCTGATCTCCCTGTGACTCAGCACTTCAACTCCCCGTCCCATTCCCAATCCGACCTTTCTGTCCTGGGCCTCCTCCATGGTCAGAGTGAGTCCCACCGCAAATGGAGGAGCAGCACCTCATATTTCGCTTGGGCAGTTTGCACCCCAGCGGAATGAACATTGACTTCTCCAATTTCAGGTAGTCCCTACTTTCTCCTCCCCTTCCCAGCTCTCCCTCAGCCCACTGGCTCCACCTCTTCCTTTCTTCCTCCCGCCCCCCCCCCCCCCACCCTCACATCAGTCTGAAGAAGGGTTTCGACCCGAAACGTTGCCTATTTCCTTCGCTCCATAGGTGCTGCCTCACCCGCTGAGTTTCTCCAGCATTTTTGTCTACCTTCTTTGTGATCAACCGTGATACCTCCCAACAGCAGGGAATGTCCGAATTAAAAAGCGTTACGATTGCAATATTGAAAGTGTCCGCATTATTTCAGTTTGAGATTTCAGTATACATGAGTGAGTAAGCATCAACAGAGCCCAAGGCATTTTATACATTTGTTGAAAAACAAGATGGTGGCTCGGGAAAAGGTCGGTCCACTCGAGGACAAAGGAGGGGATCTGTGTCTGGAGCCAGAGGAAGTGTGAGTACTTCACCCGGAGTAGTCACCGAGGAGAAGGTCATGGATGATGGTGAGATCAGGGAGGGGTCGGTCCTCCCCAAACCCTTGCTGAGAATATCCCAGCAAGCCACGGCCAAGCCCACCGCCGGCAGGCCCCGGCCCTCAGTTCAGCTGAAGAAGGGTTTAGGCCCGAAACGTTGCCTATTTCTTTCGCTCCATAGATGCTGCCTCACCCGCTGAGTTTCTCCAGCATTTTTGTCTACCTTCGATTCAGTTTATTGTCACGTGTACCTGAGGTACAGTGAAAAGCTGTACCTCACCTATTCCTTTGCTCCAGGGATGCTGCCTGACCCGCTGAGTTACTCCAGCGCTTTGTGTCTGTCTTCGGTGGATTAGTTTAGTTTGGTTTAGTTTTGAGCTACAGCGCAGAAACAGGCCCTTCGGCCCTCCGAGTCCGCGCCGACCAGCGATCCCCGCACACTTACCCTAACTTACACACGCCAGGGACAATTCACATTTAGACCAAGCCAATTAACCCACAAATCTGTGCGTCTTTGGAGTGTGGGAGGAAACCGGAGCACCCGGAGAAAACCCACGCAGGTCCACGGGGAGAACGTACAAACTCCGTACAGACAGCGCCCGTAGTCGGGACCGAACTCGGGTCTCCGGCGCTGTGAGGAAGCAACTCTACCGCTGCCCCACCGTGCCACTTAACTGGGCTTTGGTAAAAGTGTATATTGACCCAGTGTTACTAATACGGGCCGATCACTGTTACTGCATTGTATCTCTAAAGTTTAAAGTCTAAACGAGATCTAACATTCCGAAAGACCCTTTCAGCCAGGATAAGTTCCAGGTGAAGGGGAAAAGATTTAATAGGAATCTGAGGGGTAACTTTTTCACACGGAGGGAGGTGGGTGTGTGGAACGAGCTGCCGGAGGAGGTAGTTGAGGCTGGGACTATCGTAAAATTTAAGAAAACAGTTGGACAGGTACACGGATGGGACAGGTTTGGAGGGATTATGGGCCAAACGCAGGCTCTAGGGACTAGTGTAGCTGGGACATTGTTGGCTTGTGTGGGCAAGTAGGGCCGAAGGCCTGTTTCCACACTGTATCACTCTATGACTATGATTCTATCTCTACTTCAGCACCACGGATACAGACTGGGGTGTTTACTCCGCCGGGCCTACTCAAGTCAGAGTATAGAAGAGAGATCGAGCAACTGCCCATATGGTGCCAGCACAACAACCTGGGCCTCAACACCAGCAACCAAGGAACTGATTGTGGACTTTGGAAGGAGTAGGATGGGGACCCACAGTCCCGTTTATATCAACGGGTCGATGGTTTGAAAGGGTCAAGAGCTTCAAATTCCTGGGCGTGCACATCTCTGAAGATCTGAAGATCTTTCCTGGTCCGAGAACAATGATGCCATTATTAAGAAAGCACATCAGCGCCTCTACTTCCTGAGAAGATTACGGAGAGTCGGTTTGTCAAGGAGGACTCTCTCTAACTTCTACAGGTGCACAGTAGAGAGCATGCTGACCAGTTGCATCGTGGCTTGGTTCGGCAACTTGAGTGCCCTGGAGAAGAAAAGACTACAAAAAGTAGTAAACACTGCCCAGTCCATCATCGGCTCTGACCTCCCTTCCATCGAGGGGATCTACCACAGTCGCTGCCTCAAAAAGGCTGGCAGCATCATCAAGGACCCACACCATCCTGGCCACACACTCATCTCCCTACTACCTTCAGGTAGAAGGAACAGGAGCCTGAAGACTGCAACGACCAGGTTCAGGAACAGCTACTTCCCCACAGCCATCAGGCTATTAAACCTGGCTCGGACATAACACTGAACTTTACTAGCCAATACTGTTATTTGCACGTTATCAGTTATTTGACCATTGTGTATATATTTATAGAATGCCTTGTAGTAAATGCCTACTATGTTCTGTTGTGCTCAAGCAAAGCAAGAATTTCATTGTCCTACCAGGGACACATGACAATAAACTCACTTGACTTGACTTGACGTTGATGGCCAGCTCCTCCATTTTGCTGCGATGATGCCAGTTTCCATCGGTTACACTTAAGTCATACGTGATAGGTGTAGAAGTAGGCCGTTCGGCCCATCGAGTCTACTCCGCCATTCAATCATGGCTGATCTATCTCTCCCTCCTAACCCCATTCTCCTGCCCTCTCCCCATAACACCTGACGCCCGCACTAATCAAGAACATACCCCAAAGCCCCTGCTCTTTGACTTTGTCTAACCAGCATCTGTCAAACACTGGGAGCGGGGACAAACAGGCAGGGGATGGGACTGGGAGACAATAAGCTGACAGGGCTCGGCCTGGCATTCTGCGGCGCTTATGGCCGGCTCGCTTCCTATTTACTGGCGGGGACGGAGTCAGTTGGAGGTGACGGCAGGCTGTCACTTTTCCCCGGGGCTGCCAGAGGCAGGCGGTGGGGCGGGGAGGAAGTGCAGCAGAGGCAGACAGAAGGAGGAGAGGCAGGGGCTGCTGCTGGAGACATTGAGGCATCGTGTCAATAATGCCGCCCATCCAAAAAGTAGACTCCGAAAGCAGTGACCCTGACTTCCCCAGGGGTCACTCGTGGAGCCGTGAACCTTTTGAGCATCTGAACACTTCGATTTAACCCTTTCAGGACCCTCTGGCATAAAGGACAGGGTTGTGACTGCTGTGTATTCCTTTGCAACACAGTGCAAACTAAGCATAGAAGTTGGGAGGTCATGTTGCAGTTGTATAAGGCGTTGGTGAGACCACATTTCGAATATTGTGTTCAGTTCTGGGCCCCATGTTATTGGAAAGATATTGTCCAGCTTGAAAGGGTTCATGGAAGATTTACCAGGATGTTGCCAGGACTAGAGGGTGTGAGCTACAGGGAGAGGTTGAGCAGGCTGGGTCTCTATTCCATGGAGCGCAGGAGGATGAGGGGTGATCTTATGGAGGTGTATAAAATCATGAGAGGAATAGATCGGGGAGATGCACAGAGTCTTTTACCCAGAGTAGGTGAATCGAGGAGCAGAGGACATAGGTTTAAGGTGAAGGGGAAAAGATTTAATAGGAATCTGAAGGGTAACTTTTTTACACAGAGAGTGGTGGGTGTATGGAACAAGCTGCCAGAGGAGGTAGTTGAGGCTGGGACTATCCTAACGTTTAAGAAGCAGTTGGACAGGTACATGGATAGGACAGGTTTGGAGGGATAGGGACCAAGCGCAGGCAGGTGGGACTAGTGTAGCTGGGACATTGTTGGCTAGTGTGGGCAAGTTGGGCCGAAGGGCCTGTTTCCACACTGTATCACTCAATGACTCTATGACACCAGATGCCATGTTCTATATCTCTCTACATCACCGTCTATATCTCGCGTTTTCCCTATCCCCCGACTCTCAGTCTGAAGGAGGGTCTCGACCCGAAACGTCACCCATTCCTTCTCTCCAGAGACGCTGCCTGTCCCGCTGAGTTACTCCAGCACCTTGTGTCCATCGCAGGTGTCGTGGAACGAGGAGCTTGCAGACACAAGATTAGCAGGAGGCCGTGTGACTTTGAAAGCAATACAATACAATTTTATTTGTCTTTTGGACAAATTTGTCATTTGGACCCCTTGAGGTCCAAACGAAATGTCGTTTCTGCAGACATACATTACAAAACGAAGAAGACCCGAGACACAACACAATTTACACATACATCCATCACAGCGCTGTGATGGAAGGCAAAAAAAAACGTATCTCTCCACTGCACTCCCCCCCCCCCCCCGATGTCAGAGTCAAAGTCAAAGCCCCCGGCGGGCGATGGTGATTGTCCCGCAGCCATTAAAGCCACGCCGGTTAATGCAAGGGTCACGCACCGGGTCTTGGTGTTAGAGCCCCGGCGCGCGCTCGCAAAGTCCGGCGGCCAAAGTCCGCGCGCTCGCAAAGTCTGGCGGCCATTCCAAGCCGCGCGGGGGGATAAAGCCCCGCTCCAGGTGCTCTTCAACCCCGCAACGCGGGCGGGAGAAGTCGCCGCTGCGGAAGCCCCGAAAAGCGGTCTCCCACCAGGGACCCGCGGGCTTCCGGTGTTGCCGTCCGCCAGACCCGCGGTTGTAGCCTCCGAATCTCCGGGGGTCGGGTAGCAGCAGCGATTGTCCCTCTGCAGCAAATGCCCGAAAGAGCGGGACACTTGGCGATGACTTCATTGCGCAGCGAATCGACTCTTCGATTGTCCGCTCGTGCACAAGGCTTTTGGGCGACCCAGTGGGACGTCTGGCTGCCACCCTCAGCAATTCCTCCATCTTTGCCCCCCTTCACTCTATCATATGAGCACCATAATATTACCAACACAATGGAGCAAAAACTCGTCAGATAGCTTTTAATATTGTCTGAAGATAGACACAAAAAGCTGGAGCAACTCAGCGGGACAGCCAGCATCTATGGAAAGAAGGAATTGGTGACAATAGACAATAGACAATAGACAATAAGTGCAGGAGTAGGCCATTCGACCCTTCGAGCCAGCACCGCCATTCAATGTGATCATGGCTGATCATCCCCAATCAGTACCCCGTTCCTGCCTACTCCCCATATCCTCTGACTCCGCTATTTTTAAGAGCCCTATCTAGCTCTCTCTTGAAAGCATCCAGAGAACCTGCCTCCACCGCCCTCGTGAGGCAGAGAATTCCACAGACTCACCACTCTCTGTGAGAAAAAGTGTTTCCTCATCTCCGTTCTAAATGGCTTACTCCTTATTCTTAAACTGTGGCCCCTGGTTCTGGACTCCCCCAACATCGGGAACATGTTTCCTGCCTCTGGCGTGTCCAAACCCTTAACAATCTTATATGTTTCAATGAGATACCCTCTCATCCTTCTAAACTCCAGAGTGTACAAGCCCAGCTGTTCCATTCTCTCAGCATATGACAGTCCCGCCATCCCGGGAATTAACCTTGTAAACCTACGCTGCACTCCCTCAATAGCATGAATGTCCTTCCTCAAAGAGCATCAGGGGAAAGGGGTGAAAGGGGTATGAGAGATATAGATGGTGATACAAGTATAGAGAGATATGGAATAAATGAATGAAAGATAGACACAAAATGCCAGAGTAACTCAGCGGGACAGGCAGCATCTATAGAGAGAAGGAATGGGTGACGCTTTGGGTCGAGACCCCTCTTCAAACTGGTCTGCTCCCTCCCTGGGTAGTTTTTCCCCTCCCTGACCCGCAGTCTGAAGTATAGTCTCGACCCGAAACCTCACCCCGTACTTCTCTCCAGAGATGCTGCCTGTCCCGCTGAGTTACTCCAGCATTTTGTGTCTATCTTCGGTGTAAACCAGCATCTGCAGTTCCATCTTACTGAAACAATAGTCAGGTCCCTTAATCAAGCAGGCTAGTACCCCATCGAACCAGTGCAGCTTACAGCTAGCAGCCCAAAAGAAGCCTCTTGTAACTGCGCCCATCTCTCAGCTTGCTTCAGTGGAATGAAAGCCTTAAGGAGAGGAAAAGCGGTTGGATACAATTTCCCCTCAGACATGGAGTTATTAAACTTGCACACCAGACAACAACATACTTTGTCACCCTCTCTCTCGACTCCTTTGTGCCAAGTGGCAAGTGGCCAGTGTCAATCCTTCAAGGGCCGAGTGAATGCTGAAACCCTTCATTCATTGAACAATGAAGCTTCTATGTATAACCGCACGGCGCAGCCTCCCTGAGGTAGGATTAAACCCTTAAGACGTGCAAGTGAAGCCAGCACACGCAGGGCGAACCATCAGATAACAAGTAGCAGGAACAATACCAGGAAAGAGAGGACTGTATCGCTCAAAGCCGATCCACCCTGGCTTTGAAGAATAGGCGACAGTATTGAGAGCTGTCTCGGAGGCAGACCACTTGTGTATAAGACATTAGTTCAGAATGATGGGCATTGAACTGAACAGTGAACCCAGATAGACACAAAATGCTGGAGTAACTCAGCGGGACAGGCAGCACCTCTGGAGAGAAGGAATGGGTGACGTTTCGGGTCGAGACCCTTCTTCAGACTTCTTCAGTGAACCCACAGCTGATTCAGAAGCTTATGTGCAGGAAGGTAACTGCAGATGCAGTTTGAATTCTTATTCTTAAACTGCAGTTTAAGAATAAGAGTTAAAGCCCTGTCCCACTGTACGAGTTCATTCCAAGAGCTCTCCTGAGTTTGTCCTGATTCGAACTCGGAGATTTACGGTGATGGCCACTCGTCGGTACTCGGGGCTCTCGTGGACATTTTTTAATGTCCTCTTTCTCCATCACATTTTTTAACATGTTGAAAAATCTTCATGAGTCTTCCCGTGCTTACCTGCCGTTAGCGAGTCTTCCCGAGTACCTGCCGTTAGCGTTGCGAGCCGCGAAGAGACGTCCCCGAGCTCCGACGTACCCGCTACGTTCATTCTCCGTGCTTACCACGAGTTTGATTTTTTTAAACTCGGGAGAGCTCTTGGAATGAACTCGTACTGTGGGACAGGGCTTTTAGGCCATTTAGATGAGGAAAAAACCAGGGAGTTGTGAATCTGTGGTATTCTCTGCCACAGAAGGCAGTGGAGGCAAATTCACTGGATGTTTTCAAGAGAGAGTTGGATTTAGCTCTTAGGGCTAAGGGAATCAAGGGATATGGGGAGAAAGCAGGAATGGGGTACTGATTCTGGATGATGAGCCATGATCATATTGGATGGCGGTGCTGGCTCGAAGCATCTGCAGTTCCTTCTTACACATGTTCAGAAAGCAATAGAGACTTGGAGGGAAATGGGCCAATTTCAAAAGGGCACCCAGAATCTATTGTGTGGACCCTTTTGAAATTGGCCCATTTCCCTCCAAGTCTCTAGGGCACCCAGAATCTTTTCTTATTCCAATGGATGGAGTTGAATGTGGACAAAGAGCTCCATACGTTGGAGTACTGTGAGCAATTCTGGGCCCCATTTCTGAGGAAGGATGTGCTGACTGCATCGCTGGAGTTCAAAAGGACGAGGGGGGGACCTCATTGAAACGTACCGAATCGTGAAAGGCCTGGATCGAGTGGACGCGGAGATGATGTTTCCACCAGTGGGAGAGTCTAGGACCAGAGGGCTCAGCCATGGATAAAAGGACGTACCTTTAGAAAGGTGATGAGGAATTTCTTCAGTCAGAGGGTGGTGAATCTGTAGAATTGCCACAGACGATGGTGGAGGCCCTGAATGGATATATCCACGTGGCTAACAGTTGTGGCACAGTGCAATGGTTGATATTCCACTCCCCTTTACTCTCATTTTTTAATCTCCATATTCTCGCTTCTTTCTCTTTATTCTTTCCCTCTTTCTCCATCACTATTTGTCTCACTATCTCTTTCTCTCTATATCTCCTTTCTTCTCTCGATCGCTCTCTCTCTTTCTATCTCCCATTCTTTTTCTCTATCTGTCTATTGCCTGCTTCATCCACCCCCCCCCCCCCCACCTCTCGCCCTCTCTCTCTCTCTCTTGTTGCAAATAGTACAACAGTGACTGCACTTTGGTGGCGTTTAAGAGGCTTTTAGATCGACACATGGATAGAGTCATAGAGTGATACAGTGTGGAAACAGGCCCTTCGGCCCAACTTGCCCACACTGGCCAACATGTCCCATCTACACTAGTCCCACCTGCCTGTGTTTGGTCCATATCCCTCCAAACCTGTCCAATCCATGTACCTGTCTAAAGGGCCTGTCCCACGGGCATGCGACTCCATGCGGCAAGCGTGACCTAACCGCAAGCGGGGGCCGTGCGGGGGCCGCGCGGAGGTCGCGGGGCCGGTCCCACTTCGATCGCCGGAGCCATATGGAGTTGTGAGGAGCTGGTCCCGAAATCGCGCGGGGCTCCGAAAAACTGACCGTGTTCAAAAATTCCATGCGGCAACGGCCTGCCGGCCCGTGCGCGCCGCATCGACGGCCGTGCGCACTGCCTCGTCGCCGGATGCACCGTCTTGACGGCACTCGACCTCCGCGCGGCCCCCGCTTGCGGTTAGGTCGCGCTTGCCGCATGGAGTCGCATGCCCGTGGGACAGGCCCTTTACTGCTTCTTAAACGTTGGGATAGTCCCAGCCTCAACTACCTCCTCTGGCAGCTCTTCCATACACCCACCAGCCTTTGAGTGGAAAAAGGTACCCCTCAGATTCCTATTAAATGTGCAGGGAATGGAGGGATATGGATCACGTGCAGGCAGAGGGAATTAGTTTAACTTGGCATCGTGTCCAGCACGGACATTGTGGGCTGAAGGGCCCGTGTAGTTCAGCTTAGTTTAGAGGCAAGTTTTGTTTTGACACAGATGCTTGGAATGCTCTGCCAGAGGTGGTGGTGGAGGCAGATTAAGGAGGCTTTCAGATACCGACATGAATATGGATCACGTGCAGGCATGTTCGGGCACGGACTTTGTGGGCCGAAGGGCCTGTTCCTGCGCTGTACTGTTCTATTTTGAAGTGGCCACATTTCAAATGCTTCGCGATGTCCCGAGGTTGTGAGGGGGGGGGAGGCTGCAGAAATCCGATTCCTTTTCTTCATCTACAGCCAAAGAGGCTGCAAATCGTTTGGCCTGTTCGCAGACGTTAGCTGGAGTTTCTAACCGTGAATGGGCCGCCAACAGGTTTGATCATTCTCAAGCCGATGAAGAGAGTGAGGGGTGCCGAAAGGCAGTTGGTGAGAGTCCAACTGGCCAGCAGGAGAGGTTGCACCAGTGAAGCCCACAATGCGAGTCAGCCGGGCGGCCATTTTGAAACAGGGACATTGCATACACTTCAAGACCGGTATTGCCACGTGAAGGAAGGAACTGCAGATGCTGGCTGAAAGCATTTAGGACTGAGATGAGGAAAAACCTTTCCACCCACAGAGTTGTGCATCTGCGGAATTCTCTGCCACAGAAGGCAGTGGAGGCCGATTCGCTGGATGTTTTCAAGAGAGAGTTAGATCTAGCTCTGAGGGCTAACGGAATCAAGGGATATGGGGAGAAAGCGGGAACGGTGTACTGATTGTAGATGACCAGCCATGATCACATTGGATGGCGGTGCTGGCTCGAAGGGCCGAATGGCCTACTCCTGCACCTGCTTTCTATGTTTCTATGCTGGATTACACCGAAGATAGACACTAAATGCTAGAGTAACTCAGCGGGCCAGGCGGATTGAAGGAATGGGTGATGTTTCGGGTTGATACCATTCTTCAGACTGAGGATGGGTGACGTTTCGGGGCGAGACCCTTCTGGTATTACTATGCTGGTTTTCACAGCTAACAATGGCCTGTCTATCATCGTGACTTTTTTTGCATATCTTTCATTCATTTGTTCTACTGCATAATCTCTCATTTTCCTTTCATCCCCCCGACTCTCAGTCTGAAGAAGGGTCTCGACCCAAAAACGTCACCCAGTCCTTCTCTCCAGAGTTGCTGCCTGACCCGCTGAGTTACCCCAGCTTTTTGTGTCTGTCTTCAGTTTGAACCAGCACCTGCAGTTCCTTCCTAAACATTGCGTTCAATAAAACCTATTTGGACTTCAGCCTTTTCTTTAACCATTTACTGCTCTATAATTCTTTAACTTAAAAATCACTTATCATTTGGAGAGGGGGCGCCAATTCCAAGGCCAATGTATCGCCCACCTTCCATTGCTCATGACCTGAAGCATAATGCAGGATAAAGAGGGAAGATTCTCACTCATAAAATATATCAGTGACCTCAATGAGTTTCTGTTACAATCCAGTTGCCACCATTACGTTTTAGTTTAGTTTAGAGAGACTGTGTGGAAACAGGGCCCTTCAGCCCACCGAGTCCACGCAGCCCAGCGATCACCCCGTACACTAATTCTATCGGAGTCTTCTTCTTTTCGTGTCCATCTTGTTTCAAATGTTGGCCTCGCTGTCATCGTCCGTCCTGAAAAGGACGCAAGCTTCCGGCGACAATCAGTGGGAGCCATCACTTGTCGCAATAGATGATGGTGGTGGCAGAATTAGCTCGGGATACTCCAAGTTTCCAGCCCCGCGACGTGGTCGCTTCTGCTACGGGGCCATTCTATCGTAGTAACTCAGCGGGTCAGGCAGCATCTCTGGGGAGAAGGAATGGGTGACGTTTCGGGTCGAGACCCTTCTTCAGGCAGTGTAACAGGCTCGCCAACAATTCATGGGTGCATTGTTTGAAGGGGAACAATGAATGAAGTTAACCCATTGTAAGAGGATGATTTGAATTGTTTGGTTCAGTTTAGTTCAGTTTAGTTCAGCGATACAGTGTGGAAACAGGCCCCACACCGACAAGCAATCACCCTGTACACTAATTCTATCCTACACTCGAGGGACAATTTACACACATACCTGCACGTCTTTGGGATGTGGGAGGAAACCGGAGCCCCCGGTGAAAACGTACCCCCGGTCACAGGCTACAAACTCCGTACAGACAGCACCCGTGGTCAGGATCGAACCCGGGTCCCTGGCGCTGTGAGGCAGCAAACTCTACCGCTGCACCACCGTGCCGCCCTACTGATATAAGTGTTTGACCGAGCCTGGTTGGATTTGAAGAGACGGCTCAATGGGTATTGTCAAGCTGGAAAGGGTGCAGAGAAGACTTACAGGGATGTGGTCAGGACTAGAGGGCCTGAGCTATAGGGCTCGGACTTTATTCCCTGATGCGTAGGAGGATGAGGGGATGATCTTACAGCGATGCATAAGATCATGAGGGAAATAGATAGAGTGAATGAACGCACATAGTCTTTTACCCAGAGTTGGGGAATCAAGAACCAGAGGACATGGAGCTAAGGTTAGAGGGGAAAGATTTAATAGGAACCCGAGGGCGTACCTCTTTTACACAGAGGGTGGTGGGTGTATGGAACGAGTGGCAGGGGAGGCAGTTGAGGCTGGGACTATCACAGCATCTAAAAAACACTTGGACAGGTGCATGGATAGGACAGGTTTGGAGGGATATGGGCCAAACGCAGGCAGGCCCTGGGACGTGCGTAGATGGGGCATGTTGGTGGTCGGTGTGGGCAAGTTGGGCCGAAGGGCCTGTTTCCACGCCGACTAGCACATGTTGTGGCTTTGACACATTGTATGAGGAACGCATTGATTTGCGAGCACAATGAATGCGGAGAAAGTCGTGTCCCCAAAAGGATTTCCTGTATATATTCCAATGAATAAAATATATTTTTATAACAAGAAAAAAAGTTTGAGTTAACTCTGGAAGGTCATCGGCTGGTGAAAGACGTGCTTTGGTGAGGCCGGAACAGGTCGGCCTCCCCGGCAGGGCGAGATGTCCGTAGGGGAATGTTGCCGCCTGGCCCGCTCCACACTGCAGGAGTGTACGTGCTGAGGGATGCACTGAAGACTCGTGCAGACAACGCCAAGGCTCTGTGGTGGAGGACCACAGTCTAGGGTCCTGTCACCTCTGGTCACTGCAGTGCTGGGCCCTGTGTGTAGGAAGGAACTGCAGATGCTGGTTTAAACCGAAGATAGACAGAAAGTGCTGGGGTAACTCAGCGGGACAGGCAGCATCTCTGGCGAGAAGGAACGGGTGACGTTTCGGGTTCTTCTTCTTCTTGCGTGTGGCGTGCACAGCCTAAAGTTGTAGGACAACCTGTTCTATTTGATCTTACTTGATTGTGCACGCCAGGTTGATTGCATTCGTCGAAACAGGGTGGACCACGTGAAGGTTGCAATCTCCCACCCCACGTTTCGGGTTGAGACCCTTCTTCAGACCTTCAGACCTTCACGAAACGTCAGCCGTTCCTTCATCTCCAGAGATGCTGCCTGTCCCGCTGAGTTACTCCAGCTTTTTGTGTCTATCTTTGGCTTAAACCAGCACCTGCAGTTCCTTGCGACATAGAACAGTACAGGACAGGAAAAAGCCCTTTGGCCCACGATGTTCGTGCCAAACATGATACCAAGTCCATTCTTATCGACCGGCACATAATACACATCCCTCCATTCCCTGCATATCCATATGCCTATCCAAAAGTGTCTTGAATGCCACTATCGTATCAGCCTCAAACACCACCCCTGGCAGCTCGTTCCAGGCACCCACCATCCTCTGCATTAAAAAACACTTTCTCTGCACTTTTCTCCTCTCACCGTAAAGCTATGCCCTCTAGTGGTTGACCCTGGGAGAAAGGTTGTGACAGTCTACCCTCTCTCTGCCTCTCATGAGATTATATACTTAGAGTCATAGAGTGATACAGTGTGGAAACAGGCCCTTTGGCCCAACTATCCCACGCCGGCCAACAATGTCCCATCTACACTAGTCCCACCTGCCTGCGCTTGGTCCATATCCCTCCAAACCTGTCTCCATCCATGTACCTGTCTAACTGTTTCTTAAACGTTGGGATAGATCAGCCATGATTGAATGGCAGAGCCGGAGTAGACTAGATGGGCCAAAGGGCCTAATTCTACTCCAAACACTTATGACTTTGGAATCTCGGAGGTTAAGGGGAGAACTTAATAGAAGTGTATAAAATGATGAGAAGCATCGATATGGTAGACAGTCAGAACCTTTTTCCCCAGGGTGGAAATGTCAAAGACCAGGTGAGAAGGGGAAGGTTTAGAGGAGGAGTGTAGGGCAGGTTTTTTTTTAACACAGATACCTGTATTTATTTATTTGTGTTTTAATTTTTTTAATTTACAACACATTCAAGCGAGCAAACATACATAGTATCACGATCAAAGGCTGCCTTTGTGGCAGTCTACAAAACAACAGTCATCAAATTATAATATCATTACAATATACACTCGACCCCCCCACCCCCACGGCGACCAGCGTTCATGGACGGCCTCCAGAGTCCGCGTGTTCCTCCTCCAGGGACACGTGGGCATGGACCGAGGCCCGGAAGAGGCGGAGGCAGCCGACTGCTGTGTGACCGTCGACTGCACGCTGCCTGAAATGGCCGCCATTTTTTTTTTGTATCGAAAATAATTGATTTGATTATGAACTCGATAGAAAAAAACGAAAATAAACAAAACCGTGGTGACATATTACAAAATCACCAAATTGTTCAGACTCTAGACTCCAAACTGCTATGTTACGAATATACTAAATAGCTATCATACAACTATGTCCCTCTCTAACACCACCCGGGCCCGGACGTAACCCCGGTAAACGGGGCAGGCAGCCGGCTCGGGCAAAGCCCTCTTCCGCCTGGAGCCGTGACTCAGCTTGGCCAGGACGCTGAGATCTGTGGGAGCCTGGATCTTGCTGCCAGGGTTGGTGATGGATATCAGTCTATCGAATCTTGGCTCCTGCTATCCCACTGTTCCATTTGACATTGTTATGAGACATTGATTGATGTGCAAAGTGTGTTTATGCCCGGCATCTATCGGTGGCTGGTTTCGGTGTTCCTGGAAGAAATGATGCCATAGTTTCGTTGTGTTTGTGACCTGACCTGTTCCACAATACTCTTGAAAGCAGAAAGTTGACCATGGTCGACACCTCTTACTAACGCGGACTCGGGCTCAGTCCAACTCTTGTATCGGGGAGCAAATGGACTCTCGTGAATCCCATGGGGTTTTCCAGGGCATGTGAGGAGGGACGTGGGACTCTGGTTCCACACGTCACGCCAACACAAGCCACTCCTGATTTTAAGCCTTTGCTTATGGGCTTAAACCCACAATGAGCAGCAAGGAACTGCGGAAAAGAGACACAAAATGCTGGAGGAACTCAGAGGGTCAGGCAGCATCTCTGGAGAAACGGAATAGGTGACATTTCAGTTCGAGATCCTTCTTCAGTCTGACTTGCCAATGCTGATCAGCATGTCCCATCTACACCAGTCCCACCTGCCTGCATTTGGTCCATATCCCTCCATGAGATATGCTATCCAAAATGCTCCCAACACTTCTGAATCCTGTGGTCACTATTCCCAGTGACATAATCCCGAAGGGTCCCCAGATGAACACTCATGTTGCACTGTTCATGTCGACCGCTCTTGCAATGAGACTGGCGTTCACATCGGAAGGCCCTGCAACTCCACGTTTGTGTTGAAGCTACATCCGATCCTCCTCCCACCCTCCTCCCTCTCGACCACTCAGCATATCCTACCATCCCCACCTCCCGCTTCTATTTATCCATCCTGCCCTCAAATACCCGCTGGCCCATTCCACATCTTTGCCATTCTCCTGTGCTCTGGAACGTAGGACAGTCATAAGTTCAGAAGTGTTAGGAGCAGAATTAGGCCATTCGGCCCATCAAGTCTACTCCGCCATTCAATCGTGGCTGATCTAACTCTCCCTCCCAACCCCATTCTCCTGCCTTCTCCTCATAACCCCTGACACCCGTACTAATCAATAAACCATCTATGTCCGCCTTAATAATATCCACTGACTTGGCCTCCACAGCCGTCTGTGGCAATGAATTCCATAGATTCCTCACCCTCTGACTAAAGAAATTCCTCCTCATCTACTTTCTTAAAATACGTCCTTCTATTCTGAGGCTGTGGCCTCTGGTCCTAAACTCTCCCACTAGTGGAAACATCCACTCGATCCAGGCCTTTCACCATTCGGCACAGTCCAGCACAGGAACAGGTCCTTCGGCCCACAATGTCCATGCCGGCCATGATGCCAATCTAAACTAACCTCATCTTCCTGAACGCCTACAATCCCTGCCCGTTCACGTGTCTGTCTCAATTTCTCTCATATGTTGCCAGTGCATTTGCCTCCACCTCCCCACCTCCCCACCTCCCAGGAAGTGCGTTCCAGGCACCTCTTGAATATATTCGTGATTATCATTTTTACAGAGCATTCGAATAATTTGTTTCTTTCCACTTGCTCTACCTTCATTTTATCTTGTATTATTCATTTACAGCAGAGTTCGATGAAACGGGCATCACAGGTAGATAGGCTACCTATCAAAAAGGCTTTTTGGCATATTGGCCTTCTTTAATCAGACAATTGAGAGATGCTGCCTGTCCCGCTGAGTTACTCCAGCTTTTTGTGTCTATCTTAGACCAGCACCTGCAGTTCCTTCCTACACATTGATTATAGAAGTTGGGAAGTCATGTTGCAGTTGTATAAGACGTTGGTGAGGCCGCATTTAGAGTATTGTGTTCAGTTCTGGGCACCGTGTTCTAGGAAAGATGTCGTCAAGCTGGAAAGGGTTCAGAGAAGGTTTACGAGGGTGTTGCCAGGACTCAGTGGTCTGAGCTACAGGGAGAGGTTGAGCAGGCTGGGACTCCATTCCCTGGGGTGCAGGAGGATGTGGGGTGATCTTACTGATGTGCACAAAATCATGAGAGGAATAGATCGGGTAGATGCACAGAGTCTCTTGCCCAGAGTAGGGGAAATCGAGAACCAGAAGAGGTAGGTTTAAGGTGAAGGGGAAAAGATTTAATAGGAATCTGAGGGGTAACCTCTTCACACAAAGATGGTGGGTGTATGGAACGAGCTGTCGGAGGAGGTAGTTAAGGCTGGGACTATCCCAATGTTTAAGGTACATGGATAGGACAGGTTTAGAGGGATATGGTTCAAACGCAGGCAGGTGGGACTAGTGTCAATGGGACATGTTGGTCGGTGTGAGCAAGTTGGGCCGAAGGGCCTGTTTCCAGGCTGTAAGACTCTATGACATTGAAGAAGGCCATTCAGCCCATTGAGACCATGCTGACAAAGTAATCCCATCCGTCTCCTAGCCCCCACCTAATCCCCTGTGCCTATTCCCCTTCACATTCTCGTCAACTCCAACCCCATTTTCCAAGCACCCAACAATGTTTTGCTGACGTTTCTTCTCCGTGAACGACTATCCCTTCTCCATTCCCATTCCCATGAAGAACTTTCCTTCTCTCAGGCAACATATAAGGACGTCTCTTGAAAGAGGCCAAGCTATACCGAGATTTAGCTCTTCGAGCTAAAGGAATCAAGGGAGATGGGGGAAAAAGCAGGAACGGGGTACTGATTGGGGATGATCAGCCATGATGATCAGCTGGCTCGAAGGGTCGAATGGCCTCTCCCTGCACCTATTTTTCTGTGTTTCTATGTTGTCTTGGCACGGTGCCCATCTCTGGCCAGCTTTGTACTTTGGTTCCAGGAGGTCTGGCTGAGAAGGGCTTTTAGTGGTTTACGTGGATACTTGGTCACGCAGGAAACGGCAGTTCATCGAGTTGTGCTGCCTCGGAAAAGTAACCAGAGAGATGGCTCACTGATCCCAGGAATTCCAATCGAGTTGGTGAATCAGTGTGGGTCAACACCACCAGGGTTTGAAGATTTTGACTTGACTACCATGACAATAGACAATAGACAATAGGTGCAGGAGTCGGCCATTCGGCCCTTCGAGCCAGCACCGCCATTCAATGTGATCATGGCTGATCATCCCCAATCAGTACCCCGTTCCTGCCTTCTCCCCATATCCCCTGACTCCGCTATCTTTAAGAGCCCTATCTAGCTCTCTCTTGAAAGCATCCAGAGAACCGGCCTCCACCGCCCTCTGAGGCAGAGAATTCCACAGACTCACAACTCTCTGTGAGCAAAAGTGTTTCCTCGTCCTTACGATACAATGATACAATGATACAATTTATTTGTTGTCATTTGAACCTCATTGAGGTTCAAACGAAATTTGGTTTCTGCAGTCGTACAAACAAGAGAACATGACTCTAACCGGGTGCAAAATAAGACCCCACCCACCCAACCTCCCACAGTGACTGTTCCTGTCATGTTGGGCGGCATGGTAGAGCTGCTGCCTTGCAGAGCCATGGACCCAGGTTCGATCCTGACTACAGGTGCTGTCTGTACGGAGTTTGTACGTTCTCCTCGTGACCCACGTGGGTTTTCTCCGGGTGCTCCGGTTTCCTCCCACACTCCAAAGACGTGCAGGTTTGTAGGTTAATGGGCTTGGGTATAAATTGTAAGTTGCCCCGATTGTGTAGGATAGTATGTGGATCGCTGGTCGGCGCGGACTCAAGGGGCCGAAGGGCCTGTTTTCGCGCTGTATCTCGAAACTGAACTAAATGTTATAGTACCTACCTCAACTACCTCCTCCGGCAGCTCGTTCCATGCACCCACCGCCCTTTGTGTGAGATGTAAGATGAACTTGTGCAGGAAGGAACTGCAGATGCTGGTTTACACCGAGGATAGACACAGAATGCTGGAGTAACTCAGCGGGACAGGCAGCATCTCTGGAGAGAAGGAATGGGCGACGTTTCAGGTCGAGATAATTCTTCAGACTGAAGAAGAGTCTGGGCCGAAACATCACCTATTCCTTTTCTCCAGAGATGCTGCCTGTCCCGCTGTGTAAGATGAACCTCTCATTTCCCACGTTACAAGATGGCCTCTGGTTTTTCATTCCCCTAGCCTGGGGAAAAGTCTCCACTGGAATCATGAATAGAGAAGGACCCAAGCTGAAGGCTGTTTGAACGATATCTCTCCAGGTGGATGGGCAGCCATGCACGATGGGCAAAGTCCCTGCAACCTCCAGACCCGGCAGCACCCGATGGCAATGCCAGTCCTGCAGCCTGGCATCAAACTCGATCAACGCCAGCCAGGCCAGTGAGCCACCGTTGAAGCAAGATTCTCAAGCAGGAAGCTATGGAGGTGGAACGGCCAGGAGGCCCGTGGAGAGGACACAAGGCTGATGAAGTCCTCCACACAGCGGGAGGAAGCGGGAGAAGAGGTTTGTGCATGGGGATGTTGTCCGGGAATGAACGAATTTGCAAGCGCGAAAGTGTAATTAAAAGGCAGGGTGACTTTCGTTCCTGTGACACTTTTCATGGCCTCAGGAAATCCCAAAGTGGCTCCCTCCTCTCACGAAGTGCCTTTAGTCTTGTTGGCACTGCGACTGCGGTAATGTAGGAAGTGTAACAGATGAGTCCCACACACTAGCTGCCGCTCACTGTCGTGAGATAATGATCAGATCATCTGCCCTGCACCATGGAAGGAACATAGACAATAGACAATAGACAATAGGTGCAGGAGTAGGCCATTTAGCCCTTCGAGCCAGCACCGCCATTCACTGTGATCATGGCTGATCATCCCCAATCAGTACCCCGTTCCTGCCTTCTCCCCATATCCCCTGACTCCGCTATTTTTAAGAGCCCTATCTAGCTCTCTCTTGAAAGCATCCAGAGAACCGGCCTCCACCGCCCTCTGAGGCAGAGAATTCCACAGACTCACCACTCTCTGTGAGAAAAAGTGTTTCCTCGTCTCCGTTCTAAATGGCTTACCCCTTATTCTTAAACTGTGTGTGGCCCCTGGTTCTGGACTCCCCCAACATCGGGAACATGTTTCCTGCCTCTAGCGTGTCCAAACCCTTAACAATCTTATATGTTTCAATGAGATCCCCTCTCATCCTTCTAAACTCCAGAGTGTACAAGCCCAGCCGCTCCATTCTCTCAGCATATGACAGTCGCACAGAGCGGCACAGCATCGGAAGGGGCCCTTCGGCCCACAGTGTCTGTGCCGGAAAGAGGGGTGAAACTTGGCCAGGATTCTGGAGACACATCGTTCAAATCCCATCGTGCAGTGACAACCCAAGAGATCAAGTGTTTGATTATCATATGTCCCAAAAAAGGGAAAAAAGGAAATTCGTGCTTAGTTTCTTTTAGTTTAGAGATACAACGTGGAAACAGGCCCTTCGGCCCACCGAGTCCGTGTCGACCAGCGACCACCCCGCACATTCACACTATCCTATACACACTGGGGACAATTTATATATTTTTTTAAACCATTTTTAACCTCCAAACCTGCACGTCCTTTGGAGTGTGGGAGGAAACCGGAGCACCCGGTGAAAACCCATGGAGTCACAGGGAGAAACATAGAAAATAGGTGCAGGAGGAGGCCATTCGGCCCTTCGAGCCAGCACCGCCATTCACTGTGATCATGGCTGATCGTCCCCAATCAATAACCCGTGCCTGCCTTCTCCCCGTATCGCTTGACTGCAGTAGCCCCTAGAGCTCTATCTAACTCTCTCTTAAATCCATCCAGTGACTTGGCCTCACTTCATAACTTCACAACTCTCTGGGTGAAACAGTTTTTTCTCACCTCAGTCTTAAATGACCTCCCCTTTATTCTAAGACTGTGTGGCCCCTGGTTCTGGACTCGCCCAACATTGGGAACATACAAACTCTGTACAGACAGCACCCGTGGTCAGGATTGAACCCGGGTCGCCCTGGCCATCTTACCGAAATAAAAGTGTCATAAGCAGTCCTAAGGAGATCGCCCAAGCTGGGATGAGAGTGTTTGTTGTCCCATCAAGGGAGACTGGACAGTTCGTGTCTGTACCGTCAGAGTCATTTCAGGTGAGGCAGAGGTTCACTTGTACCTCCTCCAACCTCATCTACTGTATCCGCTGTTCCAGGTGTGGACTCCTGTACATCGGCGAGACCAAGCGCAGACTGGGCGATCGTTTCACTGGAACACCTCCGCTCAGCCCGCCTCGGCCTACGCGATCTCCCGGTTGCCAAACGCTTTAACTCCCCTCCCATTCCCACACTGACCCTTTCTGTCCTGGGCCTCCTCCACTGTCAGAGTGAGGCCCAGCGCAAATTGGAGGAACAACACCTCATATTTCGCTTGGGTAGGGCAGCTTATGTGAATCGAGACCAGAGGACATAGGTTCAAGGTGAAGGGGAAAAGATTTCATAGGAATCTGAGGGTAACTTTTTCACACAAGGGTGGTGGGGGTATGGAACGAGCTGCCAGAGGAGGTAGTTGGGGCTGGGAAATATCCCAACGTTTAAGAAACAGTTAGACAGGTACATGGATAGGACAGGTTTGGAGGGATATGGACCAAACACAGGCAGGTGGGACTAGGAGAAGGTGTAGATGGGGCATGTTGGTTGGTGTGAGCAAGTTGGGCCGAGGGCTAGTTTCCACGCTGTATCACGCTGTGACTCTAATATGCTTTCCGCCTGTAGCCCTGATACTAGTCTCTAGCTGAACGCAAAATGCTGGAGTAACTCAGCGGGACAGGCAGCATCCCTGGAGAGAAGGAATGGGCGACGTTACCCAGGGATGCTGCCTGTCCCGCGGAGTTACTCCAGCTTTTTGCGTCTACCTTCGGTGTAAGCCAGCATCTGCAGTTCCTTCGTACACCCATCTCCAGATCGCACCCTGACCCAGACCACCGCCACAGCCCGAGTCAATGAAGGGGTAGAATGTTCTACCCCTTCAGTCTGAAGAAGGGTTTTTGCCTATTTCCTTCGCTCCATAGATGCTGCTGCACCCGCTGAGTTTCTCCAGCATTTTTTGTGTACCAAGGGGTAGAAATGTTCTCATGTAAAAATGTTCCAATTGGCTGGAGACAGAGATGTCCAGTCATTGAAGCTAGGGCCAGTTAAATCTGCCCAACACCCACCTGTCCTTTACACAGCCAGGTGTTTAGGACAGGTAGTGGGAGAAGTAGGGACACACTCTGTCTGGTCAGAAGGTCGGGAGCTCCAGTCGCCGCTGGGAATGTTATGAATGATAAACGCCTTCAGGAAATCTCTCCCTTTGTGTTTCGCTCCCTGCGTTTACTATTGAGGTTGGGAGACTGACAGGAAGAGGCACAGAGGCACACTGACTTCGGACAAGCTCGCTTCTCAACCTTCCCCTTGGACACCACACGGCAGCAGGAGCAACGATGAGCGGCGTGGCGATCTACCGATCCGTCTACACCGAGGAGCAGTTCGCCCGGCGCTTCGGCGGCTCCACGGCAGAGGGACAAGGCGAGCCCGGGGTTGCAGCAGGTAGCCAGGAGGACATGCCCCTGCTCCGGCAACGCCTGCAACGCTTCTGGATGAAGCGGCTGCCCTTCCTCACCTGGCTGCCGAGGTACAAAGCTCCGGCGCTGGCTGATTGGAGACATGATCGCAGGACTCACAGTGGGAATCATCCACATCCCACAAGGTAGTCTAACCTCTAACCATTCAACCTCCTCATTCAGGGGGCGAGCGCTGAGCGGAACTTCACCGATAGCGAAAGGCTTGGATAGAGTTGACGTGGGTGGGGAGGATGTTTCCACTAGTGGGAGACTCTAGGACTAGAGGGCACAGCCTCAGAATTAAAGGACGTTCCTGAGGGAAGGAGATGAGGAGGAATTTCTTCAGCCAGAGGGTGGTGATTCCATTGCCACAGACGGCTGTGGAGGCCAAGTCAGTGAATATTTTTTTAAGGCAGAGATAGATAGATTCTTGATTAGTGCGGGTGTCAGGGTTTATGGGAGAAGGCTGTACTGGCCCTGGAGGAAGAAAGGATGTACTGGCCCTGGAGGCAGTGCAGCGAAGGTTTACAAGATTAATTCCTGCAATGAGGGGATTGGACATATGAGGAAAGGTTAAGTAGGCTGGAACTCTACTCTTGGAGTTTAGAAGATGAGAGGCGATCTCATTGAAACATATAAGATCGTGAGGGCCTTGATCGGGTGGATGCACCGAGGATGTTCCCAATGATCGGGGAAACTAGAACTAGGGGGACATAGTTGTAGAATAAGAGGGGCTCTTTTAAAACTGAGATGAGGAAGAACTTCCTCACCCAGAGGGTGGTTAATTTATGGAATTCACTGCCCCAGGGAGCAGTGGAAGCAGAAACATTAAATATATTTAAGTCTAAAATAGATGTTTTTTTGCTGCCAAGGGATAAGGGGCTACGGGGAGAGGGCAGGGATATGGACCTAGGTATGGTTAGTATAGTAAGACCTGAGTGATCTCCTGGACAAGTGTCGATCGCCTGGATTGGGGTCGGGGAGGAATTTCCCGGATTTTTTTTCCCGAATTGGACCTGGGTTTTTATCCGTTTTTTTTGCCTCCCCCAGGAGATCACGCGGTTCATGGGGTGGAGGAGGGTGATAGGATATAAAGGGGAGGGTAGTGTCTTGTGTTCTGTGTCTTGTGTCTACTGTTTGTGGGTAAGGGTGTCTGGTTTAGTGTTCAGCCATGAGCGAATGGCGGTGCGGGCTCGATGGGCCCTGGTGGTCTACTCTCGCACCTACTTTCTATCTTTTCTATGTTTCTAAGGCAGGCGAATGGGGTTGAGAGGGAGAGATAGATCAGCCACGATTGAATGGCTGAGTAGACTTGATGGGCCGAATGGCCTAATTCTACTATCACTTTATGACTGTCCGACGTTCCAGAGCACAGGAGAAATGGCAAAGATGTGGAATTGGCTGGCGGGTATTTGAGGGCAGGTTGGATAAATAGAAACATAGAAACATAGAAAATAGGTGCAGGAGGAGGCCATTTGGCCTTCGAGCCAGCACCGCCATTCATTGTGATCCTGGCTGATCGTCCCCTATCAATAACCCGTGCCTGCTTCTCCCCATATCCCTTGACTCCACTAGCCCCTAGAGCTCTATCTAACTCTCTCTTAAATCCATCCAGTGATTTGGCCTCCACTGCCCTCTGTGGCAGGGAATTCCACAAATTCACAACTCTCTGGGTGAAAAGCTTTTTCTCACCTCAGTCTTAAATGGCCTCCCCTTTATTCTAAGACTGTGGCCCCTGGTTCTGGACTGGCCCAACATTGGGAACATTTTTCCTGCATCTAGAAATAGAAGCGGGAGGTGGGGATGGTAGGATATGCTGAGTGGTCGAGAGGGAGGAGGGTGGGAGGAGGATCGGATGTAGCTTCAACACAAACGTGGAGTTGCAGGGCCTTCCGATGTGAACGCCAGTCTCATTGCAAGTGTGGTCGACATGAACAGTGCAACATGAGTGTTCATCTAGGGACCCTTCAGGATTATGTCACTGGGAATAGTGACCACAGGATTCAGAAGTCATGGGAGCATTTTGGACAGGTACACGATAGGAGAGATATAGAGGGATATGGGGACCAAATTGCAGGTGGGACTGTGTGGATGGGGCATGTTGTCAGCATTGGCAAGTGGCAATGGCCAATTCTGCTCTTTACGTCTAGTTTAGTTTAGTTTAGAGATACAGCGCGGAAACAGGCCCTTCGGCCCACCGAGTCTATGCCGACCAGCGATCCCCACACATTAACACCATCCTACACACACACTAGGGTCAATTTTTTAAAAACATTGACACCAAGCCAATTAACCTACAACCCCGTACGTCTTTGGAGTGTGGGAGGAACCGACGATCCCGAGAAAACTCACGGGGAGAACGTGCAAACTCCGTACAGACAGCACCCGTAGTCAGGATGGAACCCGGGTCTCTGGCGCGGTGAGGCAGCAACTCTACCGCTGCGCCACCGTGCCCGCCCTAACTTATAACTTGTAAACACATCACAACAGAACCGTTACACTAAAGATCATCACTCATGTGTCCCTTATATGAACAGAAAATCCAAGCAAATAAATACATTGAAGAGAGTTGTGGATGAAGCCCAGTTCATCACACAGACTAGACTCCAGACAATCCACCCCAACTGCACCACACTGCCTCGGGAAGCAGTGGACTCGGTGCGCTGAAGGGCCTGCTTCCGCGTTGTATCTGTAAACTCTAAATCGTGTTTTCCCCCTGCTGTTATCAGACTACTGAACAAGATTTAGAGTTTACAGAGGCCGCACGTCTTTGGAAATGTGGGGGAAGCCCGGAGTACCCGGGAAAATCCCTCGCGGTCATGGGGAGAAGGTACAAACTCGGCCACAGACAGCACCCGAAGTCAGGATGGAACCCGGGTCTCTGGCGCTGTGAGGCAGCAACGCCACCGCGCCCGCCCGTGAATGGGTCGCGTTCAATAATTAATTCCTTCCTTGTTTTTTTTCTTCTTCCCAGGAATGTCCTTTGCCCTGCTGACCTCTGTGGCTCCAATCTATGGGCTCTACACCTCCTTCTTCCCGGTGGTGCTGTACATGCTGTTCGGAACGGGAAGGCACGTGTCCACAGGTGTAGTACCCGCGCTCAAGCTATGCTCTGTCTTTGGTGTCTGTGCTCAGGGGGCATCACAGTCTTGCAGGGATGTCGCGACACTGACCTTTGGGCTGTCCCACTTGGGCGTCATTGCGCGACATCATTTACGCGTCACGACGCACGACGCGCACGTGATGTGCGCATTACGCGTGCATGGTGGGTGGTGACTTAGAAACATAGAAACATAGAAAATAGGTGCAGGAGTAGGCCATTCGGCATTCGGCCCTTCGAGCCTGCACCGCCATTCAATGTGATCATGGCTGATCATCCAACTCAGTATCCTGTACCTGCCTTCTCTCCATACCCCTGATCCCTTTAGCCACAAGGGTCACATCTAACTCCCTCTTAAATATAGCCAATGACTTAGGCAGTGTGTACAAAATCTTCGTGCGCCATCTGCTTGATGCGCAAATGGCGCCCAAGTGGGACACAGCAGCACGTCAAGGAGTAGAAGAGAGCGTTTTCAAGCTGGAGTTAGATTTAGCTCTTAGGGCTAAAGGAATCAAGGGATATGGGGAGAAAGCAGGAACGGGGTACTGATTGGGGATGATCAGCCATGATCATATTGAATGGCGGTGCTGGCTCGAAGGGCCGAATAGCCTACTCCTGCACCTATTTTCTATGTGGAAACAAGGAACAGCAGGCTCTGGTTCGCAAAAAAAAAGACACAAAGTGCTGGAGTAACTTAGCGGGTCAGGCAGCATCTCTGGAGAACACGGGTAGGTGATGTTCGGGTTGGGACCCTTCTTCATTACTTGAAATTGTGGAATTCAATGTTCATACCATTGCTCATCCCTCTGAGTTACTCCAGCATTTTGTGTCCATCTTCGGTGCGAACCTGCATCTGCAGTTCCTTCCTACACAGTCTGAAGAAGGGTCCTGACCCGAAACGCCGCCAGTTCACTTTTGTCCACAAATGCAGCCTGGCGGCACGGTGGCCCAGCGGGTAGAGTTGCTGCCTCACAGCGCCAGAGACCCGGGTTCCATCCTGACTACGGGTGCTGTCTGTACGGAGTTTTATGTTCTCACTGTGACCTGCGTGGGTTTCCCCCGGGTGCTCCGGTTTCCTCCCGCACCCAAAGACGTGCGGGTTTGTAGGTTAATTGGTTCGGTTCTAAAATTGTGTGCATAGGGATGGAACTATTAATGGGTGGTCGCTGGTCGGCGCGGACTTGGTGGGCCGAAGGGCCCGTTTCCGCGCTGTATTTCCAAACAAAGCTATCCTAAAGACCCACTGAGTTCCTTGACCACTTTGTGTAATGTTCAGGTGGGCATGTAAGCATTGGTCAGTGGTGGCATGGGCCTGATTGCTCGGTTCCAGGAGGGGAATGCAATCATCCGCTAATGTTCTGCCTGTCCCACTTGGCCGTTATTTGCGCGTAATTTACGCGACACCATTCACGCGTCACGACGCACGTGACGCGTGCATGGTTCGTGGTGACGTAGGCAGTGACGCGCGGTCGCGCGCGGCGCCCCAGGATTTTGGGACGTACAAAATCTTCGCGCGCCATCTGCGTGACGCGCAAATGACGGCCAAGTGGGACAGGCCCTTGGTGACAAACATTGGCGACCAAAGATTCATGTCTCCCCCATCGCTCTCCGCTTGCCAGGTACCTTTGCCGGGATTAGTTTGATGACCGGCTCCGTGGTCGAGCGCTTGGTACCGCGCCCAAGTGGGATGGAACGCAACGAACCAGGAAGACCCGGAGCTGGAGAAGCAGCGGATCTCTGTGGCATCGGCCGTGACCTTCCTCTCGGGCCTTATGATGGTAGCTACTCCAACCTCTCTTTCAATCCTCTCCATGTGCAGAGCGTTCAGTTCACCAGCTCTGGCAGTCGTAGAGTCATAGAGCTGTACAGCACAGAAATAGGCCCTTCGGCCCACCTTGTCCATGGCCGACCAAATTGGCATATTGGGCTAGTCCCATTTGCCTGTCCCGGTGTCTTTTAAACAATAGACAATA
Organism: Malacoraja senta; assembly: GCA_038087875.1. Taxonomy (NCBI): domain Eukaryota; kingdom Metazoa; phylum Chordata; class Chondrichthyes; order Rajiformes; family Rajidae; genus Malacoraja; species Malacoraja senta. Next base: position 3,607,229 of record CM075998.1, read on the forward strand.
GACATTAGGTGCAGGAGTAGGCCATTCGGCCCTTCGAGCCAGCACCACCATTCAATGTGATCATGGCTGATCATCCCCAATCAGTACCCCGTTCCTGCCTTCTCCCCATATCCCCTGACTCCGCTATCTTTAAGAGCCCTATCTAACGCTCTCTTGAAAGCATCCAGTGAACCGGCCCCCACCGCCCTCTGAGGCAGAGAATTCCACAGATTCACAACTCTCTGGGTTATAGTCCCTGCCTCAAATCTGGCAGCTCGTTCCATACACCCACCATCCACTGCTTGGAAAAGTTGCCCCTCAGGTTCCTATTAAATCTATCCCCTCTCACCAGAAAACAATTTCCTCTTATATTTTGAGGAGAGGTCGTACCTTCTCCCCGTGACCGAGTGGGTTTTCTCCGGGTGCTCCGGTTTCCTCCCACACTCCCAAAGACGTGCGGGTAACACGCGGTGTCCACGGGGACTGTGGAGGCCTTCTGTGAACGCTGGTCACCGCAGGAGGTTGAATATATTATAGATAAAAATGTTAATATTTTAATTTGATAGTTTTGTGTAAATGTTTTTTAAATTGTGTGAGCTTTCTACCCTTCCTTGTAAATTGTACATTTGTTTAAAAATCTAATAAAAAAAACATTTACGGAAAAAAAAAAAAAAAAAGAAAGAAAAAAAAAAAAAAAAAGACGTGCGGGTTTGTAGGTTAAATGGCCCTCTGTAAATTGCCCCTCTAGTGTGTAGGGAGTGGATGACAAAGTGGGATAACATAGAACTAGTGTGAACGGGTGATGGCTGGCCGGCGTGGACTCGGAGGGCCGAAGGGCCTGTTTCCCTGCTGTATCTCTAAACTAAGCTAAACTAAACTAGTGTGATCGATGGTCAGTGTGGACTCGGTGGGCTGAAGGGTCTGTTTCCACAATGTGCCTCTTTAAAACAAAAATGAGCATAGTTCATGAAAAATGAGCAAAATGCCAGAGTTCCTCTATACAGTAAGTCCGGCTGCTACCCTGGCCGTAAGCTGAGGGATTTTGCTCTTGTTCTTCCAGATCTGTATGTTTGTGCTGCAACTGGGATTCCTTTCCACCTACTTGTCCGACCCAATTGTGAAGGCATTCACCAGCGGGACCGCCTTCCACGTCACCATCTCGCAGCTCAACACCATGCTTGGACTGAGGCTCCCGAGATTCACTGGACCGTTCACCCTCTTTAAGGTTGGCCTTTATGTCGAGACGGCCATGTTCAGGTGACTCTGCTCGTGTGGCCAGCAGTTCTGGAGGTTTCAGTTCAGTTTATTGTCACGTGTACCGAGGTACAGTGAAGAGCTTTTGTTGCGTGCTAACCAGTCAGCGGAAAGACAATACATGATTACAATCGAGCCGTCCACAGTGTACAGATACATGATAAGGGAATAACGTTTAGTGCAAGGTAAAGCCAGCAAAGCACGGTCAAGGATAGTCCACTGGTCGCCCTGCTTTCTCAGTCCATGTTGCTTCCTCGTTGAAGAACTTCCTGTCCTGCATACCTGGACATCCTCTGTGAACAAGGGAGTGCACCTCAAGTTTTTCCTCGTGCTTCTGAAGGCCATTCAGCCCATCGATACTAGTTTAGTTTAGAGAAACAGTGAGGAAACCAAACTCAACAGCGATCCTCATTAACACGATCCTACACACACTAGGGGAAAATGTTTACATTTACCAACCCAATTAGCCTACAAACCTGTAGGAGCGTGGAAACCGAAGATCTCGGAGAAAACCCACGCAGGTCACAGGGAGAACGTACAAACTCCGTACGGACAAGCACCCGTAGTCGGGATCGAACCGATGTAAGGCAGCAACTCTACCGCTGCGCCACCGTGCCGCCCTAGTCACCATCCCGAGTCTTTGCCATCTAACACAGCAATCTCTTTCCCCGCTTATTTCCCTGCAACTGTTCTCTTTCGTAATGGCCTGCCTTCTTTTTATTCTGCTTGTCAATGTTCAACGTAAGCCTTGTCTAGATCCCAATTGAGGTCATAAGTGATAGGAGTAGAATTAGGCCATTCGGCCCATCAAGTCCACTCCGCCTTTCAATCACGGCTGATCTATCTCTCCCTCCCAATAGACAATAGAGTGAGTTGAGTACATTAGGGATACAAGGAACTGCAGATGCTGGAAACTTGAGGAAAATACAAAGTGCTGGAGGTACTCAGCAGGTCAAGCATCATCTGGGGAGGGGAATGGACAGATGATACTTCGGGTCAGGACCCTTCTTCAGATTGTGGTAGAGTGCTGGAAAAATCGCTGATTGGGTCCAGTTCTCCAGTGGGGAACTTCATAGAAACATAGACAATAGGTGCAGGAGTAGGCCATTTGGCCCTTCGAGCCTGCACCGCCATTCAATGTGATCATGGCTGATCATCCAACTCAGTATCCTGTACCTGCCTTCTCTCCATTCCCCCTGATCCCTTTAGCCACAAGGGCCACATCTAACTCCCTCTTAAATATAGCCAATCAAGAATCTATTCATCTCTGCCTTAAAAATATCCACGTCTTAACCAATCAGCATTACAAATAGTGTTCCCTAATTCATCGTGCTCGCGATGTCCAACTCGATTCGTGGAAACCTGCGCGATAGCAGAACGAGAGGGGGTTAAACTGAGCAAAACGAGTGAGGTTGTGTTTCTTTCTTTTCTCAGACGCTGGCATCATTGCTCGGAGCTCTGTCCATGACAAACATAGTCGAGCTGATTATTTCTCTGATTTGCCTCGGTGTGCTCATTCCGATGAAAGAGATCAACAGCCGATTCAGACAGAAATTCAGGACCCCCATCCCTATCGAGATCATCATGGTGAGAAGACGTCTGGTGGTGCTGTAATATTCTCTGTAATAAAGTCTGAAGAAGGGTCTCGACCCGAAACGTCACCCGTTCCTTCCCTCCAGGGATGCTGCCTGTCCCGCTGAGTTGTTCCAGCATTTTGTGTCTATTTTGCTGTAATATTCCTTGACAGAAGCATAGGTCGTGACTGTGAGTGTGTAAGACCCAATGTGCCAGTATCTCTTATCCTAGTTTAGTTTAGTTTAGTTCTGTGAACAAGGGGCGGGCACCCGAAGTGTTTCTCATGCTTCTGAAGGAGACCATTCAGCCCATCGAGTTTAGTTTAGTTTAGTTTGGAGAGTCAGCGAGGAAACTAGTTTCGCTTAGTTTAGAGAAACAACGCGGAAACAGGCCCTTCGGCCCACCGAGTCCGTGCCGACCAGCGATCCCCGCACACTAACACTATCCTACACACACTAGGGACAATTTATAATTTTACCAAACCAATTAGCCGACACACCCGCACGTCTTTGGAGTGAGGGAGGAAACCGGAGATCCCGGAGAAAACCCACGCGGGTCACGGGGAGAACGTGCAAACTCCGTACAGACAGCAGCCGTAGTCAGGATCGAACTGGGGTCTCTGGAGCTGTGAGGCAGCAGCTCTACCCGCTGCACCACCCTGCCTCCACTGTGTTGTAGAGAGGTTGTACCCCCTCTCTTCGAATGACAGAGGGGAGCACTTGGGGCCTGACCCAGCTTCAGTTAGATCAGTCTGCAATGATCACATAATCTGCTCCTCAAGGGTTATTTAAGTCTTGTTGCTTTAGGGTTAAATATTGGCACAGATGCCTCAGTCAAGGGAATGGTGAAAGGAGTTAATGCAGATAAGTGCGAGATGTCGCATTTTGGAAAGTCAAACTAGGGCAGGTCCTTCACAGTGAATGGCAGGGCCCTCGGGAATGTTGTAGAGTAGAGGGAAGACAGACACAAAATGCTGGAGTAACTCAGCGGGACAGGCAGCATCTCTGGAGAGAAGGAATGGGTGACGTTTCTGGTCGAGACCCTTCTGGTATTGCTACTGGTTTTCACCTGGGCCACAGCTAACAATGGCCGTCTCCTTTATCATCGTGCCTTTTTTGCATGTATTTCATTTATTTGTTCTACTGCATATCTCTCATTTACCTTTCATCCCCCCGACTCTAAGTTTTCTATGTTTCTATATTTCTATGTTAACCACACACTCTTCTTTTAAACAGCTTATCGTGGCTACTGCTGTTACCTTTGCAACATCGCTTGACAAGTGCTGCAATGTACAGATTGTGGGACACATTCCTGCGGGGTGAGTGAGTCTATCTGTCTCAAAGAGATTTAAGGGCCTGTCCACACTTGCATGCGTCTGGCGCGACCAAACGTGGTCGCTTGAGGCGTACGGGCCGCGCGGGGCCGGTCCCGCTTCCAAGCGCGGAGGCGTATGGAGTTGTGCGGGGCTGGTCCCGACATCGCGTGGGGCTCCGAAAATCCCGCACTGTCCGAAAATTTCCGCTCGCCAACGGGCTGTCGGCCCGCAGGCGCATTGAGGGCGTACGCAGCGTCTTGACGTCGTACGCCTAGCGCGTGCCGTTGCGTGATGACGTCACCGCCCGACGCCGTGCGACGCCCAAATTCAGTCGGCCCGCCTCCTGCCCAGCTGATTGGTAAGTATGACGTAAATGACGTCACGCGAGAATTTCGCGCGTACTTACCGTGAACTTAGCGCTAACTTAATTTCGCGCTAACTCCGCTTCCATTTGGTCGCGCCAAACGCATGCAGTCGCATGCAAGTGGGACAGGCCCTTAAAGTCACAGTGGGGAAAGTGGTGCCACAATTACCGCGAGATACGTGCTAATGACTGTGAGTTGGGTTATGTGACTTCTGCTCAATGGATCATATTACCTTGGAGAAAACGTTTAGTTTAGTTTAGTTTAGAGATACAGCACGGAAACAGGCCCTTCAGCCCAGCGAGTCCGTGCCGACCAGCGATCCCCGCACACCATCACCATCCTACACACACGAGGGACAATTTACAATTTTTACCCAAGCCAATCAGCCTACAAACCCATACGTCTTTGGAGTGCGGGAGGAAACCGGAGCACCCGGAGAAAACCCACGCAGGTCACGGGGAGAACGTGCAAACTCCGTACAGACAGCACCCGTAGTCGGGATGGAACCCGGGTCTCTGGCGCTGTGAGGCAGCAACTCTACCGCTGCTGTGCCACCGTGCCGTCCCTACTGTTTATGTTGAGAGATACAGCGTGGAAACAGGCCCCTCGGCCCACCAAATCCACGCCGACCAGCGATCAGCCGTTCCCACTAGTTTCCACGTCATCCCACTTTCTGATGGAGTAAAGGGGAGATAGCTGGTGGGAAGAGGTGAGGGGAAGGGGTGGGAAAAGAAATGGCAAGTGATAGGTGGATACAGGTGAGAGGGGGGTAGGTGATCGGCAGATCGGTGGAGTAAGTGACAAAGGCCGGTGGTGAAATGGAGCCAAAAGTCCTTAAAAAAAAAATAGAATTATAGAGTCATCCAGCACAGAAACCAGGCCCTTCGGCCCACCCTGTCCATGGCGGCCATTGTATTTATCCATACTAGTCCCATTGATAATTAATGAATTCCCACCCTCCAGGCTGTTGCTACCGTTGTGAGTTGGGCCTCTGCTCCATTTGGGTGGAAGTTCTGGATTCCTACTGTTGACCAATTGATTTAGTTTAGTTTAGAGATACAGCGTGATAACAGGCCCTTCGGCCCTCCGAGTGCGCGCTGACCAGCGATTACTCCGACTCACTATTCCCATCGACCCCGAAGCTCAGAGGGACCTGGATTGATGGCTAAGCAACGTATGGGGTCTCAATGAATAGTTCGATCCTCCCCACAGTAGGGACAAATTACAATTTTACCATAGTCAATTAACCCGCAAACCTGTACGTCTTAAGCTGTTCCACCAAACTAAATTAAAACTAAACTAAACTAAAGATAGACACAAAAAGCTGGAGTAACTCTGAAGAAAGGTCTCAACCCGAAACGTCACCTATTCCTTCTCTCCAGAGATGCTGCCGGTCCCGCTGAGTGACTCCAGCTTTTTGTGTCTATCTTCGGTTTAAACCACCATCTGCAGTTCCTTCCTCAACCAAACTAAAGACGTACCTTCGTCGCACTTGCGCCCAGCCTTTGACTTCAGCAGCCGAATGCAAAGGTGTATTTTGCTTTAGTTATTAATTGCCGTGACTTTGCCTACAGCGAGTGGTAACATAATAATGGCCCCGCTCCACATTGCAGGAGTCCATGCTGAGGGACACACTGAAGCCTCGTGCAGACCACGCCAAGGCTCTGTGGGGGAGGATCACAGTCTAGGGTCCTTCCTCTGCTGCACATTGGGGGGGCAGAGTCCGGTGGGGACACCCCTCACACAGGGGGAAGGGAGATCACCCCAGGGGGCCACAAGCGTATCGAGGGTGGCGGGTAAAATATTTGTGAACAATAGACAATAGAGATAATAGACAATAGACAACAGGTGCAGGAGTAGGCCATTCGGCCCTTCGAGCCAGCACCGCCATTCAATATGATCATGGCTGATCATCCCCAATCAGTACCCCGTTCCTGCCTTCTCCCCATATCCCCTGACTCCGCTATCTTTAAGAGCCCTATCTAGCTCTCTCTTGAAATGAAAGCATCCAGAGAACCGGCCTCCACCGCCCTCTGAGGCAGAGAGTTCCACAGACTCACCACTCTCTGTGAGAAAAAGTGTTTCCTCATCTCCGTTCTAAATGGCTTACTCCTTATTCTTAAACTGTGGCCCTGGTTCTGGACTCCCCCAACATCGGGAACATGTTTCCTGCCTCTAGCGTGTCCAAACCCTTAACAATCTTATATGTTTCAATGAGATATCCTCTCATCCTTCTAAACTCCAGAGTGTACAAGCCCAGCCGCTCCATTCTCTCAGCATATGACAGTCCCGTCATCCCGGGAATTAACCTTGTAAACCTACGCTGCACTCCCTCAATAGCAAGAATGTCCTTCCTCAAATTAGGGGACCAAAACTGCACACAATACTCCAGGTGTGGTCTCACTAGGGCTCTGTACAACTTTACGATATCCGAGAATGTCGGAAGAATTATTGCCCAGTTCTAATTTTGCTTTGTATTCTACAATTTTTTTTAAAATGTTGAATGATTTGATTTTTTAAAATATGCTACTTTTTTTTCGCCTCAGATTTCCGAGCCCTCAGCTGCCGGCTCTGGGCAGCATCCCGAGTCTCATTGGAGATACAGTGGCGATTACCTTCGTTGGCTATGCTGTGTCTGTATCGCTGGCCATGATATATGCGGACAAGCACAGATACACCATCGACCCCAACCAGGTGCGTAATCCCAGGTTACAGAGCGTTCCCTCAATGCCATGTTAAGAAGGAACTGCAGATGCTGGAAAATCGAAGGTAGACATAAATGCTGGAGAAACTCAGCGGGTGAGGCAGCGTCTATGGAGCGAAGGAAATAGGCAACGTTTCCGGGTCGAGACCCTTCGGTCTCGACCCGAAACGTTGCCTATTTCCGAAGGGTCTTGACCCGAAACGTTGCCAATTTCCTTCACTCCATAGATACTGCCTCACCCGCTGAGTTTCTCCAGCATTTTTGTCTACCTTCAATGCCATTGTAGTGTTTTAGTTGCAATGACAAGTCCTTAAAACAAAGCTAATTTCCGCATCTCCAATGGAAATGGTGATGAGGAGGTTCAGTTTGGTTTAGGGACACCAGATGCTGGTTCAGACCGAAGATAGACACAAGATGCTGGAGTAACTCAGCGGGACAGGCAGCATCTCTGGAGAGAAGGGATGGGTGACTATAGCTCAGGCCCTCTGACGATACACAACTCTATCTCCCCCTGAAGCCCAAAAACCAATCAAATCTGCTTAACCTTACCCACTGCCTCGAGGATATAAAGTGTTGGATGGCCCAGAACTTCCTCCAACTAAACGAGAGTAAGTCTGAGGTCATCCTTTCTCGGCCCTCGTGGCTCAATCAAAATGATAGCAGGCAGCCTTGGAAGCCTTACCCCACTACTCAGACATCACGTCAAAAACCTTGGCGTGATATTTGACTCAGCACTGGAATTTGACAAACAAGTCAATGCCGTGGTAAAGCTAGCTTCTTTCAGCTTCGGACGATAGCTCTAAATAAAAACATTCCTCCAGTTTGATGACCTGGAAAAGATCATCCACACATTCATCTCCTCCCGCCTAGATTACGGCAACTCCCTTTACACTGGCATCAGCCAATCTTCCATGTCCTGCCTGCAACTGGTCCAAAACGCCGCAGCGAGACTCCTGACTGGCACCCGAAAAAGGGACCACATCACCCGACCCTGGCCTCTCTCCACTGGCTCCCTGTGCGGTTCCGTACAAACTTCAAGATCCTCCTCCATGTCTACAAAGCCCTCAATGGGCTTGCCCCCACCTACATTAAAAGTCTTCTCACCCACCACACCACCTCCAGGCCCTCAGATCGGCCAACTTGGGGTTGCTGAATATCCACGGTCTAGGCATAAGCTCAGGGGCGACCGGGGCCTTTGCGGTTGCAGCCCCTAGACTGTGGAACAGCATCCCTTTCCCATCAGAACTGTCCCCTCCATCGACTCCTTTAAGTCAAGACTAAAAACGTATCTATACTCCCAAGCCTTTCTTGACGTCCTCTGAGTGAGGGCTATATGTATATATGTATGTAGTTTGTTTGTTTGTACTATTCTTATAACAAATGATAAAGCACTTTGGCCAACGAGAGTTGTTTTTAAATGTGCTATATAAATAAATGTGGCTTGACTCTAGTCCTGGCAACAACCTTGTATATCTTCTCTGTACCATTTCAGCTTGACAACATCTTTTCTGGGCACCATGTTACAGGAAAGATGTCGTCGAGCTGCAAAGAGTGCAGAGAAGATTTACGAGGATGTTGCCAGACTAGAGGGTCTGAGCTAGAGGGAGAGGTGAGCAGGCTGGGACTCTATTCCCTGGGGCGCAGGAGGATGAGGGGCGATCTTATAGAGGTGTATAAAATCACGAGAGGAATAGATCGGGTAGACGCACAGAGTCTCGTGCCCAGAGTAGGGGAATCAAGGACCAGAGGACACAGGTTTAATATGAAGGAGAAAAAATTTAATAGGAATCTGAGAGGTAACTTTCTCACTCAAAGGGTGGTGGGTGTATGGAACGAGCTGCCAGAGGGGGTAGTTAGGCTGACTATCCCATCGTTTAAGAAACAGTTAGACAGGTACATGGATAGGACAAGTTTGGAGGGATATGGACCAAGCGCAGGCAAGTGGGACTAGTGTAGCTGGAACAAGCTGCCCAGAGGATGTAGTTGAGGCTGGGACTATCCCAACGTTTAAGAAACAGTTAGACAGGTACATGGATAGGACAGGTTTGGAGGGATCTGGACCAAGCGCAGGCATGTGGGACTAGTGTAGCTGTAACAAGCTGCCAGAGGAGGTAGTTGAGGCTGGGACTATCCCAACGTTTAAGAAACAGTTAGACAGGTACATGGATAGGACAGATTTAGAGGGATATGGACCAAGTGCTGGCAGGTGGGACTAGTGTAGCTGGGACATTGTTGGCCGGTGTGGGCGAGTTGGGCCGAAGGCCTGTTTCCACCCTGTATCACGCTATGACCCTTCTTTAGACTGCAGCCTTCAGACTTATTTCTGTCTCTATTCCACAGGAGCTGCTAGCCCATGGCATTTCCAACACCATCTCCTCCCTCTTCACCTGTTTCCCAAGCTCAGCTTCCCTGGCTACCAGTAACATCCTCGAAAGCGCAGGCAGCCACACACAGGTGAGAGCTCAGAGAAGTTCAAGGCCGCGGGGGCCTGAGAGATGACGACACCGTACCAACGCTCGCCATTGCTTAAACCTCGGGCGTGGTTGTGGGAGAAGGCAGCTCTGAGTGAACGAAGAAGCTTTGTTCATCATGGAAGAACATTCCCTCAAGAGCAATGCTCAGTGAATGCACAGAAGTGATCATCTACAGGAAGACATAGAAACATAGAAAATAGGTGCAGGAGGAGGCCATTCGGCCCTTCGAGCCAGCACCGCAAATTCATTGTGATCATGGCTGATCGTCCCCAATCAATAACCCGTGCCTGCCTTCTCTCCATATCCCATGATTCCACTAGCCCCCAAGAGCTCTATCTACCTCTCTCTTAAATCCATCCAGTGACTTGGGCCTCCACTGCCCTCTGTGGCAGGGAATTCCACAAATTCACAACTCTCTGGGTGAAAACGTTTTTTCTCACCATCAGTCTTAAATGGCCTCCCCTTTATTCTAAGACTGTGGCCCCTGGTTCTGGACTGGCCCAACATTGGGAACATTTTTCCTGCATCTAGCTTGTCCAGTCCTTTTATAATTTTATATGTTTCTATAAGATCCCCCCCTCATCCTTCTAAACACCAGTGAACACAAGCCTAGCCTTTTCCATCTTTCCTCATTTGACAGTCCCGCCATCCCAGGGATGAATCTCGTGAACCTACGCTGCACTGCCTCAATCACAAGGATGTCCTTCCTCAAATTAGGAAGACAAAGATATACCGTAAATAAGTTTATAAGTTCTTGGAGCAGGATGAGGCCACTCGGCCCATCAAGTCTACTCCGCCATCCAATCATGGCTGATCTATCTCTTCCTCCAAACCCCATTCTCCTGCCTTCTCCCCATAACCCCTGACACCCGTACTAATCAAGACTCTATTAATCTCCACCTTAAAAATATCTGCTTGACTTGACCTCCACAGGCGTCTGTGGCAATGAATTCCACAGATTCACCACCCTCTGACTAAAGAAATTCCTCCTCATCTCCTTTCTAAAGATACGTCTTTTAATTCTGAGGCTGTGACCTCTGGTCCTCGACTCTCCCACCAGTGGAAACATCCTCTCCACATCCACTCTATCCAGGCCTTTCACTATTCCTGTACGTTTCAATGAGGTCTCCCCTCGTCCTTCTAAACTCTGGCGAGTACAGGCCCAGTGCCGTCAAACGCTCATCAGAAGTAACCCACTCATTCCAGGGATCATTCATGTAAACCTCCTCTGGACCCTCTCCAGAGCCGGCACATCCTTCCTCAGATACCGCCTTAAATATGGCGTTTGGCCCATATCCTCCAAACCTGTCCTATCCATGTCCCTGTCTAACTGTTTCTTAAACGTTGTGATAGTCCCAGCCTCAACTACCTCGTCTGGCAGCTCGTTCCATACACCCACACCCTCTGTGTGAGAAAGTTACCCCTCAGATTCCTATTTAAATCTTTTCCCCTTCACCTTGAACCTGTGTCCTCTGGTCCTCGATTCCCCTACTCTGTGCAAGAGAACTGTGTGTCTACCCGATCTATTCCTCCCATGATATGGTCTAACCAGCACCTTATAAAGAAAGCCTCAGCATTACATCCTTGCTTTTTATTTTGGACCCTCAAAGTCAATGCTAGAATTGCCTTTGTGTTCCTGACCACCGACTCAACGTGTGATTTGACCTTTTTGGGAATCCAGTGATTGCGTAGAGAAAATGCATTGGTGCTCCGAGACGGGGGATTTTTCGTTATTTTTCCTTGATGCGATGGTCCTTGCTGGCTCACTGCTCGGGCAGCTGGGAGACCCGGGTTCGATCCCGACTACGGGCGCTGTCTGCGCGGAGTTTGCACGTTCTCCCCGTGACCGGCGTGGGTTTTCTCCGAGATCTCAGCCTCCTCCCACTGCAGGTTTGCCGGTTAATTGGTGTCAATTTGTAAATTGTCCCTAGTGTGTGTAGGATGTGTTAGTCGCTGGTCGGCGCGGACGCGGTGGCCGAAGTTTCCGCGCTGTATCTCTAAACTAAACAATGTCAGCATTAGAATAAGGTGGGAGCCACACCAACGATAAAAATGTGGATTTCAAATATGTCCGAAATGTTACACCTGGAAGACATGGGATTCCTCCTAGCAGGCAAATCAGACCATTTCCAAAAGGTTTGGTCTCCATTATCCATTATTACAAGCACAGGGTGCAACATAACTGAAAATAAATGGTTTCAGGACCTGGTGAGGGGTGTGTAAAGATACAAAGTAGGTACGTCCCTTTTTATCTTATATCTTCTGTTCTCTATTTTTCTCTTTCTTTTTCTTTGGTTTTCTTTTTAATTCTTTCTCGTGGTTTACGGTCCATACGGGTTTCTCTTGACCACTCTTTCACGCACTCACTATCTTATCTAACTCTCTCTGTCTTCTTTTTAAAAGTTTAAAACAAGAAGTGGTACAGGAAATGTATTATGTTATTTTTGGCTGATATCACTGCAATGTACATTACTTCTAATAAATAAAATATTTTAAAAAAAAGAAGAAAAAAAAAGAAGAAGGTGGGAGCAAATGGTCGGGGCCAATTGAGCTATCCAGGTGGAAGAAGCACTCTACTTAATTCTCTGGTATGTTTTGACCTTACAGCTCGCTGGCGTTTTCACGTGTCTCGTTGTCTTGGTGGTGTTGCTTCTGATCGGCCGCTGTTTTTACTTCCTACCCAAGGTACGCAAACTAAACCGATCGTTTAAACCCCTTCCGACACATGGCCCCAAAATACATTTCAATAGACAATAGACGCAGGAGTAGGCCATTCAGCCCTTCGAACCAGCACCGCCATTCAATGTGATCATGGCTGATCATCCCCAATCAGTACCCGTCCTGCCTTCTCCCCATATCCCCTGACTCCGCTATCTTAAGAACTCTATCTAATGGCCCTGTTAGGGGACCAAAACTTCACACAATACTCCAGGTGTGTTCTCACTAGGGCTCTGTACAACTGCAGAAGGACCTCTTTGCTCCTATACTCGACTCCTCTTGTTAAAAGGCCAACATGCCATTCGCTTTCTTCACTGCCTGCTGTACCTGCATGCTTACTTTCATAGACTGATGTACAAGGACCCCCAGATCCCGTTGTACTTCCCCTTTTTCTCCAACTTGACGCCATTTAGATAGTAATCTGCCTTCCTGTTTTTGATAGTCCGAGGGTCTCCAGTGAGGTGGATAGTGGTTCCGCACTGCTCTCTGGTTGTGGTAGGGACCGTTCAGTTGCCTGATAACAGCTGGGAAGAAACTGTCCCTGAATCTGGAGGTGTGTGTGTGTGTTTTCACACTTCTGTACCTCTTGCCTCCGCCTTCTCCGTCCAGGAGAAACAGCCTTTCCAGTTTCTCCTCGTAACTGAAACACTCCATCCCAAGCAAGCAGGCCCTGGTGAATCCCCCCCACACCCTCTCCAGTATCTCTATCGCGTGCTGACCAGGTGGTT
>CM075998.1:3620540-3678653 GCA_038087875.1 Malacoraja senta
CCTTCGGCCCACCGAGTCTGCGCCGACCAGCGATCCCCACACACTAACGCTATCCTAAACACACTAGGGACAATTTTACACTTACACCAAGCCGATTTACCGACATATCCGAAGATCTCAGAGAAAGCCCACGGGGTCACGGGGAGAACGTGCAAACTCCGTACAGACAGCACCCGTAGTCGGGATCGAACCCGGGCGCTGCAAGCGCTGTGAGGCAGCAACTCTACCGCTGCGCCACCCTGCCTTATACCTTATCCTTTATACACTTCCATCATTGTGTACGCTCGTTTTCCAGGTTCAAGAACAACAGCTTCTTCCCAACAACCATCAGGCTCTTGAACACTACAAACACCAACCAAACTATGAACTATAAGCACTAAGGACTTCGGGCTTTAGGTATTTCAAGGTATTTTTTAAATTATTTTTTATTAGTCACATTCACATACACCCAGGTGTAGTGAAGTGAAATGCTTTTTGCCATTATGCAGCACACAAAAAAGAGAATACAGACACAACACCAAGATAGTCTTAACACTGAACATCCCCCCACAATGGCTCCCACCATGAGGGAAGGCACAATGTCCAGTCCCCAACCCCAGTTCACCCATAGTCGGGCCCATTGAGGCCTCCACAGTTGCCTCTACGGAGGCCCGATGTTCCAGGCCGTTCTCGCCGGGTGATGCATTAATTTGGGGGTTTTAATTATTTAATTGATTTTTTTGTTCATTACGTTATATAGAAGTGTGTTACAGGCCTGTTGAGCTGCATCAAGTTCGAATTTCATTGTTCCATTGTCGGGCAGTGTGTGCGTGTGTGTGTGGGGGGTGGTTAGTGTGTGTGTGACGCCACAGGCCGCCCCACCACAACCGCACGTTGAGGGAACAGGACCCAACGGGTCCCCCTTGGTCTAGTGACAATTAAATGCTCTTGACTATGATCAGCACAGGACAATAGACAATAGACAATAAACAATAGACAATAGGTGCAGGAGTAGGCCATTTGGCCCTTCGACCCAGCACCGCCATTCAATATGATCATGGCTGATCATCCCCCAATCAGTACCCCGTTCCTGCCTTCTCCCCATATCCCCTGACTCCGCTATTTTTAAGAGCCCTATCTAGCTCTCTCTTGAAAGCATCCAGAGAACCCGCCTCCACCGCCCTCTGAGGCAGAGAATTCCACAGACTCACCACTCTCTGTGAGAAAAAGTGTTTCCTCGTCTCCGTTCTAAATGGCTTACTCCTTATTCTTAGATTGTGGCCCCTGGTTCTGGACTCCAACATCGGGAACATGTTTCCTGCCTCTAGTGTGTCCAAGCCCTTAACAATCTTATATGTTTCAATGAGATCCCCTCTCATCCTTCTAAACTCCAGAGTGTACAAGCCCAGCTGCTCCATTCTCTCAGCATATGACAGTCCCGCCATCCCAGGAATTAACCTTGTAAACCTACGCTGCTCTCCCTCAATAGCAAGAATGTCCTTCCTCAAATTAGGGAACAAAACTGTACACAATACTCCAGGTGTGGTCTCACTAGGGCTCTGTACAACTGCAGAAGGACCTCTTTACTCCTATATTCGATTCCTCTTGTTATAAAGGCCAACATGCCATTCGCTTTCTTAGGTGGAGACATCATCAGCTGACAGTGCCAGTCGACCATTATGGCTCCTTGAGCCTAATCTGCCAATCCATTCGATTATGGCTGATCCTGTGACTGCTTAATCTCCTTTCCCTTTGAGTCAAAGCTTCTACCTCGGCCTTCAATACTCTCATAGTTTCAGAGGTTCTAGGAAAAGAATTAGGCCATTCAGCCCATCAAGTCTACTCCGTCATTCAATCTCGACTGATCTATCTCTCCCAACCCCATTCTCCTGCCTTCTCCCATAGCACCATGATACCCGTACTAATCAAGAATCTGTCAACCTCTGCCTTAAAAGTACACATTGACTTGGCCTCCACAGCTGTCTGTGGCAGTGAATTCCACAGATTCACCACCCTCCGACAAAATAAATTCCTCCTCAACTCCTTTCTAAATGTATGTCCTTTTATTCTTCTTTGTCACTCTTCCTCATGCTCGTGAGTGGTCTCCGCATACTCGTGGCCTCAAGTAGGTTGCGGCGTTTTTTCCAGCCTGATAAAAAATGTCCACGAGTAAAAAAAAAGTCGGCATGGATAAACATTGATGATTTTTACTCGTAGGTAGGTCGTAGGTAGGTCATAGGTAGGTCGTTATGGTAGTCGTAGGTAGTCGTAAGTCGGTAACTGGCCCGAGAAAAAAATGCAAACATGGCATCATTTGATCATGTGATCATTTTCCACTCGTAGCTAGTCGTAGTTGGTCTTAGGTGCGGAAGACTGAGGTCGAGGGAGGTCGTAGGAGGTCGTAGACATAGTCGTAGGAGGTCGTAGACATAGTCGTAGGAGGACGTAGACATAGTCGTACGAGGTCGTAGACATAGTCGTAGGATGTCGTAGACATAGTCGTACGAGGTCGTAGACATAGTCGTAGGAGGTCGTAGACATAGTCGTAGGAGGTCGTAGACATAGTCGTAGGAGGTCGTCGGAGGTCTTTTACTTCGGCGAGTCAACACGACCGTGACATTTTTTTCAACTCGTCTAGGGCCTTCTAAACTCGTGGATTAGGTCGTCCAAGTGGGACAGGCCCTTTACAACGCTATGTACGACAGTGATCGCAACTTCTACTGAAGTGTGGATGGCCGTTGGCTCGCGAGGAGCTCATCCGCCCTTTGACAGGTCTTGTTTTTGGCCCTCCTGGGGGTCCACAGCCCCCTCCTCACCTGGCAAACCAGGTGGGGTGACGGTTTAGTCGCCGACTATCCGACCATGGAGCAGGTAGCACGGGATTACATGGTACCCGTGGTGGGGGGAACTCCCCCCGACCTGACCTAAAACGGAAGGACCGTTTCGACATCTGATAAAAATGGGAAGAAGGTATTAGAGTCATAGAGAGATACAGTGTGGAAACAGGCCCTTTGGCCCAACTCGCCCACACCGGCCAACAAAGTCCCAGCTACCCTAGTTCCACTTGCCTACGCTTGGTCCATAACCCTCCAAACCTGTCCTATTCTCTCTGTCCTGTGCCTCCACCATGGCCAGAGTGAGCACCACCGGAAATTGGAGGAGCAGCACCTCAGTCGGTCAGTGGGCAGTCTGCACCCTAGCGGCATAACCATTGAATTCTCCTCGCTCTCCTCCCCTTCTCAGCTCTCCCTCAGCCCTCAGGCTCCTCCTCTTCCTTTTTCCTTTCTTCTCCCCACCCTACATCAGTCTGAAGAAGGGTTTTGGCCCAAAACGGTGCCTATTTCCTTCGCTCCATAGATGCTGCTGCACCCGCTGAGTTTCTCCAGCACTTTTGTCTACCTGTCATATCCATGCACCTGTCCAACTGTTTCTTAAATGATGGGATAGTCCCAGCCTCAACTACCTCCTCTGGCAGCTCGTTCCATTCACCCACCACCCTCTGTGAGAAAAATTTACCCCTCGGATTCCTATTAAATCTTTTCCCCTTCACCTTGAACCTATGTCCTCCGGTCCTCGATTCCCCTACTCTGGGAAAAAGACTCTACCCGATCTATTCTTCTCACGATTTTGTAAACATTTTGTGCTCTAGTCGCCCATCTGATTAGTCACATCCGGAAAACGGATTGCTTTCTCTGGAGGGAACATCACATGTGCTGTGAAGCAGGATTGTTCTATTTGGAGAAAAGGAAGAAAGCGGGAGAGGAGAGAGGGCAGGATTCACACAGGGAATGCGCGAGCCAGAAAACGTACCTATTTATAGAAAAGTAATTAACGTTCGAATTATAAGTCTCAGACAGAATATTTCAAACAGGCGCTAGAATGAGGTGCAGTTTGGATATGATTCTCGAGACGTCACCCCATGTTCTTTCCGCCCCAAAATGCCATTGGTTTTCAGATCCATCATCTCAGATAGGCAGATGGATATGCAGGGAATGGAGGGATATGGATCACGTGCAGGCAGAGGGCATTAGTTTAACTTGGAATCATGTTCGGCATGGACTGCTCGTGCCCTGTACTGTTTGAGGTCCTGGGTTTGTTTAGAGCTTGAATGAACTCATGGTCAATTTGGATTTTGCAGCATTTAATGAATTCTAACTTCCATAAATGTATCAAACTCTGTTGCTTCATGTACATCATTTCACAATCTTTATCTCTGTGTCTCCCTCTCCCCTGACATCTGTCTGAAGAAGGGTCTCGACCCGAAACGTCACCCGTTCCTTCTCTCCAGAGATGCTGCCTGACCTGCTGAGTTACTCCAGCATTTTGTGTCTATCTTCGGTGTAAACCAGCATCTGCAGTTCCTTCCCACACATTCCAACTCGAAAGCATTGGTGAGTAAAGGGCCTGGCCCACTTTCACGACCTAATTCACGACCTTTTTTACTCGTGGACATTTTTCATCAGGCTAGAAAAACGCCCCGACCTACTTGATGCCACGAGTACCTACGACTAGCATCACGGCCTGCTAGGACCTACCTACGACCTTGTGACGACCATGCTGCGAGTATGAGTCAAGGGCAAACTCGGCAGAGGTCGTGGATTAGGTCGTGAAAGTGGGACGGGCTCTTAACTCTGCCACTTTCCATGTTCTTCATGAGCTGTCTGTCTTTTTTTCCCCCTCATCCCTTGCTTTTCCTGTGTTATTCCCAACCTCTTCCCATCTATTCCACATATTCTCTTATATTTATTCATTTAGTCACAGAGTCATACAGCATGGAAACAGGCCCTTCAGCCCAACTTGCTTTGCCCCACGCTGACCAATTTGCCCCATATATTCTACTCCACCTGCCCGTGTTTGTCCCATATCTCTCTAAACCTTTCCTATCCAAATGTCTTTTAAATGTTGAGATAGTCCCAGCCTCAACAACCTCCTCTGGCAACCACCTTCAACTAGCATCGCAACCGGCTTCGACTAAAAAAATTACCGATTTTTAAAACGGCAACCTATTTTTAGTCGCGGCCGGTTTTGAATTTTTTGAAATAATCGCCGGAACATAGAAGAAGCGGAAACCACTTTTGACCATTAGGGAGACTGACAAAAACCTCCGGGAACCGCACGGAAACCTTGGGTGGGGTGCAAAGTCTCCAGAGGTTTCTGTTCAGGTTTCCTAAGTGGGACAGGGGCATTAGCAACATCTTGTACAACTGTAACATAACCTAGAAGAAGAGTCAACCAGTCCATACTAATCCCACTTACCACCACTTGGTCTGTCGCCAATTCAAGTGTTCATCCAGATACTTCTCCGATGTCGTGAGAGTCTCCAAAGTCCCAGTCTGCTCAATCTCTCCCTATAGTTCGTTGGTTCCATCGAGTCCTGGCAACATCCTCGTAAATCTTCTCTGCACCCTTTTTCCAGCTTGACAACATCTTTACTATTTAAGAAGGAACTGCAGATGCTGGAAAATCGAAGGTAGACAAAAGTGCTGGAGAAACTCAGCGGGTGCAGCAGCATCTATGGAGCGAAGGAAATAGGCAACGTTTCGTGCCGAAACGTTGCCTATTTCCTTCGCTCCATAGATGCTGCTGCACCCGACTGAGTTTCTCCAGCACTTTTGTCCACCTAACATCTTTACTATAACAGGGTGACCAAAACTGAGCACAATACTTCAAATGTGGCCTCGCCAATGTCTTGTGCAACTGTAACATAACATCCCAACTTCTATACTCAATACCGATGAAGGCCAAGGTGCCAAATGCCATCTTTACCATCCTATTTACTCGTGACGCCATTTTCAAGGAACCATGCACCTGTACTCCTAGATCCCTCTGGTCTACAACACTCCCCAGAGGCCTACCATTCACTGTGTAGGTCCTGCCCTTGTTCGATGTCCCAAAATGCAACACCTCACACTTCTCTGTATTATTCTCTGTATTATTCTGTGAGGGCGGTGGAGGCAGGTTCTCTGGATGCTTTCAAGAGAGAGCTAGATAGGGCTCTTAGAAATAGTGGAGTCAGGGGATATGGGGAGAAAGCAGGAACGGGGTACTGATTGGGGATGATCAGCCATGATCACATTGAATGGCGGTGCTGGCTCGAAGGGCCGAATGGCCGAATGGCCAACTCCTGCACCTATTGTCTATTGTCAATTGTCTAAACTCCACTAACCCACCTGGCCAACTGATCAAGATCCTGCTGTGAATTTCTGATAACCAACTTCGCTATCTACGATGCCACCCACTTTTATGTCATCTGCAAACTTACTAATCAAGCCTTGCACATTTTTATTACAACAATGAGTTCCATGTACCACCTTAGAATGTAGAAACAAGAAACTGAAGATACCAGACACAACTTGGTGGAGTAACTCAGCGGGTCAGGCAGCATCTGTGGAGAACATGGATAGGTGACGTTTCACAGAGTGCTGGAGTAACTCAGCGGGTCAGGCAGCATCTGTGGAGAACATGGATAGGTGACGTTTCACAGAGTGCCGGAGTAACTCAGCGGGTCAGGCAGCATCTGTGGAGAACATGGATAGGTGGCGTTTCACAGAGTGCTGGAGTAACTCAGCGGGTCAGGCAGCATCTGTGGAGAACATGGATAGGTGACGTTTCACAGAGTGCTGGAGTAACTCAGCGGGTCAGGCAGCATCTGTGGAGAACATGGATAGGTGACGTTTCACAGAGTGCTGGAGTAACTCAGCGGGTCAGGCAGCATCTGTGGAGAACATGGATAGGTGACGTTTCACAGAGTGCTGGAGTAACTCAGCGGGTCAGGCAGCATCTGTGGAGAACATGGATAGGTGACGTTTCACAGAGTGCTGGAGTAAGTCAGCGGGTCAGGCAGCATCTGTGGAGAACATGGATAGGTGACGTTTCACAGAGTGCTGGAGTAACTCAGCGGGTCAGGCAGCATCTGTGGAGAACATGGATAGGTGACGTTTCACAGAGTGCTGGAGTAACTCAGCGGGTCAGGCAGCATCTGTGGAGAACATGGATAGGTGATGTTTCAGGTCAGGGCCAGAGACGTCACCTATCCACGTTCTCCAGACATACTGCCTGACCCGCTGAGTTACTCCAGCACATTGTGACTCCATGTATCCCTTGTTCATTTTCTAGTTCTTTTCTAATCCCTTCTTAGTTTAGTTTAGAGATACAGCGTGGAAACAGGCCCTTCGGCCCACCGAGTCCGTGCCGACCAGCAATCCCCGCACACTAACACTATCCTGCACACATTAGAGACAATGTACAATTTTACCGAAGCCAATTAACCTACAAACCTGTACGTCTTTGGAATGTGGGAGGAAACCGGAGCACCCGGAGAAAACCCACGCAGGTCACGGGGGAGAACGTACAAAAACTCCGTACAGACAGCACCCGTAGTCAGGATCGAAGCCAGGTCTCTGGCGCTGTGAGGCAGCAACTCTACTGCTGCGCCACCGTGCCGCCCTAATTTATTTAACTACGGTATCGTGAAACAGCAGAGAGTTTCTCCCTCAACTTTGAAAGTCAAACTGCTTCTTCACAATTTCTTTATGGCGCAAAATCCCCATGTTTATCTTTGCTCCTTTGTGCCGATTTCCCTTTCCACACATCAGCTCATTCACCTTTCTAAAACCCGCTCTGCCCTGGTTCCTGCGTTTGGTGCTCAGACCTTCTCTCATGTTCACTACTCCCAAAGTGATCACTCACATTGAGCTCAGCATTGCTCACAACCCATGACTATTCCAGCAATGCCATTTCCCTGGTAGATATGAGCACCCCTGTTTGAGGAGATACTCTGGCACCCGGGATTTTGTTCCTCTTGCCCACTTGTCCCGTCCCCTCTCTCCCCGAGTCAAGAGGTGGCAACTCAAACCTCTCAATGGCCATTTTGTTATTTCTACTCGCGCATAATTCTATTCTCATCGATTTCCTTCACACAGTCATCAGCTCTTTGGAACACCTTTTTAAATCTTACCCTAGTCTGAACAGAAATGCTCTCTTTGCAGCAAGCATTTCCACTTTCCACAATGCTCCCACTCCCCATTCTCCTTTAGTATACATGCTGCCCTCCGCATAATATTGCAAACTGATATAGAAGATAGAACAGTACAGACACAAAATGCTGGAGCAAAGGGCTGTCCCACTTGGACGACCTAATCCACCAGTTTAGAAGACCCTAGACGAGTTGAAAAAATTGTCAAGGTCGTGTTGACTCACCGAAGTAAAAGACCTCCTACGACCTCCGACGACTATGTCTACGACCTCCTACGACTATGTCTACGACCTCCTACGACTATGTCTACGACCTCCTACGACTATGTCTACGACCTCCTACGACCTCCCTCGACCTCAGTCTTCCACACCTAAGACCAACTACGACTAGCTACGAGTGGAAAATTAGCACATGATAAAATGATGTCGGGCCAGTTACCAACCTACGACTACCTACGACTACCATCACGACCTACTACGACCTACCTACCAGTAAAAAGCATCCATTTTTTCCATGCCAACCTTTTTTTTTTAAACTCGTGGACATTTTTTTATCAGGCTGGAAAATACGCCGCAACCTACTTGAGGCCACGGGTATGCGGGGACCACTCACGAGCATGAGGAAGAGTTACGAAGACCTCCTACGACCTCGTGGCGACCACGCTGCGAGTCCAAGTCAAGGGCAAACTCGGCAGAGGTCGCCAAGTAGGTGGTGAAAGTGGGACAGGGGCTTAACTTGGCGGGACAAGCAGCATCCCTGGAGAGAAGGAATGGGGTGACGTTTCGGGTCTCCCGAAATGTCACCCCATTCCTTCTCTCCAGGGGATGCTGCCTGTCCCGCTGAGTTACTCCAGCATTTTGTGTCTATCTTCGATTTAAACCAGCATCTGCAGTTCTTTCCTACGCATAGAACAGTACAGCACAGGAATAGGTCCTTAGGACCGCGATGTCTGTGCCGAGCATGATGCCAATTTAACTCATCCCACCAGCCTGTACATGGTCTGTATCCCTCCATTCACTGTCTGTTTATGCGCCTGTCTAAATCCCTCTGAAATGTTGCTATCACATCTGCTTCTACCACCTCCCCTGGCAGAAACGCTCTGGACACCAACACTCGAAACAGAAGCTTGCCTCGCAAATCTCCTTCAAACTTTCCCCCTCTACCCATAAAGTTGTGCCCTGTAATAGTCATAGAGTGACACAGCGTGGAAACAGGCCCTTCGGCCCAACATGTCCCATCTACACTAGTCCCACCTGCCTGCGCTTGCCCCATCTCCCTCTAAACCTGTCCTATCCATGTACCCCTTCAGAGTGCCTCTTAAACATTGCGATCATCCCCTGTCTCAACTATCTCCTCCGGCAGCTCGTTCCATACGCCCACCACCCTTTGTGTGAAAAAAGTCACCCCATCAGATTCCTATTAAATCTTGCCGCGTCCCCATAAACCTCTGTCCTCTGGCCCTCGATTCCCTACTCTGGGCAAGGGACTCTGTGCGCCAAGATCAATCAGCCACGATTGAATGGCGGAGTAGACTTGATGGGCCGAATGGCCTAATTCTTCTCCTATCACTTCTGAATTTATGAACTTATTTATGGTATATCTTCGTCTGGCACTACTGCAGGTTGTTTCTGTGCTTTAACTAAGTGCGTATCTGAGTGAATGTTGTGTGGGTGTTAATGCTGGAAGCCGGGAGCACTTCCCCCAGTCACTGCCAGGTCAGAGGTGCTGAGCGAAGTTGCTCCTGATGTGAATCAGAGTCTCAGCCTCAGCTGAGCCTCTTGTGCATCAGATATTGTCCCCACGGGGCCATAGTAACCATTTCCAAATGAGATTTCCAATTTAGTGCTAATTAATGCCTGCTGGGTCCTTGATTGCAAATGCTCAGACTCTCTCATCAATTATGACATCAGAGTCGGTCATCATCCCTGCCTTGAAAGGAGAGGATTCAGCACAGTTTGGAAACATAGCAACACAGAAAATAGGTGCAGGAGGAGGCCATTCGGCCCTTCGAGCCCCCACTGCCATTCATTGGGATTGACAGAGGGATAGACAGAGTTGACGTGGATAAGCTTTTTTCCATTGAGAGTAGGGAAGATTCAAACAAGAGGACATGATTTGAGAATTAAGGGACAAAGGTTCAGGGGTAACATGAGGGGAACTTCTTTACTCAGAGAGTGGTAGCTGTGTGGAATGAGCTTCCAGTGGAAGTGGTGGAGGCAGGTTCGATTTTATCATTTAAAAATAAATTGGATAGGTATATGGACGGGAAAGGAATGGAGGGTTATGGTCTGAGTGCAGGTAGATGGGACTAGGTGAGAGTAAGTGTTCGGCACGGACTAGAAGGGCCGAGATGGCCTGTTTCCGTGCTGTAATTGTTATATGGTTATATGGTTATTGTGATCATGGCTGATCATCCCCAATCAGTAACCCGTGCCTGCCTTCTCCCCATATCCCTTGATTCCACTAGCCCCTAGAGCTCTATCTAACTCTCTTTTAAATTCATCCAGTGAATTGGCCTCCACTGCCCTCTGTGGCAGAGAATTCCACAAATTCACAACTCTCTGGGTAAAAGTTAGTTCTCATCTCAGTTTTAAATGGCCTCCCCTTTATTCTTAGACTGTGTGACCCCTGGTTCTGGACTCCCTCAACATTGGGAACATGTTTCCTGCATCTAGCCTGTCCAGTCATTTTATAATTGTATACGTTTCTATATGAGTTAAGTTCAGCTACCTTTTGTACAGTCTAATTCCTACGGTGCTTTCAATCCACTGCCTGCTCCACAACAAAACACCCATCCCATTGAACAATATAAGCAAGGCACTTGACTCCCTAAAGGGAAGGGGCGTGGAGTTCCCAAGTCCCACACTTATCTAGTGAGGGACTCATCCACAACAATCCCATTAGAGTCACAGAGTGATACAGTGTGGAAACAGGCCTTCGGCCAACTTGCCCACACCGGCCAACAATGTCCCATCTACACTAGTCCCACCTGCCTGTGTTTGGTCCATATCCCTCCAAACCTGTCCTATCCATGTACCTGTCTAACTGTTTCTTAAATATTGGGATAGTCCCAGCCTCAACTACCTCCTCTAGCAACCTTGTTCCATACACCCACCACCCTCTGTGTGAAAAAGTTACCCATTGTGACTGCCAGAGGAGGTAGTTGAGGCTGGGACTATCGCACCAATTATGAAACACTTAAAGGCCTGTCCCACTGTACGAGTTCATTCAAGAGCTCTCCCGGGTAAAAAAAAATAATCTAACTCGTGGTAAGCACGTGGAACGTACGTAGCGGGTACGTCGGAGCTCGGGGACGTCTCTTAGCGGCTCGTAACGCTAACGGCAGGTACTCGGGAAACGCGGTAAACTTGGAAAGACTCGTGACGATTTTTCAACATGTTGAAAAATGTCCACGAGAGCCCCGAGTACTTGCGAGCGGCCATTACCGTAAATTTCCGAGTTCGAATCAGGGCAAACTCGGGAGAACTCTTGAATGAACTCGTACAGTGGGACAGGGCCATAAGGTTAATGGATAAGGCAGGTTTAGAGGGATTTGGGCCAAACGCAGGCAGGTGGGACTAGTGTAGATGTTGGTCTGTGTCAGCACTATCCCACACACACTAGGGACAATTTACAATCTTTACCAAAGCCAATTAGCCTAAAAACCTGTACATCTTTGGAGTGTGGGAGGAAACCGGAGATCCCGGGGAAAACCCACTCGGTCTCGGGGAGAACGTACAAACTCCATACAGACAGCAACCGTAGTCAGGATCGAATCCGGGTCTCTGGCGCTGAGAGGCAGCAACTCTACCGCTGCGCCACCAACCTGTCCGCCCTGATCTATCAATAATTTATCTTGCTCCTCTTCGGATACCCTTCGGTAGTCTGGCTTCCACCACTCCGAGGGGCAGAGAGGCTCAGAGATCCAACACCTTCTGAGAGAAGACATTTCGACACACCTCAGTTTTAAATGACCGGCCCCTTATCTGGTGGTCATGTCCCCTTGACTCTCCCACTAGTGGAAACATCTCAATAGTCACCTTGTTCTGCCCACTGAGGATCTTACAGTTTGAACAAGGTCACCCTTCATTCCCCTAAACTCCAGGCAGCACATACCCAAACCCAAACTGCGCCTCTACTTCCTGAGAAGATTACGGAGAGTCGGTTTGTCAAGGAGGACTCTCTCGAACTTCTACAGGTGCACAGTAGAGAGCATGCTGACCGGTTGCATCGTGGCTTGGTTCGGCAACTTGTGCGCCCAGGAGCGGAAAGACTGCAAAAAGTTGTAAACACTGCCCAGTCCATCATCGGCTCTGACCTCCCCACCATCGAGGGATCGATCGCAGTCGCTGCCTCAAAAGGCTGGCAGCATCATCAAGGACCCACACCATCCTGGCCACACACTCATCTCCCCGCTGCCTCCAGGTAGAAGGTACAGGAGCCTGAAATCTGCAAACATCCAGGTTCAGGAATAGCTGCTTCCCCACAGCCATCAGGCTATTAAACTCAACTCAAACAAAAATCTGAACTTTAATAGCCTATTGCACTTTATCTGGTTATTTATGTGTGTGTATATATATATTCAATGGTGTATGGACACACTGGTCAGTTCTGTATTATTTATGTCCAACTATGTTCTGTTGTGCTGAAGCAAAGCAAGAATTTCATTGTCCTATCTGGGACACATGACAATAAACTCTCTTGAATCTTGAATCTATTTCTCACAGCGCCAGAGTCCCGGTTCCATCCTGACCTCGGGTGCTGTCTGTGTGGAGTTTGCACATTCTCCCCCCCCCCTCCACAGACATGTGGGTTTGTAGTTAATTGGCCCCTGTAAATTTGCCCCCTAGTGTGTCGGGAGTGGATGGGAAAGTGGGATCATGTAGACATAGTGAGAACGGGTGATCGATGGTGGGCGTGGACTCAGGCGGCTGAAGGGCCTGTTTCCGTGCTGTACCACTCGGTGACTCTCTTGAGAGGACGACCATCTCATCTCGGGAACCGGCCTTGCCCTCACCTGCGATGTCCTTCGTTGGCTTCCTTCCAATACCCGCCTCTTCAACTCCATCTCCATCTGCCTCCTCCAGCCTTTACTCACCTGTTTCTGCAAACACCTCAGGTGTCAAATTTTGCTTTGCAAAGTGGCATGGATAGGGCAGGTTTGGAGGGAGATGGGCCAAGCGCAGGCAGGTAGGGGTGGGACTAGTGTGTGCCATAGAAACATAGAAACATAGAAAATAGGTGCAGGAGGAGGCCATTCGGCCCTTCGAGCCAGCACCGCCATTCATTGTGATCATGGCTGATCGTTCCCAATCAATAACCCGTGCCTGCCTTCTCCCCATATCCCTTGACTCCACCAGTCCCTAGAGCTCTATCTAACTCTCTCTTAAATCCATCCAGTGATTTGGCCTCCACTGCCCTCTGTGGCAGGGAATTCCATAAATTCACAACTCTCTGGGTGAAAATGTTTTTTCTCACCTCAGTCTTAAATGACCTCCCCTTTATTCTAAGACTGTGGCCCCTGGTTCTGGACTCGCCCAACATTGGGAACATTTTTCCTGCATTTAGCTTGTCCAGTCCTTTTATAATTTTATATGTTTCTATAAGATCCCCCCTCATCCTTCTAAACTCCAGTGAATACAAGCCTAGTCTTTCAATCTTTCCTCATATGACAGTTCCGCCATCCCAGGGATCAACCTCGTGATCCTACGCTGCACTGCCTCAATCACAAGGATGTCCTTCCTCAAATTAGGAGACCAAAACTGTACACAATACTCCAGATGTGGTCTCACCAGAGCCCTATACAACTGCAGAAGAACCTCTTTACTCCTATACTGAAATCCTCTTGTTATGAAGGCCAACATTCCATTAGCTTTCAGTTGTCATAGGATCATAAGAGATAGGAGTAGAATTAGGCCATTTGGCCCATCAAGTCTACTCCGCCATCCAATCATGCTGTCTCTCCTCCTAACCCCCATTCTTCTGCCTTCTCCCCATAACCCCTGATGGGTAATGTTGGTCGGTGTGGGCTAGTTGGGCCTGTTTCCACACTGTGTGACTCTCTCAAACTCCTAATCTGAGGAAAGACATTCTTGCCATAGAGGGAGTACAGAGAAGGTTCACCAGACTGATTCCTGGGATGGCAGGACTTTCATATGAAGAAAGACTGGATAGACTCGGCTTGTACTCGCTAGAATTTAGAGGATTGAGGGGGGATCTTATAGAAACTTACAAAATGCTTAAGGGGTTGGACAGGCTAGATGCAGGAAGATTGTTCCCGATGTTGGGGAAGTCCAGAGTGGGGGTCACAGTTTAAGGATAAGGGGAAGTCTTTTTGGACCTAGATGAGAACCCCAGAGAGTGGTGAATCTGTGGAATTCTCTGCCACAGAAGGTAGTTGAGGCCAGTTCATTGGCTATATTTAAGAGGGAGTTAGATGTGGCCCTTGTGGCTAAAGGGATCAGGGGGTATGGAGAGAAGGCAAAGGTACAGGATACTGAGTTGGATGATCAGCCATGATCATATTGAATGGCGGTGCAGGCTCGAAGGGCCGAATGGCCTCTACCCCTGCACTTATTGTCTATGTTTCTATGTTTCCAAGAGTCTTGGCGGTGCTATCTGGCGTTTGGAGGCTGTTTACACTGTGTGGCTTTGACCGATACTGCATTCAACAAATTATACTTGAATCAGAATCACACGCAGCTCCTTAAGTTGCTACCCTCGGCGTGCGGTGCTGCTGCTGCAGATGGCATGGACCTCCCTCCCTTCCACAAAACAAGGCTCGCCAGCAGCCAGCCCTGTGTAAATCTCGGCAGACCCGGTGTCCGAGCTGGGCTTGGGCTTGGGCTTGGGCTTGGGCTTGGGCGAGACCCACCACCACCACCCGCCCTCGCTCCTGGCTAACAAGGAGGCTTGTGCCGCACAGCCCTCTTTGCCTCTGCAAATCGCCACCCAACAGCGAGAGTTACCATTACAACGATGGCAACAACCAGAGCAACAACCAGAGCAACAACCAGAGCAACAACCAGAGCAACAACAACAACAACAACAACGAAATATGCAATTGAGCTGCAGCGGGAGGAAGACCCCCAAAAACCACAACAACACCGAATGAAATCCCTTTGATGCTATTAAACATAGTTAAATTATTTCTAGTCTTTGTGTTCATGTGCATGGATAAATCAGCACTGGGTTTAATGTGTTAAAGAAGGAACTGCAGATGCTGGAAAATCGAAGGGAGACAAAAATGCTGGAGAAACTCAGCGGGTGCAGCAGCATCTATGGAGGGAAGGTTTCGGCCCGAAACGTTGCCTATTTCCTTCGCTCCATAGATGCTGCTGCACCCGCTGAGTTTCTCCAGCATTTTGTCTCCCCTGAATGAAAATACCCATGGATGAGGTTGCTGGTCGTCTCTGCATTTAACGGTTGCAAAACGACACACAAAATGAAACCAGTCGTATGTCCCCTCCCCTCCCTCCCCTCCCTCCCCTCCCTCCCCTCCCCTCCCTCACTCCCAATTTTACTCCCCCCAAATATCAAATCCTTCATGGCTCCGTTTTTTTTTAAATCTCTGCCAGAATAACAGCACAGGATGCAGAAATGGATTTGAAAGGTTCCTATCGCCGAGACGACTCCCTCTCTCCCTCTCTCCCTCTTCCTCTCTCTCTGTCTCCCTCCCTCTCTCTGTCTCCCCCCTCCCTCTCTCGTCTCTGTCCCTCCCCCCTCTCTCTGTCTCTGTCTCCCTCTCCCTCTCTCTGTCTCCCTCCCTCTCCCTCCCTCCCCCTCCCTCTCTCTGTCTCCCCCCCACTCTCTCTCCCCCCCACTCTCTCTCCCCCCTACTCTCTCTCCCCCCTCTCTCTCTCCCCCCTCTCTCCCTCTCTCCCTCTCTCCCTCTCTCCCTCTCTCCCTCTCTCCCTCTCTCCCTCCCCTCTCTCTCTCCCTCTCCCCCCTTTAGGATTCTCGGTTTCATTTCAATGCATTTCCACCTTTCGTGATTGAATGACATTTGACAGATTGCAGGGTTTCTTCCAACCCACACCCACCCCCACCCCACACCCTAAAGATTTTTTTTTTTTAAACCCAGAAGGCTCACAGCCCCCGCTAGGAAATGCAAGAGCCCCAGGCCGAGCCAGGCTTGTCTGCTTACCTGCTATGCGTTTGTATGCATGGTCTGCTGCTCACTCTCTCTGTCTCGCTTCGTGGACGGCTGCATACCGCATTGTGATTTCTCCGCAGCTCCAGAAGCTTTCGCCGGTCACTCGAGTTGTCGAGAATCGGCATCCACTCCTCCAGCGGGGCACTCGGGAATAGCAGAGAAAACAGAGGGGAGGAGAGCAATCCGTCCTCACCAGCTTATAAAACCCGGGCTGGAGCAACGAATCGCCCCCGAATCGCAATGTGTTAGCCAGTGACTTTCCTTCTCGGCCTCAGGTTCTCTGGATGCTTTCAAGAGAGATTTCAAGCTAGATAGGGCTCTTAAAGATAGCGGATTGGGGATGATCAGCCATGATCACAGTGAATGGCGGTGCTGGCTCGAAGGGCCGAATGGCCGACTCCTGCACCTATTGTCCATTGTCTAATCGAAGGTAGGCAAAAGTGCTGGAGAAACTCAGCGGGTGCAGCAGCATCTATGGAGCGAAGGAAATAGGCTACGTTCCAGGCCGAAACCCTTCTTCCATTGTCTAATACATTGCCTTGGACGGATTTCTACCAACAGTTCCCCGTGAAAGGGGCAAGATACCAGAGAAGATAGAGGCAAAATGCTGGAGTAACTCAGCGGGACAGGCAGCATCTCTGGAGAGAAGGAATGGGTGACGTTTCCGGTCGAGACCCTTCTTCAGACTGAGCATATCTATCATGATCATGCTGCTGCACCCGCAGAGTTTCTCCAGCATTTTTGTCTACCTTCGATTTTCCAGCATCTGCAGTTCCTTCTTAAACAACATATCTATCATGAATTTGTTCTATGTACCTTTTCATATGATCACATTGAATGGTGGTGCTGGCTCAAAGGACCAAATGGCCTACTCCTGCACCTATTTTCCATGTTTCAATAGACAATAGGTTCAGGAGTAGGCCATTCGGCCCCGAGCCAGCACCGCCATTCAATGTGATCATGGCTGATCATCCCCAATTAGTACCCTGTTCCTGCCTTCTCCCCATATCCCCCGACTCCGCTATTTTTAAGAGCCCTATCTAGGTCTCTCTTGAAACCATCCGGAGAACCTGCCTCCACCGCCCTCTGAGGCAGAGAATTCCACAGACTCACAACTCTCTGTGAGAAAAAGTGTTTCCTCGTCTCCGTTCTAAATGGCTTACTCCTTATTCTTAAACTGTGGCCCCTGGTTCTGGACTCCCCCAACATCGGGAACATGTTTCCTGCCTCTAGCGTGTCCAAAACCTTAACAATCTTATATGTTTCAATGAGATCCCCTCTCATCCTTCTAAACACCAGAGTGTACAAGCCCAGCTGCTCCATTCTCTCAGCATGTGACAGTCCCGCCATCCCAGGAATTAACCTTGTAAACCTACGCTGCACTTCCTCAATAGCAAGAATGTCCTTCCTCAAATTAGGGGACCGAAACTGCACACACTACTCCAGCTGTGGTCTCACTAGGCCTCTGTACAACTGCAGAAGGACCTCTTTGCTCCTATATTCGATGCCTCTTGTTATAAAGGCCAACATGCCATTCGCTTTCACACTGCCTGCTGTACCTACATGCTTACTTTCATAGACTGATGTACAAGGACCCCCCAGATCCCGTTGTACTTCCCCTTTTCCCAACTTGACGCCACTTAGATAGTTTCTAAATCTCTCGGTTGCCTCTCCCCGACTCTCAGTCTGAAGAAGGGTCTCGACCCGAAACATCACCCATTCCTTCTCTCCAGAGATGCTGCCTGACCCGCTGAGCTACTCCAGCATTTTGTGTCCATATTCGGCGTAAACCAGCATCTGCAGTTCCTTCCCACACATAGATACCAGATTTACTTACTGCCTATTCAACCTCCTGGCATGTAGGGCAGCAATGAAGGTCCTCCACTCCTGTCTGTTCCGGGCTAGCTTCTGGACACTACCCCAGGTCAGGTCCATTGTCCCTTTCCCTGCCGGTGTCCAGTGCAGGGCTATTCTTGGGATGCTGTCTGGTTCTCTTCATCCCAGCATCTGCCGATAGCCCTGGAAGTCCATCACGCCCAGTAGTGTTGATTCCTTCAGTTGCTGTTTCCGTAACATATTGTTTTACGAGACAGGGTTGTTAGCCCTGTGCTCAACCTCCAGCCTGGAGGACCAATGGATCGCTCTTCGTCTCGCCTCTACCCTTCCACCTGTCCAGCATGGGAGACCCTAACAGGAGACGAATCTCCCGCTGGCATAGCTCTGGGGGTCACTGAGACACACAAGCTCCCCGACCACGACAAGGTTGCAATCTAACCGGGAGATAGATACCAGAGAACACAGACAAAAGACAATTGGTAAAAGGTGGGAATGTGTTAGAATCCTTGTTAAAGGGGCTGTCCCACTTGGGCGACCTAATCTGCGAGTTTAGACGAGTTTGCCCTCGACTCAAACACGCAGCAGGGTCGACATGTGGTCCTAGGAGGTCCCATGAGGTCACTGGAACTCTCCCTCATGCTCGAGGGAAGTTCCCGCATACTCGCGGCCTCAGCTAGGTCGCGGAAAAATTTTCAGCATGTTGAAAAATTATCCGCGAATAAAAATTGGTCGGCGTGGATCTTTTTAACTCGTAGTGCAGTGGAGTGGGGTCGCTATTTAGTTACAGGCAGTCGAGGGCAGCCGTAGGCAATCTCCTTCGCTGACTGGGCATTTAATTGGCTCGTTGGAGTTTTCAGGACCAAGGAAAACCGACCGGGTAGGTAAAATGCCCACTAAACTTTATTAGACTTCTTAAAAGTTTCTCTCCTCCCCCCCTTCTCCTCCCCCCCCTTCTCCTCCCCCCTTCTGCCCCCCCCTTCTCCCCCTCCCCCCTTCTCCCCCTCCCCCCTTCTCTCCCCCCCCCCGTACACACTCTCTATAGGACTTACCGTACACTGTGCAGCCTTCTTTCCTTCCTCTTCATCGCGGGTCTGAATTTCAGACAGCGCTCCCCCACTTTCCCTGGCCCCCGCCTTTGCGATGTGTGTGTGTGTGCGTGTGTGCGGTCGGTCGATCCAGCTCGCGGTTTCAACGCGGACGGTCGATCCAGCTCGAGGCTTTCCAGGCGAGTGCCCTCGAGCTTGAAGGTCGAAGACGCTCTTCTTAACTCGCCGCTTAGGTCGCCCAAGTGGGACAGCCCCTTAACAGATGAAGTTG
Source organism: Malacoraja senta (assembly GCA_038087875.1). Lineage (NCBI taxonomy): Eukaryota > Metazoa > Chordata > Chondrichthyes > Rajiformes > Rajidae > Malacoraja > Malacoraja senta. The sequence goes on from CM075998.1 coordinate 3,639,803, forward strand.
TGATTTTCAGAAAACCTTCACCCCAATGCAGGGGGAGAAATAAGAAAGAATTGGATCACAGAAACTGTCATAGAGTGATGCCAGCGTGGAAACAGGCCCAACTTGCCCACACCGGCCCAACATGTCCCAGCTACACTAGTCCCACCTGCCCACGTTTGGTCCATATCCCTCCAAACCTGTCCTATCCATGTCCCTGTCTAACTGTGTTTTTTAAACGATGGGATAGTCCCTGTACAGATACATGATAAAGGGAATAACATTTAGTGCATGGTAAAGCCAGTAAAGTCCAATCAAAGATAGTCCGAAACTACACTTGGAAAACATTAGGCTTGTCTTGGCGGAAAAACCAGATCAATTTCGTAAGACATGGACACCCTTTACTGAATTTTAACAACAATAGCATGGTGAAACACAAATTTAAATTTAAATCCGATGCTGGGTTGGGTGAGGGGGTGGGGGGGGGGGGGGGGCAAGGTATACCTCCATCTTTTCTTATTCCTCTTTCTTTCTGCTGCACTGCTTTGGTAGCTTAGGGGACTTTTTCTCGTTCTTTTCTATTTCACTTTCTCCTTGCTTGCTTTCTCTTTGTTTCCTTTTTTTCCATTTTTTCAAATTAAGTTATAAGGTTAAAATTGAAGCTGGACAATAATTGTATAATTCTTGATGCCGAGCGTTTGATCTTTGTACAACTGCTTCTAATAAAAATAAAAAAATAAAAAATAAAAAGATAGTCCGAGGGTCCCAATGCAGTAGACAGTGGTTCAGGGCGGCTCTCCAGTTGTTCTGTGAAAGGCTCTCTCTGAGACCCTATTTTTTTTAAATACTCTTTTTAAAGGATATACTTTGATAAACAAAAAGCTCCCCTTCCCCACACGAAGGCTGCGTCCCAATGAGTACAAGTGTTGGGAGGAGGGGTGGGGGTTTCAGAGTTCAGTGAAAGCAGTGTCCATGCAGGTCTAACTTCAAACACTGATCTATTGGATTCTGGGGCTGCAGGATCTGTTGTTGGATCATTCATGGAATCTTTGAGGATTAGCTTGCGGCAGCAGACAGAAGATTGAATTGAATTGAATACATTTCATTAGCCAAGTATGTACACATACAAGGAATTTGCCTCGGTGCTCTGCTCGCAAGGATAACACCACGATATACAGTGGACAATTAACAAAAAAAACATTATAATTTAAACATGTGAAGAATGAAATAAAATACCAGAGCAAAAGGAGGCTACAGACTTTTGGCTGTTGAGCAGAGCAACTGCTAGTGGAAGAAAACTGTTTTTATGTCTGGTTGTGGCGGTTTTGACAGTCCGGAGTCGCCTTCCAGAGGGAAGTGATTCAAAGAGTTTGTGACCAGGGTGAGAGTGGTCAGAGATGATCTTACCCGCTCGCTTCCTGGCCCTTGCAGTGTACAGTTCGTCGATGGGGGGGAAAGGATGCAACCAATAACCTTCTCTGCTGATTCGCTGCAGCCTCCGGATGTCGTGCTTGGTGGCTGAGCCAAACCAGACCATGATGGCGAAGGTGAGGACAGACTCTACAATGGCAGTAAAAAACTGGACCATCATTGCCTGTGGGAGATTGTGTTTTCCCAGCTGCCGTAGGAAGTACATCCTCTGTTGTGCCTTTTTGACTGTGGAGTTGATGATGGCTTCTCATTTAAGGTCACTGGAGATGATATTTCCAAGGATTAAAAGACTCCACAGATGTGACTGTGGTGTTGTTGATGGTGAGTGGGGGGAGGGGAGGGGGAGCTCTCCTAAAGTCTGCTATCAATTCCACTGTCTTAAAAGCATTGAGCACCAGGTTGTTGCGATGGCACCAGGACGCCAACTGTGACACTTCCTGTCTGTAGGCAGATTCCTCCCCATCCTGGATCAGTCCAATCAGGGTTGTGTCGTCCGTAAACTTGAGAAGCTTGACAGAGGAGTCCGTGGAGGTGCAGTCGTTGGTGTAGAGAGAGTAAAGGAGAGGGGAGAGTACGTAGCCTTGCGGTGCTCCTATGCTGAGCGTTTGCGGGTCCGAGATGTGCTTTCCCAGCCTCACAAGCTGCTTCCTGTCTGTGAGGAAGCTGGTGATCCACCGACAGAGGGGTTCTTATAGAATATAATAGAATATAGAATAGAATAGATATAAGTCTTATAGAAACTTACAAAATTCTTAAGGGGTTGGACAGGCTAGATGCAGGAAGATTGTTCCCGATGTTGGGGAAGTCCAGGACAAGGGGTCACAGTTTAAGGATTAAGGGGAAATCCTTTAGGACCGAGATGAGAAAAACATTTTTCACACAGAGAGTGGTGAATCTGTGGAATTCTCTGCCACAGAAGGTAGTTGAGGCCAGTTCATTGGCTATATTTAAGAGGGAGTTAGATGTGGCCCTTGTGGCTAAAGGGATCAGGGGGTATGGAGAGAAGGCAGGTACAGGATACTGAGTTGGATGATCAGCCATGATCATATTGAATGGCGGTGCAGGCTCGAAGGGCCGAATGGCCTACTCCTGCACCTATTGTCTATGTTTCTATGTTTCTATGACAGAGGGGTTCAGGCACAGTCAACTCGGAAAGTTTGGAGTGTAGTAGCTCTGGCACAATGGTGTTGAATGAAGAGCTAAAATCCACAAACAAAATCCTCGCATAGGTCCCCTGACGGTCTAGATGATGGAGGATGAAGTGCAGGCCTACGTTGACTGCGTCATCCACAGATCTGTTGGCCCGGTATGCAAACTGAAAAGGGGTCCAGCAGAGGGTTTGTGATATTTTTCAGGTGGGCCAGCTACAAGTCTTTCAAGGGTCATCCACTCCCAGCACACGAGGGGCAATTTTACAGAGGCCAATTAACCTACAAACCCGCACGTCTTTTGGATGTGGGAGGAAACCCTCCTGGTCACAGGGAGAGATGCATACTCCACACAGACAGCACCCAAGGTCAGGGTCAAACCCGGGTCTCTGCCGCTGGGAGGCAGCGCAACTGTGCCGCCCTGTTTGTCCTGCTGATCAACAGAACTGAGTGAAGGAGGCAAAATTCAAAGATCTCATGAAAATTGATGGTCACCCCGTTCAAAAAACTCAATCAGATTGGTGAGACACCATTTCCCATGCACAAAGCCATGCTGACTATCCCTCATCAGTCCTTGCCTTTCCAAATGCATATTGATCCTGTCCCTCAGTACACTCTCCAATAACTTACCCACCACTGATATGACGAACTCAGCAGGACAGGCAGCATCTGTGGAGGGAATAGACAGATGATGTCCATATATATTAATGATTTGGAAGAGGGAATTAGGAGCAACACTAGCAAGTTTGCAGATGACACAAAGCTGGGTGGCAGTGTGAACTGTGAAGAGGATGTTAGGAGGTTGCAGGGTGTACCTGGACAGGTTGAGTGAGTGGGCAGATGCGTGGCAGATGCAGTATAATATAGATAAATGTGAGGTTATCCACTTTGGCGGCAAAAACAATGGGGCGGATTATTATCTCAATGGGGTTAGGTTAGGCAAGGGGGAGGTGCAGCGAGACCTGGGCGTCCTTGTACACCGGTCACTGAAAGTTGGCTTACAGGTACAGCAGGCAGTGAAGAAAGCTAATGGAATGTTGGCCTTCATAACAAGAGGATTTCAGTATAGGAGTAAAGAGGTTCTTCTGCAGTTGTATAGGGCTCTGGTGAGACCACATCTGGAGTATTGTGTACAGTTTTGGTCTCCTAATTTGAGGAAGGACATCTTTGTGATTGAGGCAGTGCAGCGTAGGATCACGAGATTGATCCCTGGGATGGCGGGGCTGTCATATGAGGAAAGATTGAAAAGACTAGGCTTGTATTCACTGGAGTTTAGAAGGATGAGGGGATATCTTATAGAAACATATAAAATTATAAAAGGACTGGACAAGCTAGATGCAGGAAAAATGTTCCCAATGTTGGGCGAGTCCAGAACCAGGGGCCATAGTCTTAGAATAAAAGGGAGGTCATTTAAGACTGAGGTGAGAAAAAACGTTTTCACCCAGAGAGTTGTGAATTTATGGAATTCCCTGCCACAGAGGGCAGTGGAGGCCAAGTCACTGGATGGATTTAAGAGAGAGTTAGATAGAGCTCTAGGGGCTAGTGGAGTCAAGGAATATGGGGAGAAGGCAGGCACGGGTTATTGATAGGGGACGATCAGCCACGATCATAATGAATGGCGGTGCTGGCTCGAAGGGCCGAATGGCCTCCTCATGCACCTATTTTCTATGTTTCTATGTTTCTATGTTTCGGATCAGGACTGAGACTGGTTCAGGCTGAGAATGATCAGTCTGAAGAAGGGTCCCGACCCAAAATGTCATCAGTCCACTCCCTCCACAGATGCTGCCTGACCCGCGTTGTTCCTCCAGCATTATTTCTATTCTCGAGGCCCTGCTTTATAATCTTCTACCTAATTAACTCTCTATATTCACTCCACAGGACATCCTCCTTTTTTAGTTTAGTTTAGTTTATAGATACAGCGCAGAAACAGGCCCTTCAGCCCACCGAGTCCATGCCGACCAGTGATTCCCGTATACTAAGCACCATCCTACACCCTAACAATTTACAATTTTTACCAAAGTCAATTAACCTACAAACCTTCACGTCTTTGGTCTGTGGGAGGAAACCTGAGCTCCCGGAGAAAACCTACGCGGGAATGGGGAGAACGTACAAATTTCGCAAAGACAGCACCCCTAGTCAGGATTGAACCTGGGTCTCTGGCGCTGTGAGGCAGCAACTCCACCGCTGCGCCACCCTTTTTCTACCTATATCTATTTTTTTTCTTTCAAAATAGACTTTATTCAAGTAATAAATATATACAATACAGGAACCGTGCAAAAAATTCATCCGACCTTCTCAGAGGCTATACAAACATTCACTACTGTTTATTCACATTACCCAAATTACACAAATTTCTCCCCCACCCTTGCCACTGGCGTGGAATCCCTTCCCTTATTGTGAGGGGCGTCTCCACCACACCCTGCCCCCCATGTCCAGCAGCGGAAGGAGCCTAGACTGTGGTCCTCCCCCACCGAGCCTTGGCGTTGGTTGCACCGAGCTTCACTGCGTCCCTCAGTCAGCACGTACTCCTGCAGTCTGCAGCGGGCCAGTCTACCTATGTCGTATTAGAGGATACGCTGATCAGGGGTAACGGATGCAATTATTGCAGTGGTGCCAATGTTGAGCCATGGCGGGACTTCTTCTTGTTGTCACTGAACCTCTCATGGTGGAGACACCAATAAATGGCCTCTAATGGAACAAAGGGGAGGCCATTTTAGACTGAGGTGAGAAAAAACTCTTTCACCCAGAGAGTTGTGAATTTGTGGAATTCCCTGCCACAGAGGGGCAGTGGAGGCCAAGTCACTGGATGGATTTAAGAGAGAGTTAGATAGAGCTCTAGGGGCTAGTGGAATCAAGGTATATGGGGAGAAGAGCAGGCATGGGTTATTGATTGGGGACGATCAGCCATGATCACACGTGGAGGCTGCAGCGAATCATCCGATCAGCTGAGAAGGTTATTGGCTGCAATCTTCCCTCCATTGATGAACTGTACACTGCAAGGGCCAGGAAGCGAGCGGACAAGATCATCTCTGACCCCTCTCACCATGGCCACAAACTCTTTGAATCACTTCCCTCTGGAAGGCGACTCCGGACTGTCAAAGCTGCCACAGCCAGACATAAAAACAGTTTTTATCCACGAGTAGTTGCTCTACTCAACAGCCAAAAATTTGTAGCCTCCCTTTGATCTGGTATTTTGTTGGTTCACATGCTTGATCAATGGTGTTTTATCATGAATGTTTTATTATTATTAATGTTTAGTGTTTTCTGAGTCCGTATAAACTTCAAGATCCTCCTCCATGTCTACAAAGCCCTCAATGGGCTTGCCCCCACCTACATAAAAAGTCTTCTCACCCACCACTCCACCTCCAGGCCCCTCAGATCGGCCGACTTGGGGTTGCTGAATATCCCACGGTCTAGGCATAAGTTCAGGGGCAACCGCGCCTTTGCGGTTGTAGCCACCTAGACTGTGGAACAGCATCCCCCTTCCCATCAGAACTGCCCCCTCCATCGACTCTTTTAAGTCAAGACTAAAGACATCTATACTCCCAAGCCTTTCCTGACGTCCTCTGAGTGAGGGCTACATGTATATATGCATGTAGTTTGTTTGTTTATGCTATTCTTATAACAAATGTAAAGCACTTTGGTCAACGAGAGTTGTTTTTTAAATGTGCTATATAAATAAATGTGGCTTGACTTGACTTGACTCCTCTTCAATCTTTCTGTCTCACACGTTATGCTTTGATCTCTGGCCTCTGTTCCAACCATCTTCCTATCAACCCCCCCCCCCCATGTCTACATATCACCCACTATGTATTGTTCTGCCCCTCCCCTTTTCCCCTTGGGTCTGAAGAAGGGACTCGACCCAAAACGCCACCAATTCCTTTTCTCCACAGATGCTGCCTGACCCACTGCGTTACGCCAGCATTTTCTGCCTCTTTTTCTCCACTAAAAGGAGCTGCCAGTTGCTGAGCTGGCAGTGGGCCACGTGCAAAGTATCCGGTGATTTTGAGCAGTTTTCAGAATGCACAGTCAGCCTCCAGAGTATTCTTCAGCAGACTGCAGCGGCTTTAACCCACTCAGCAATGGAGTCATCGTTGCTCCGATTGCATCTCGGCCTGGTTCGGCAACTCAAACGCCCAGGAACAAAGGAGATTACAGAGAGTGGTACACACCGCCCAGTCCATCACGGGCACTGACCTCCCCACCGTCGAACGGATCTACAGGAGGCGCTGCATCAAAAAGGCAGCCAGCATCATCAGAGACACACACCACCCTGGCCACGCTCTCATTTCACTCCTGGGCCAGCTGTGGAGTTTTGGCCTGGGCCACGCGACATATTAATGATTCCCGCTTGGCAGTGAATCTTCCATCACAAGCACATTGTAGGCAGTTTTGGCCCCATATCTGCGCAAGGATGTGCTGGCTTTGCAGAGGTTCCAGAGATTTCCAAAAATGGTCCCATATGATGAGCGTTTGATGGCACTGGGCCTGTACTTTCTGGAGTTTAGAAGGATGAGGGGGTGACCTCATTGAAACTTACCGAATAGTGTAAAGTCTGGATAGAGTGGATGTGGAGAGGATTTTTCCACTGGTGGGAGAGTCTAGGACCAGAGGCCACAGCCTCAGAGTTAAAGGACGTACATTTAGAAAGGAGATGAGGAGGAATTTCTTTAGTCAGAGGGTAGTGAATCTGTGGAATTCATTGCCACAGTTGGCTGTGGAGGCCAAATCATTAGATATTTTTATGGTGCAGATTGACAGATTCTTGATTAGTACGGGTGTCAGGGGTTACGGGGAGAAGGCAGGAGAATGGGGTTGAGAGGGAAAGATAGATCAACCATGACTTGATGGGCCGAATGGCCCAATTCTGCTCCGAGAACCTATGATCCACTGGAGTGTTATTCCCGTAGACCCATTGAAGTGAATGTTAAGAGGGATCCTTAAAGGAACGTTTGGTCCAATGCTGCCTTGATGTGAAGAGACTACACTCTCATCTCACTTCAGCTCTGGGGCTCCAGGTTTGGATTAGGGCTGTGATGAGATCTGAAGAAAAGTGGTGCGGGCAAAATCCATATGAGAGATGAAGTGCTTCTTGGCAGCATCGTGGAAACAATCTCCCCTCACGTTGCTGATGATGGAGCGCAGACTGATTGGGTAGTAATTGTCCAAGTTTGGTTGATTGAAGTCTGAAGAAGGGACGGGACCCGAAACGTCACCCATTCCTTCTCTCCAGAGATGCTGCCCGTCCCGCTGAGTTACTCCAGCTTTTGGTGGAGTCTACCTTTGGTTGATTGATTGATTGGTTGATACCTTATTATCACATGCAACATGTCACAGCAAAATGCCCTTTGTTTTGCACCGTACGCAAGGTACGGAGAGAGTCTCCACGTATAGGGCACCAACAAAGTTACAACATCTATATAATTAAAAGTCTCATCTTGACCACTTCCTGTTTGCACTGTGCTTTGATTTTAGAAAAAAACGCTACCACATACGGCTGTCATTTTTTGGCCATCTTACTCAGAGTCCTCCTCCGCTGCGCAGGCCCGGAGGATTTTTCCCATCGATGAAAAATAAAAGAGTTATTAGTGTTTAAAAAATCTTGAGATTCTCTCTCCTGTCAATCACCGCCATGAAGGCCACGCCCCTTCCGGTGGGAGGGGGAAAGGACTATAAAACCCGGAAGTGTGGGCATGGCTCAGTCTGTCTGCAAGATGGCGAGGGAGAGGTCATGACTCTCTGTCAGAGCTGGGAAACTACAGAACACTGTGAGTATGCAATGTACTTGAATAAATGATTTGTTACCCCTTAATGAAAATGAAATGAGTTGTTTGGCCTGCCCTGTACTTGAAACTGCAGTGGCAATGGAAATTAAGTGAAAATGTTTGGCTTGAGCCTGCCCTGTGCTTGAAAGTGCAATGGCAATGGAAATGAAGTGAAAATGCAATGAGCTGTTTGGCTTGAGCCTGCCCTGTGCTTGAAAGTGCAATGGCAATGGAAATTAAGTGAAAATGCAATGAGCTGTTTGACTTGAGCCTGCCCTGTGCTTGAACACTGTATACAGTGCATTGGGTATGCAAGCAAATAATCTCACTGTAAGTACTTACTTACTTACTGCCTATTCAGCCTCCTGGCATGTAGGGCAGCAATGAAGGTCCTCCACTCCTGTCTGTTCTGGGCTAGCTTCTGGACACTACCCCAGGTCAGGTCCATTGTTTTCATTTCCTCCTCTACAGTTCGACGCCAGGTGGTTTTGGGTCTCCCTCTTTTCCTTTTCCCTTCCGGTGTCCAGTGCAGGGCTATTCTTAGGATGCTGTCTGGTTCTCTTCATCCTAGCATCTGTCGATAGCCCTGGGTCCATCACGCCCAGTAGTGTCGATTCCTTCAGTTGCTGTTTCCATGACATATGTGTTTTACGAGACAGGGTTGTTAGCCCTGTGCTCAACCTCCAACCTGGAGGACCAGTGGATCGCTCTTCATCTCGCCTCTACCCCTCGACCTGTCCAGCATGGGAGACCCTAACAGGAGACGAATCTCCCGCTGGCATAGCTCTAGGGGTCACTGAGACACACAAGCTCCCCGACCACGACAAGGTTGCAATCTAACGGGGAGTCACTGTAAGTACACATGAAGTATTCCATACCATTCCATTCCAATTCTCCACCCCACCACACGCCACCCCCACCCCGTCCCACCCTGACCCACCCCACTCTGCTTCTTCTTCTTCTTCTTGCGTACGGCGTGCACAGCCTAAAGTTGCAAGTCACCTTGTTCTATTTGATCTATTTGTTTGTGCACGTCGGGTTGATTGCATTAGTCGAAACATGGTGGATCACGTGAAGGTTGCAATCTTCCACCCCACCCACCCTGCCCCACGCCACCCCACACCACCCTCACCCCACCCCCACCCCACGCCAGGTCTCTCTGTTTTTCCTGTGGACAGGACACACCTGGGCAATTTTCACATTGTCATGCGTTTCTTTACCTGGTCCTCTTCTCACTATTTCATTCGATTCTGCTCCCGTTCAATGTATCGTGTTCCTTTCCTTGTCAGTGTTCTTGACTCCTGTGCTTTTAAATTCTTGTTCTCAACTCCTCTTCCAATTTCTCTTCGTCTCTGATCGAGTTCCTTCACCTGTTCTCATTCCTGTTCCTTTTTTTTTTTTTCTTTAAGAAGGAACTGCAGATGCTGGAAAATCGAAGGTAGACAAAAGTGCTGGAGAAACTCAGCGGGTGCAGCAGCATCTATGGAGCGAAGGAAATAGGCAACGTTTCGGACCGAAACGTTGCCTATTTCCTTCGCTCCATAGATGCTGCTGCACCCGCTGAGTTTCTCCAGCACTTTTGTCCACCTATTTTTTTCTTGTCAGTCCGGCTTCATTCTTTGTACTTTCACCTATTGCTTTATTAATTCTCCTTTCTATTCTAGTTTTTTGTTGCCTTTGTTGGCCCTTTTGCTGTTGTAGTTTGTCTTGTTGCCCATTAAAAATGGTGCAGGCCATTTTGCTGGTGTTAATAAGATGGTACTGCCTATCACTACCCTATTAATGCCAGATGTTGACAGCGAAAGTTACTGCAAAACATTAAGAGTCATAGAGTGATACAGTGTGGAAACAGGCCCTTCGGCCCACAACGACCAACATGTCCCAGCTGCACTATTCCCACCTGCCCACGTTTGGTCCATATCCCTCCAAACCTGTCCTATCCATGTACCTGTCTAACTGTTTCTTAAATGTTGGGATAGTCCCAGCCTCAACTACCTCCTCTGGCAGCTCGTTCCATACACCCACCACCCTTTGTCTGCAGTAAGGATTTTGTGACTGCGCGAGGAGTGTAACAAAAATCGTCCCAGTTAAAGACGTACAAAACTATCGAGCAGATTTTTTTGAAAGTAAATCCTTGAACTTTAATTATTAATAATGGTGTAATCATGAATAATTAAAGTGTAAATATGTTCTTGTTACTGAATGACGAACTGGACTAACAAAGCATTAATTATAGTCGACTCCTCTTGATCAAACTTACTTATACGTTTGCATCCGAAGTGATTGCATATCTTATTTGTATTTAAGTCCTGAGAGGTGCTGAATAATGAGAGGAGGTTTGGAATGGAATATTGGCCAGGCCACCACGACTAAACGTCATCGTTCAGCAATGGCAACACAAGATTTTTATGGTTCACCACGACAGAAAAACAAGACTGCAAGTTAACGATTCAACCAAAAGTTAGTGCCCTAATCCAAATCCCACACCATGGTCCCAATTCTTCCTATAAACCACTCCTGTGATTCCACATGTCAGCTCTGCTGACTTATTACAACACAGGAGGCCGCCATTTGGCCCATTGGCTCTGTGCTGGCTCCCACCAGTCCAATCCTATTAGTCCCACTCTCCGCTATTTATTTCCCCGTTACCCAGCAACCCTGGGAGCTACCTTCTCTCAAACGACCGCAATTGCTTCATTAATTACAGTAACCAATTAGCCTACCTATGGATAATCCATGTATAATATCCGGGATCAAAGATGATGGGGACGAGTCAGAGTACAGAAGTGAGATCGACCGATTGACCAAATGGTGCCAGCACAATAACCTGGCTCTCAACACCAGCAAAACCAAGGAACTGATTGTGGACTTTGGAAGGGGTATAATGGGGACCCACAGTCCCGTTTATATCAATGGGACGATGGTGGAAAGGGTCAACAACTTCAAATTCCTGGGTGTGCACATCTCTGAAGATCTTTCCTGGTCCCAGCACACTGATGCAATTATAAAGAAAGCACATCAGCGCCTCTACTTCCTGACAAGATTACGGGGAGTCGGTATGTCAAAGAGGACTCACTCGAACTTCTACAGGTGTACAGTAGAGAGCATGCTGACCGGTTGCGTCGTGGCTTGGTTCAGCAACTTGAGCGCCCAGGAGTGGAAAAGGATGCAGAATGTTGTGACCACTGCCCAGTCCATCATCGGCTCTGACCTCCCCACCATCGAGGGGATCTATCGCAGTCGCTGCCTCAAAAAGGCTGGCAGCATCATCAAGGACCCACACCATCCTGGCCACACTCTCATCTCTCCGCTGCCATCGGGTAGAAGGTACAGGAGCCTGAAATCTGTTACATCCAGGTTCAGGAATAGCCACTTCCCCACAGCCATCAGGCTATTAAACTCGCCAACAAACAGACTCTGAACTGTAACAGCCGATTGCACGTTATCTGCTTATTTATGTGTGTATTGAACTGAACTGTTGTGTATTTTTGTTTACAATATTCTGTTGTGCTGCAGCAAGCAAGAATGAATGTCATTGTCCTAATCTGGGACACATGACAATAAACTCTCTTGACTGGACTTGTAGTTATAGATCAAAATCTGTTGGCCAAACTTTATGCTAAGAATCCATTGCTCTCTATTTTACAATACAATGTAAAACTAATGATTATTTTCATGCTAATAGCATGGAACTCTCTTTCAAGCAGCGGGAAAATCTCCCAGCCCACTTAGACATCAGACTTACGTATGTATTAATGTGTTTGCTTGTTCCTCATCATGACTCTACAATTTCCCAACAATTGCACGAATTCAGCATTAGAAAGATGGGGACATTTCAAACAACTGGCTGATGAATGTAGACCTATTGGGTAGAAGCACAACATTATTGCTCTGATTCAACAGTAGCTAACAGAGTCATTGAAGACCATTTTCAGAAACTGGCATCCCATGTACATAGAGTACCTGAGAAACGTCCAACCATATGTCCAAATCACTGGATGGATTTAAGAGAGTTAGATAGAGCTCTAGGGGCTAGTGGAGTCAAGGGATATGGGGAGAAGGCATGCACGGGTTATTGATAGCGGACGATCAGCCATGATCGCAATGAATGGCGGTGCTGGCTCGAAGGGCCGAATGGCCTCCTCCTGCACCTATTTTCTATGTTTCTATGTTTCCACCTAAAACAGGGAAAACCCCGGCCACTCCCTCTTCTCCCCTCGCCCATTCTCCCATCGGGCAAAAGGTACAGAAGTGTGAAAACGGACACCTCCAGATTCAGGGACAGTTTCTTCCAAAGATAGACACAAGAAGCTGGAGTAACTCAGCGGGACAGGCAGCATCCCTGGAGAAAAGGAATAGGTGACGTTTCGGGTCGAGACCCTTCTTCAGACTGAGTCATGGGAAAGGGAAACAAGAGATATAGAGGGTGATATAGAGAGATATAGAACGAATGAATGAAACATATGCAAAAATAGTAACAATGATAAAGGAAACAGGCCATTGTTAGCTGTGGCCTAGGTGAAAAAATGAGTCGGAGACAATGAGACAAGACGGCTTTGAAGCTAGCCATCAGTTATCAGACAACTGAACCATCCTACTAACAGCTAGAGAGCAGTCATGAAGTACTTTCTACCTCATTGGAGACCCTCGGATTATCTTAGATCAGACTTTACGGGCTTTATCTTGCACTAAACATTATTCCCTTTATCATGAACTTGACTAAGTGGGACCCGTTGGGTCCCAGCTTCACACGGGAGGGCTGGTCCCCAACGCAATATTCCACCTCTCCACCAATTCCAATATTGCTGGCCAGTGGGGGGGGAGGGGGCTTTCTGGAGCGCTAGTGTGGGTCTTGTGGGCCAAAGGGACTGGTTTCCAGACCACATAAAACCACATAAAACCACAAAAAGGACATAAAGGGCACTCACAGTTCAGTAGACACTCGGTATTGTGTAGATTCCCAGCTCAGACTGAGAGTCGTGGCCTCTCCCTCACCATCTTGCGGCGACTGAGCCACTTCCAGACTTCCGGGTTTTATAGTCCCTCTCCCCCCCCGGAAGGGGCGTGGCCTTCATTGCGGTGATTGACAGGATAGAGAATCTCAAGATTTTTTAACACTAATAACTCTTTTATTTTTCATCGATGGGAAAATTCCTCGGGGCCTGATCATCAGAGGAGGACTCTGAGTAAGATGGCCAAAAAATCACAGCCATATATGGTAGCGTTTTTTCTAAAATCAAACAACAGCGCAAACAGGAAGTGGTCAAGATGAGACTTTTAATGATATAGATTTGTACACTATGGACAGCTGGATTGTAATCAGGTATTGTCTTTCCCCTGACTGGATAGCACGCAACAAAAGCTTTTCACTGTACCTCGGTACACGTGACAATAAACTAAACTGAAACTCAATGGCTATTTGAGGACTATTGCTGACACTGAATATTTCGGAGAAACACCATTTTTTATTTTTTTATTTATTTATTTGTTCCGAACAAGTCAAGACATAAATAGGAATAAATAACAACAACAAAATCGAAATAGTCAAACATTGGACATAGAAACATAGAAACATAGAAATTAGGTGCAGGAGTAGGCCATTCGGCCCTTCGAGCCTGCACCGCCGTTCAATATGATCATGGCTGATCATCCAACTCAGTATCCTGTACCTGCCTTCTCTCCATACCCCCTGATCCCTTTAGCCACAAGGGCCACATCTAACTCCCTCTTAAATATAGCCAATGAACTGGCCTCGACTACCCTCTGTGGCAGAGAGTTCCAGAGATTCACCACTCTCTGTGTGAAAAAAGTTCTTCTCATCTCGGTTTTAAAGGATTTCCCCCTTATCCTTAAGCTGTGACCCCTTGTCCTGGACTTCCCCAACATCGGGAGCAATCTTCCTACATCTAGCCTGTCCAACCCCTTAAGAATTTTGTAAGTTTCTATAAGATCCCCTCTCAATCTCCTAAATTCTAGAGAGTATAAACCAAGTCTATCCAGTCTTTCTTCATAAGACAGTCCTGACATCCCAGGAATCAGTCTGGTGAACCTTCTCTGCACTCCCTCTATGGCAATAATGTCCTTCCTCAGATTTGGAGACCAAAACTGTACGCAATACTCCAGGTGTGGTCTCACCAAGACCCTGTACAACTGCAGTAGAACCTCCCTGCTCCTATACTCAAATCCTTTTGCTATGAAGGCCATTTATTTATGTCTTCCTTAGTGAACTTTTGCAGTCAGTTTTTATGTTCCCTGCCAGTTTTCTTTCATAATCTATTTTTCCTTTCCTAATTAAGCCCTTTGTCCTCCTCTGCTGGTCTCTGAATTTCTCCCAGTCCTCCGGTATGCTGCTTTTTCTGGCTAATTTGTACGCATCATCTTTTGCTTTGATACTATTCCTGATTTCCCTTGTTATCCACGGATGCACTACCATCCCTGATTTATTCTTTTGCCAAACTGGGATGAACAATTTTTGTAGTTCATCCATGCAGTCTTTAAATGTCTTCCATTGCATGTCCACCGTCAACCCTTTTAGAATTAATTGCCAGTCAATCTTGGCCAATTCACGTCTCATACCCTCAAAGTTACCTTTCTTTAAGTTCAGAACCATTGTTTCTGAATTAACAATGTCACTCTCCATCCTAATGAAGAACTCAACCATATTATGGTCACTCTTGCCCAAGGGGGCACGTACAACAAGACTGCTAACTAACCCTTCCTCATTACTCAATACCCAGTCTAAAATAGCCTGCTTTCTCGTTGGTTCCTCTACATGTTGATTTAGATAACTATCCCGCATACATTCCAAGAAATCCTCTTCCTCAGCACCCCTGCCAGTTTGATTCACCCAATCTATATGTAGATTGAAGTCACCCATTATAACTGTTTTGCCTTTGTCGCACGCATTTCTAATTTCCTGTTTGATACCATCTCCAACTTCACTACTACTGTTAGGTGGCCTGTACACAACACCCACCAGCGTTTTCTGCCCCTTAGTGTTTCACAGCTCTACCCATACCGATTCCACATCCTCGAACCTAATGTCCTTCCTTTCCATTGCGTTAATCTCCTCTCTAATCAGCAACGCTACCCCACCTCCTTTTCCTTTCTCTCTATCCCTCCTGAATATTGAATATCCCTGGATGTTCAGCTCCCAGCCTTGGTCACCCTGGAGCCATGTCTCCGTGATCCCAACTATATCATAGTCATTAATAGCTATCTGCACATTCAACTCATCCACCTTATTACGAATGCTTATTGCAAATATTGCCTGGACATTCCAGGCAATATTTGCAAAGCAATGAAAAGCATAATGCAAGATTTAAATGTCCAACACTTTTTCTTTACAAGCTCGAAAAGGAGTGAGAAGAATAACTTATTAAATCTCACCCCTTCTCCCTAAACCCTTCTTCCATATTTAATAATTAATTAATAATAATAATAATAATAATAATAATAGCCCAGACAATTTTTAGAGATACATACAGACATATATATACATACAACTGATATACACATACAAGTAATATGTATGAAGTAACCAAAACACATAGATAAATAATAAATAAAATAATAAATAAACATTAACCCCTGTTTGTCAACCATCCTCTTCATCCCTGTACCTTGTGAAAAAAAGTTTTTGTATGTCATTTTGAACTGGTTCATGTTTGGACATTGCTTTAATTCCACATTCAAACTGTTCCACAATCCTACTCCACAGACCGAAATACAAAACGTTTTTCTGGTCGTGCGGACTCTTTGCACCTTAAAATTAAATATTCTTCTTAAATTATAACCCCCACTCGCACATTAAATAATTTTTGTATATTTCCAGGTAAGTTTTTATTTTTGGCCCTAAACATTATCTGTGCTGTTTTAAATGGAACCAAATCTTCTAATTTTAATAATTTTGACTGTAAGAATAATGGATTAGTGTGACCCAGATACCTGACCTTGTGAATAATACGTATTGCTCTTTTTTGCTGAATAGTTAATGAATGTAACGAACTTTTATAGTTATTGCCCCAGACTTCTGCACAGTAATTTAAATAGGGTAAGATTAGTGAACAGTAGAGAATGCGGAGTGATTTGTGATCCAGAACCTGCTTAACTTTGTGTAATACCGAAATGCTTTTTGACAGTTTGGATTGTACATGTTTAATGTGTGATTTCCAGCTGATTCTATCATCCATTATAACCCCAAGAAATTTATGTTCATGAACTTGTTCAATTTCAACCCATTTATCTTTATATTTGCATGTGTTCTGCAATTACCAAATAACATTATTTTGGTTTTGCTCAAGTTTAATGATATTTTGTTCCTGTCAAACCATGTTTTCAGTTTGCCCATTTCTTTTGTTATTTTGTCCAGTAGTTGTTTTAAATTCTCCCCAGAACAAAAAATATTTGTGTCGTCTGCAAACAAGACCAGCCTCAAGGCATTGGACACATTACAAATGTCATGATGAATAGTTTTGGACCCAACACTGACCCCTGGAGGACACCACAAGCAATGTCCAAACATGTAGAACTGTAACTGCCCAGCTTCACAAACTGTTGCCTGTTACTTAAATAGCTTTTTATCCAATCCAGTACTAGACCTCTAATGCCATACCTTTCTAATTTTTTTAATAAAATATCATGATTAATCGTATCAAATGCTTTCTTTATATCAATAAATATCCCAGCTGCATATAGTTTATTGTGATATCTTCAATTGATTCTATTATTGCAAGTGATGTTGATCTGTTTGATCTGAATCCATATTGACTTTCAGTGATTAGTTTATGCTTTTCTACAAATATGTCTAGTCTATTGTTGAACATTTTTTCTAGTATTTTGGAGAATTGAGGGAGTAAAGAAACAGGTCTGTAGTTTGTGAAATGATGCTTGTTCCCAGTTTTGTATATTGGTATGACTTTTGCTATTTTCATGTTAATTGGAAAAGTACCGGTTTGGAAAGATAAATTACAAATAAATGTTAGAGGTTTGGAAATCCCCTCAATGACCATCTTAATTAACGACATGTCAATGTCGTTGAAATCAGTAGACATCAGTAGACATCAGTAGACCATAAATAATCATTGCTTATTTTTGTCTTTTCTGGGAAAAGCGAACTGAACAGATAAATTATTTTAGGAAAAGAGGTATCAGCAATTGATTTTTTTTACATTCAAAGTGGCTTGCCACATTGAAATAAAAGATGGGTGACATTTTTATTATTCTGGGTTTTTAAGAAGGAACTGCAGATGCTGGAAAATCGAAGGTAGACAAAAATGCTGGAGAAACTCAGCGGGTGCAGCAGCATCTATGGAGCGAAGGAAATAGGCAACGTTTCGGGCTGAAACCCTTCTTCTGAAACGTTGCCTATTTCCTTCGCTCCATAGATGCTGCTGCACCCCACTGGGTTTCTCCAGCATTTTTGTCTACCTTTTATTATTCTGGGAATGACGGAGATGTCTTTCCATCCTGCAGTCTAATTATAGCGGTTGAGCACTACAATTGTGACCATAAAAAGCACCTCTGTTAATTTTGAGGAGTTAGTGGGTCAGAACATTAAAAGAACAGGTGCGGTGCTGTTGAAAAGTGGGTCATCTTGGAATAATTAGCCATACATTTTTGGGTTACCCACTTTCTGAATACAGGACAGTTCTTATTTTTTCAATTAACAGCCGGGAATTACTAACCCTGTTTCCCTAAAATTGAAACTTTTAAGGATCAGCATTGTTTCTTCTGCCTTGTCAATTCTTCCCCCTTGTCAATTCTTCCCTTCCCTCCCATACCACCCCCATCCCCTGGTACTTTCCCTTGCAACCGCAAGAGATGCAACACTTGTCCCTTCACCTCCCCCCTCTACTCCATTCAAGGACCCAAGCAGTCGTTCCAGGTGCGACAGAGGTTCACCTGCATCTCCTCCAACCTCATCTATTGCATTCGCTGCTCTAGATGCCAGCTGATCTACATCGGTGAGACCAAGCGGAGGCTTGGCGATCGTTTCGCCGAACACCTCCAGTCGGTCCGCAATAACCAACCTGAACTCCCGGTGGCTCAGCACTTCAACTCCCCCTCCCATTCCGTATCTGACCTCTCTGTCCTGGGTCTCCTCCATGGCCACAGCGAGCAACACCGTAAATTGGAGGAAATGCACCTCATATTCCGCTTGGGCAGTCTACATCCTGGGGGCTTGAACATTGAATTCTCCCAATTCTGCTAGCCCTTGCTGTCCCCTCCCCTTCATCAGCCATCTGGTTGTCTCCTCCCCTCCCCCAGCCCTCGGGCTCCTCCTCCGCCTTTTTCCTTTTTTCCTTTCTTCTCCCCACCCCCTATCAGAAGGGTTTCGGCCCGAAACGTTACCTATTTCCTTCGCTCCATAGATGCTGCTGCACCCGCTGAGTTTCTCCAGCATTTTTGTGTACCTTTGTTTCTTCTGCAGTTGTACAGAGCCCTAGTGAGACCACACCTGGAGTATTGTGTGCAGTTTTGGTCCCCTAATTTGAGGAAGGACATTCTTGCTATTGAGGGAGCGCAGCGTAGGTTTACAAGGTTAATTCCCGGGATGGCGGGACTGTCATATGCTGAGAGAATGGAGCGGCTGGGCTTGTACACCCTGGAGTTTAGAAGGATGAGAGGAAATCTCATTGAAACATATAAGATTGTTAAGGGTTTGGACACGCTAGAGGCAGGAAACATGTTCCCGATGTTGGGGGAGTCCAGAACCAGGGGTCACAGTTTAAGAATAAGGAGTAAGCCATTTAGAACGGAGACGAGGAAACACTTTTTCTCACAGAGAGTTGTGAGTGTGGAATTCTCTGGTTCGGAGGGTGGTGGAGGCCGGTTCTCTGGATGCTTTCAAAAGAGAGCTAGATAGGGCTCTTAAAAATAGCGGAGTCAGGGGATATGGGGAGAAGGCAGGAACGGGGTACTGATTGGGGATGATCAGCCATGATCACATTGAATGGCGGTGCTAGCTCGAAGGGCCGAATGGCCTGCTCCTGCACCTATTGTCTATTGTCTATTGTCTATTGTTACAAGGGAACAGGTTCAAGGATCTGACTAGTCGAACAGAAAAAGGCTCCCTCGTCCGTTTAGTTACAAATCAGTTTTATTGGCAAGAGAGGACAAAAACTATACTTGTCTGGGTATGCGCGGTGTCAGTTTTACAGCAGCACACCTCTCTCTCCCTCTCTCAAGTCAAGTCAAGTTGATTTGTCACATACACATACGAGATGTGCAGTGAAATGAAAAGTGGCAATGCTTGTGGATTGTGCAAAAAAAACAACTACAAAACAGAATAGAACAGAATCAGTAATTACATATTTGTG
This sequence comes from Malacoraja senta, assembly GCA_038087875.1. Classification (NCBI taxonomy): domain Eukaryota; kingdom Metazoa; phylum Chordata; class Chondrichthyes; order Rajiformes; family Rajidae; genus Malacoraja; species Malacoraja senta. The sequence continues at coordinate 3,659,444 of CM075998.1, forward strand.
AGAAAAAAACAGCAATTTTAGAAAGACACCACACAACAGTAAATTGGTACAGTAGGTTACTCCCTCTATCTCTCTGCCTCTGTCCGCGGCGCTGATCGTGAATCAGCCCGTTGGTGAACCCCTCTCATACATGAACTAACTTCTGGCTTACTGGCGCCTGCCTTTATACAGGTAAGAAATCAGCTGTTGAAATCACCGCCGGTACGGCCTGGCCAATAGTGCTGCTTCCAAATTCAAACTATATCCAATGGCAGGGGACTGCATCCGAGCGAGGCCATACCCCTCCCCCCCCCGGGAATAAAGCGCTATCAGCCGCAGACTGGCGCGTAAAGCAATACACAGCACTACACACTTGCCGCGTAAATCAATACACACAGCGCTACAGACTTGGTGCGCAAAGGTTTAAACAGAGCGCTGTTGGCTTAGCAAATGGGGATTTAAACAAAGAGCTATCGGCTGCAGCACTATGAGTTCTAAATATAGCGCTACCATCCGCAGCGCTACGGGCTTTAAACATAGCGCTATGGCCACATCGCTATGGATCACAGACTGTTCGGGCAAAAGCATCAAACTGTATTTATTACGGGCGGCATGGTGGCGCAGCGGTAGAGTTGCTGCCTTACAGCGCCGGAGACCCGGGTTCGATCCTGACCACGGGTGCTGTCTGTACAGTGTTTGTACGTTCTCCCCGTGACCTGCGTGGGTTTTCTCCGAGATCTTCGGTTCCCTCCCACACTCCAAAGATATACAAGTTTGTAGGTTAATTGGCTTGGTGTATGTGTAAATTGTCCCTAGTGTGTGTAGGTTAGTTTTAGTGGTCGGCGTGGACTCGGTGGGCTGAAGGGCCTTTTTCTGGGCTGTATCTCTAAACTAAACTAAACCAGTCTGACACTCAAAAACGTAAAACACAGACTCACACGTACCTGGATTGTTTTACCCGTAGGGTCAGGTTTAGGGTCATTCCCAGCATCACACCATCCCAGGCTGCTGCTAATCTCTGCCGCATCTCTCGAGTTGGTGAAAACAAAAACAAACTGCAGATGCTGGAAATCTGAAATAAAATGTTAAGAACACACAGCAAGTGAGGCAGCATCTGTGGCGAGAGGAGTGGAAGGTCTTCAACCTGAAACATTGACTCTGAAGAAGGGTCTTGACCCAAAAAGTCACCCATTCCTTCTCTCCAGAGATGCTGCCTGCACTGCTGAGTTACCCCAGCGTCTTGTGTCTATCTACGGTGTAAACCAGCATCTGCAGTTCCTTCCTCCACTGTTTCTCCTTCCACAGATGCCACCTATCTTGCTGAGTGCAAGATAGCTCTACTTCCTGAGAAGATTACGGAGAGTCGGTTTGTCATGGAGGACTCTCTCTAACCTCTACAGGTGCACAGTAGAGAGCATGCTGACCGGTTGCATCGTGGCTTGGTTCGGCAACTTGAGTGCCCTGGAGAGGAAAAGACTACAAAAAGTAGTAAACACTGCCCAGTCCATCATCAGCTCTGACCTCCCTTCCATCGAGGGGATCTATCGCAGTCGCTGCCTCAAAAAGGCTGGCAGCATCATCAAGGACCCACACCATCCTGGCCACACACTCATCTCCCTACTACCTTCAGGTAGAAGGTACAGGAGCCTGAAGACTGCGATGACCAGGTTCAGGAATAGCTACTTCCCCACGGCCATCAGGTTATTAAACCTGGCTCGGACAAAACTCTGAACATTAATAGCCCATTATCTATTATTTGCACTTTATCAGTTTATTTATTCATATCATGTGTGTATATATTTTTATAATGGTATATGGACACACTGATCTGTTCTGTATTCATGCCTACTATGTTCTGTTGTGCTGAAGCAAAGCAAGAATTTCATTGTCCTATCAGGGACACATGACAATAAACTCTCTTGACTCTTGAATCTTAAATCTTGAGTATTTCCAATAAAACAGTTTCAGGAGAACACAGTAAAACCTGGTTGTGACTGGGGTAAATAAAAACTGTCCTTTCTTCAGACAAGTGGATCACTCAAAAATGTGCATTTTCTTTTTAATCTTATGGTTTGCTGCTCCCTGCTGCATTAGGGAAGTCCCCAAATTCCACCCTCAATGAGAGGAGACGTCATCACCTTCCCTCCACTGCCCAGGGACAGGCAGAGGGGGATCAGTCCACACTGCCAGCTTCCCCAGAGTACAGGCATTCAGAGACTGCACTCATCCCTATAGAGATCTCCCTGGCAACCTGCTGCTAGGAGCACCAAGCTGTAGCCCTGGAGAATCTCTCTTGCCGTTTGCAAAATAACTTGCTTCCTGTGGGCACTGTTCCGCACCAGCCTGTCCAGGCTCCTCTCACTCCCCGGGAACGCTCTCCCACTCTCTCCCATCATTGCAGATGCCATCTTCAGCTGCAAGAGGTAAACTTATGCAGACACAATAGACTGCAGATGCTGCCATCTGGAGCAGAAAACGGGCTGCTGGAGGAATTGAACGCGTCGGGCAGCATCTGTGGGGGCAAAGGAATGGTCGATGTTTCGGATGTAGACCCTGCATCAGGAGCGATAGTGTGAAGGGGAAATAGTCAGTGTAAAGAGGTGTGTGGGGTGGGGGTTGGTGCAGGAGGGCAGAGGCAGGTAGAAGAGAGCTGGATACAGCTGGATAGGGGGCGCCGTCGAGTATGGCTGCCCAGTCTGCAGCTGTTCGTCCTTTTCAACCTTAAAAAAAAAAATTCAGTATGTTAAATGTTTGTTTGGAGGTCTAATCTTTTTTATGTGGGGGGGTAGAGGGGGGAAGGGGGAAACTGCATTTCTCAGTCCCTACCTGATCGGAGATATGGCTTTTCCCCTTCTTCGCGGCCTACCACCGGGACTGGAGCGGCGTTTCCTGCTGGGACCGGCCAGAACTTCGGCTTCGGCGGCGGCGCAGCGCTGGGGTGCCATCGTGGAGCTGACGATGCCTTGCCCGGGTCGCCATGCTGTCGTTGCGGAGCTTCCAGCCGCGGCGGCGCTGACTCTGAACACCGCGGAGCCTGGGATCTCTCGCCGAGATCGCCAGTGTCGGAGCTCCGACCAGCGTGGCCTGTGGACTTCGGGAGCTGCGGTCTCTGGCAGCAAGCGGCCGTTCCAGACGCTCCAAGCTGCTGAGAGTGTTCTCCCGTCGCCGGAGCTCCATCATCCAGCGAGAGGGCCTGAAACATCGGGCCTCCGTTGCGGCAACTGCGGAGGCCTCAATAGGCCCCGACTATGGGTGAACAGGGGACGGGACTGGACTTTGTGCCTTCCCTCACAGTGCGAACCATTGTGGGGGGATGTTTTTATGTTTTATGTTCAATTCTTTTTTTAATGTGGTGTCTTACTTTTATTGGTGTGCTGCAAAAAAATCTGAATTTCCCTGAGGAAGGGATTAATAAAGTATTTATCCATCTATCTATCTATCTACAAGTGAGGAGAAATGTTTGGCGGATGCAGCGAGGTAGTGGGAAGGTGGAGATCAGAATCATAATCATACTTTATTAGCCAAGCATGTTTTGCAACATACGAGGAAAAGCAACAAAACACACAAAATACATTTTAACATAAACATCCACCACAGTGACTCCTCCATATTCCTCACTGTGATGGAAGGCGAAAAAAAGTTCAATCTCTTCTTTTCTTTGTTCTCCCGCGGTCGGGGGCCTTGAGCCTTCCGTTGATGGGGCGATCTTGGCTCCCGTAGCCGGCGGCGTTTTGGGTCCTCGCGTCAGGGCGATCAAGCTCCTGCATTGGGGGGGAATCTCAGCTCCCCTGCGCCGGGCGATCGGACCCCGGGTCGGGGATGGTCGAAACCTTCTGCGTCGTTTGGAGCTTCCAACATCGGTCTCTACCCGAGACTGCGAGCTCCTCGATGGTGAAATCCGCAGGCCGTGGTTGGAGCGTCGATCCCAGACAAGGGATCGGCTCCGATGGTAAGTCCACGGCCCCGCGGTGGGGCTCAAAGTCAGTCCCGAGCAAGGCCTCCAGCTCCATGATGTTAGGCCGCAGAGTGACCGGAGATACGATCCATATAACCATATAACATATAACAATTACAGCACGGAAACAGGCCATCTCGGCCCTTCTAGTCCGTGCCGAACACTTATTCTCCCCTAGTCCCATCTACCTGCACTCAGACCATAACCCTCCATTCCTTTCCCGTCCATATACCTATCCAATTTATTTTTAAATGATAAAATCGAACCTGCCTCCACCACTTCCACTGGAAGCTCATTCCACACAGCTACCACTCTCTGAGTAAAGAAGTTCCCCCTCATGTCACCCCTAAACTTCTGTCCCTTAATTCTCAAATCAATCTGGAATCGATCCGGAAAACAATCGCATCTCTGGCAAGGTAAGAGATTGGAAAAAATGTTTCCCCCACCCCCACCCCCCACAATAAACAAAGCAGGGAACATTAACACAAACTTTTAAAACACACTAAAAATAACAAACAAAAATGACGAAAAAGACAAACAGACTGTTGGCGAGGCTGCCCCCTGGTGGTAACAAAGGCTGGGAGGTGATAAGTGGGGTTAGCAAATGGGGCTCGTTAATCTTACATCATGGCAATGCACAGATTATGTCTGCTCTTCTATACTGTAACAACTGAAAGAAGTGCTACATTTCCGCAGAGGATGCCAGGCTGAATCCAGTGTGCCATTTCACCCGGATAGTGCTTACTGTCAACCTTGCGATTAGCTTTCTTGCTCAATGTGCAACCTTCAAAAACAGCTGGGCCGCAACAGTGCCTTCCCACCACAATAAACAAAAGAGCATCAAGCAATTGAGGCCAATCTTTGATAGGGCAGATTAATTACCAAAAGAAATGGGATCGTTGGACCAAAATATTATGTGATTCATCAAATATTCAACACAGGTAGGATAGAAAGTTGGATATTCTGAATCCCCAAGTCTATTTACATTTCTGTAATACTGATGCCCCCGCATGGTATGCCATGGGTTTGTGATTTTCAAGAGCTGGTTATTGAATTGCAGGAGAGACAAAATGGAGACACAAGAGACTGTAGGTGCTGGAACCTGGAGCAACAAAGAATCTGTTGGAGAAACTATTCTTTTTCCCTCCATAGATGCTGCCTAACCCATTGAGTTCCTCCAGCAGATAGTTTGTTGCTGGAGACACGAGTCGCAGTGTTTGAATGTTTAGTGTGCCATACCAGATGTGTACCACTCCGAACCTGTGCTCAGCCACGATGTGCCAGACCTCAAAGGCACACAGGGGGGTTCTTATAGAAACTTACAAGATTCTTAAGGGGTTGGACAGGCTAGATGCAGGAAGATTGTTCCCGATGTTGGGGAAGTCCAGAACAAGGGGTCATAGTTTAAGGATAAGGGGGAAGTCTTTTAGGACCGAGATGAGAAAATCATTTGAGGCCACAGAAGGTAGTTGAGGCCAGTTCATTGACTATATTTAAGAGGGAGTTAGATGTGGCCCTTGTGGCTAAAGGGATCAGGGGGTATGGAGAGAAGGCAGGTACAGGAGACTGAGTTGGATGATCAGCCATGATCATATTGAATGGCGGTGCAGGCTCGAAGGGCCGAATGGCCTACTCCTGCACCTATTTTCTATGTTTCTATATTTCTAAGTAGAGAAGTAGGTCAGGTTGCCAAGCCAGATGTACAAGAGATGTCGGCTACAGCAGGCCATTCCTAGGATTCACCTGTCATGAGTAGAAGATCATGAGGTATTTGTCCACCTAGCCCGGACCTTTTGTCGGAATGGAAATAGGATGAAGAACCGGCAAAAACATTCACATCTGAAGATGTCCATCTCATTAATGAGATGTAATCCCAAAGTCTTTTTTTACAATCTAGCCACCAATACGTTTATCTGATGCTGGCCCTTAGATACTGAAGGGGCTGTCTCAAAGTACTGAAGTGCACTTTCTCAAAAATAAATTTGTATTTTAGTATTCATAAATGAATGAGCAAATTTTGGTAAGATGCCATGATATCCTGAAATGAAAGAGTTATAGGGAGAAACAGCACAGAAACAGGCCCTTCAGTCCATCAATCCACACCAACCATCAGGCGTCCACTTACACCGATCCTACATTGATCCCATATGTTTAGTCTCCCCATGAACTTCCCACGGATTCTACCACTCATCTGCACATGAGAGGCAATTTATACTTGCCAGTTAACATACCAACCCACATGTCTTTGGCAAAACACAAAGTACTGGAGGAACTCAGCGGGTCAGGCAACATCTGCGGAGAGAATGGACAGATACCAGGTATCAGGTTGGGACCCTTTGGGATATGGGAGGAAGCTACAAACCCCTGAGGAACCCAGGTGGTTTTAGATGCAATTGTGAATATTGGCATCATATATTTGAAAAGGTCCAGGTTAGACCTTTACATTATTCGGCAATCTAAAAATCTTTTATTTGAGAGGCACAGCATGGAAACAGGCTCTTCGGCCCACCGATCACTTCTAGCTGTACGTTATCCCACTTTCTCATCCACTCCCTACACACTAGGTAGGTATGTTACAAAACTTACCTTCAGCGGCGCTGCAGTTCTGTCACTGGCCGTGTGTGCGACTTTGGTGCCTTTGAGGGGGGGAAGGGGTTAAAATGCGTTTTTTCTCCTACCTGTCCTCGATATATTTTCTCGGGGTGCAAGCATTTGCTGAAGAATTGTTCCGACGGCCGTTCTGTGAATTTTTTTTTTTTAATCGCTGGACAATTTCAGCGCTTGAGTAGAATATAAATCAGCTTCTAATGCTGTGAACGCCGACAACGGGGATGGATTTCACGTACGGGACAGGTAAAGGAAAGCCGTTTATTTTACATATAAACGTGCTTCTTAGGATGCCTTTAATCCAAATTTTACGTTGCGAAAAGGTGACTTAGGCCCCATACGAACCGGCAGTGTTTTTCCTGCCGATATGGGGTTTAAATTCACCGCAACCGCAACGTTCCAATCGATCGCGTTCCACAAAATCCCACTCGCAAGATGATTTAAATGGCCATTAATTTACAGGAATTAAACACTAAATTCCTTCCATTTGGCCTATAAATTCATGACAATGAGATTTAAAAATCATGTTATATTGTGAATTCTTGTGTGAATGTTATTTGGACACTTAGGCTATTTAAAAATGTTAATCTATTCTTAAGAAATGGATAGATGTTTAGGTCTAGTAATTGAATTTTGTAATTAACTACAATTGGGTAACTAACTAATTATATGCTTTAATTTCAGGTCATCCAAGTAAGATTGTGTCTGAAGAAGGGTTTCGGCCCGAAACGTTACCTATTTCCTTCGCTCCATAGATGCTGCTGCACCCGCTGAGTTTCTCCAGCATTTTTGTGTACCTTCGATTTTCCAGCATCTGCAGTTCCTTCTTTAACAAGATTGTTTCATATTTGTTTCAGAATACTTCAATCTATAATAACTGAAATTTTCTTTCAGTTCTCTTATTTTTTAAGAAAGTTATGGGCTTTTGACTGTCCTCGATCACAGCTTTTGTGTTAAGTCAATGGAAAAGCAATAGGGAACAAGATGCTAATTTCCGAGTATGAAAATGGCCATAACTTTTTTAATACTGAAGATATGAAAGTGAATTAGGTGTCAAATTAAACTTCTTTTTATGCTTTATCGGATGGGATCAATTGCAGACTTGATTTTTTTAAATCTCAAAATGTTGTAACATTGGGGGTAACTAGGGGGCAATTTACAGAAGTCCAATTAACCTACAAACCCTGCGCGCATCTTTGGGACGTGGGAGGAAACCGAAGCACCACTGCGTGTCGCCCTATTAATAGAGCTGAATGTGTTTTGAACGTGTACTTTTCTGAAGGAAAATGCACTTGAGTCACCACTGCAGTACAACGTGATCAGCAAAAGTCAACGAAGGAATGGCCATGACTGACATGGCAGCAAACCAGTTGTCACGCGAATAGTGGCTATTTATCCACACCATTGACAAATGGGACGAGACAAAAGTGTTGACCTGGTCTAATTCTTGACCCGTTATATCAGCGAGGGGGAAGGCCGGTGTCATGAGTGACAACAGTGTCACCCAGTCAATTTGTGACAGGCCGTGACAAGGTCTCCGGTCAATTCGCCCGCTTGTTCAAGCAGGTTAGGTTGACTCACGCATCCAGTGCCCGGGGAGGGCGGGGAGAGGGGGGGGGAGGGGTGAGAGGTGAGGCATCGTCTGAGTGACGGAATAGTTGAGCAATTACCGACGGGCCTGCCGGCGCGTCATGGCATGATTGGATCCACTTGACCAATCGCACCCGAGGGGAGGCGGGACCAAGCCTGATAAAGTTCGGGTGAGAAGTCGCACGCCTCCGCGATGTTCCAAGATGGCGGGCACAACAAGGAGGCTCCTGCTTGTCACCGTATGTTCGGCGCTGGTTATGTGCCTCTCAGCTTTCCTCAACATCGAAGAGCTTAACGAGATGAAGTACGGCATCGAGATCCTCTCGGACCCCATCATCAAAGGGCAGGTGAGTTGGACGGTGCTGTCATGGGGGCACGGTTGCCTTTGAGTGTAATCGGTTGTCGACCCGTTCGCACGGCGCCCGAGGATGCTCGTGTTGTTGTATGCACTTCACCTTTAGCGTGGTCTACTTGCAATGTCCAGTTCACTTCATTGTTGTCCGTTTTTGTCAAGCACACATCATGGGCAGGTAGTGACGGTGTGACATTGGGATGTCTGTATATTAACAAAAAGTGGCTAGCGACAATCTGCTTGTTGTCTTTTAAGGGGATGGGGACTGCCGGTTTAATTGTTTTTCTCGTGTGTGTTTTGCGTTATGCAATAGACTAATCCAAATTGAGAAAGATGAAATGATGTGTAATACATTATGCTGTTCTGAAGTCGAGGTTGTTAATGTAACGTAAAGTCAAATAGTCCGCTAAAGTATCCTTTGCTACAGTCTATATATATTGAAAAATAAAATGTCAAAGAGATTGACCCTTATCAGAATAGATAAAGTTGCAAAAGTACGGGTACTATTATGGCTGTAAATTATTTCCGGACACCTTGAGATTGTAAAATTGCTAAGAGAATCCGAATATTTATTTATTTAAAATGTAAACTCGTTGTATCCTTCGCAGGTGTCTGATCAGCAAAATTAATATATTGTGGCATAAGATGTATGTTATTCTTTTTCCCTCTATGGGTGCTTTTTTGTGTGTTTGGGGTCCTAATACTTTGGGATTGTCCAGATGGTGTGTACTTTTTGACACTAGTGGAAATAGCACAAGCTATAGCCAAAAGCATGTAGCATTTTTGTTTTGTTTACTTTGTATGGCCAGATAAGGAATTTTCTGAAGCAGTGGTAATATCTTATTACTTTTCTTTACTCTTTCTTTCAAGGGTATATCCAGTAAGTAAATCGATGGCATGGCATCTGTAAGTAAATCGATGGCATGGCATCTGTAATTCCAAGATACTTGATGTCACAGCCTGTGTGAAAATCTGGGAGCACCAAATCCCTGACTTGCTGCTTTTGCAACTCGGTATAACTCTTGGAAAGATAATTTGCAGAAGCTAGCAATAATGTGTCCTTGTAACACAGAAGACTAGTCATTTAACATAGTGAGCTATTTGTGTCAATGTCGGGTTGTACAAGTGGTTGAAAAATCCCACTGGCACTTCGCCATATATGTTCACAAATGAAAATTGGCCACTTAAGTTACACGCCAGAGGGTATCCAATGATACACTGATGGTAAATGGTTAATATAAGGCTCCGACAAATGTGTTTGAAAACATGTGCATGGTAGATAGTCTGTCATGGCACAATGCCTTAACCCGATACATGCTTTATAAAAAACAAAAGGCTGGAGACACTCAGCAGGTTAGGCAGCATCTGTGGAAGGAATGGGAAGACAATGTTTTGGGTCAGGACCCATATCACTGGAGTAGGGAGGAGAAAGCAGATAAAGTGAGGTGGGGGGCAAGCCTGGCAAGTGATAGGTGGATACAGGTCAGGGGGTGCAATAATTGGCAGATGGGTGGAGTCGGTTACAAAGGCTAGAGGTTTAAAGGAGGCAAAAGGATGTCTGATAAGGAAAGAAGAAGAGGATTAAATTTTAAATCTTACTATACATGAGTGCAATCATACACAGATAAAACAGTGAAGCGATTATAAATAAATCCTGTTCTGGGACAGCACACAAAGAGTCGTCATGTTCCAATGCCATCTTGCAACTTTCAGCTCTGAAAGTTCTTATCTTGGCCTAAGAAGATATGCAATATCCTTTTTTAATTTCAAGGCACATTATCCTGGTGGCACTAGATCTATGAAGTAGGGGTTGGTGTGCATTCTTGGCCATAGCTTCAACGTGGCTGTTCCAGGACAAATTGCTGGTGATATTTATTCTTAATTCGACCATTTCTACTAAGGCTCCATCAATATATACCTGGGTGTATATGTACTGCTTTGCCATTCACTGCCTCCTGTCCCAAACTACTTAACAGCTGGTGAGGTACGTTTGAAGTGTTTTCACTGTTGTGGTGAAGGACATTTTGCTGTCAATTTGCACATCAAATTCCCAACAGACAGCCAAGAGATAAGAACAATATAATCTGTTTCTTTTTAACTGAAGTTGGTAGTGACCAGGGCACGAAGCAGACTAGCACTGCTGTTCTTTGAGCATAAGCAATATATATAAAACACAAAATTGTAAAAATACAATGCTCCCTCTGCTGGGAATAATTTACAACATTCGTATACCTGACCTGTAATCAAGTAACTTCCCAACTATAGTGCGCACCGCTCGACCTTGCATGACTGCTCTGGAGTGTTAGCCCTCATGTTATGCACTCAAATTTCTGCAATGAAATTTGAACCCACTGCATTTCACTGAAAGCTAAATACATTTTAAAGTGGTTGCGTTCAGAAGATGCTGTTTCTGTCTTGAACGCGAGCAACAAATAGTTGGAGGATTTGAGAGGTGGGTGAAAATGGAAATGTCTTTGGAGTCTCACATTGCAAGTTCATTTAAGGTGGGCCTAATGGATATTTTGTGCAAAGCTGATATTTGAAAGCAGGTTGTTTTAGAAAGAACTGCAGATGCTGGAAAAATCGAAGGTAGACAAAATTGCTGGAGAAACTCAGCGGGTGAGGCAGCATCAATGGAGCGAAGGAATAGGTGACGTTTCGGGTTGAGACGTCACCTATTCCTTCGCTCCATAGATGCTGCCTCACCCGCTGAGTTTCTCCAGCATTTTTGTCTACCTTTGAAAGCAGGGAATGATTTACAAAGTAAGACGTTACAAGCTCTTTGATTAAGGGATAACCTGATTTGATCTGTCCCTATAATTTGCTGTGCAATACAATGCAATTGCTACATACATTGGAGGAATTGGATCAATTCCTTGTTCCACAGGTACTGCAGAGGAAAGTACTGAAGATTAGATTGGTTTCTGAAATAGACTTTAGCATCTCCTTTAAACTTTGCCCCTTGTCTTAAAGCTGCGCTCTCTAGGCATATTGTTCCTTGCTGTTGGTGTCTTTGGTGGATTGTCCTCCTACGAGCTGTTTAAAGGATTGACTGCCTAATTTAATTAATACATTTTATTTTCAACATTTTAGTTGTCTTTTTGGAATATTAAAGTTCAAAAAAATGTGGAAATCTTGTATTTAACTTTTCAGAGGTATGGGTATGCCGACTGGCATGTAATATCACATAAACCACTTTGACGATAACAGCTTACAAAGTTTTATCTGAATAACTTGCTGCGACTTTCAAATGCTGAGGAAAAATAATGGATGCAAGTCATTTTCTGGGGTCTGGGCATTGCTGTCAAGTTCAACATTTCCCCTTGAAGGTTGGGGGGGGGGTACAAGCTTGACAGCAATGACCACGTTGCAGAATATTAATAAATTTAAAATAAAATCTGCAAGCCTATTATTTCCGCTGGAGTGACTGGTGAAGCTTTTCTGGTGAATCTTTTCGAAAACATAGCCATTCGGCCCTTCGAGCCAGCACTGCCATTCAATATGATCATGGCTGATCATCCAAAATCAGTACCCTGTTCCTGCTTCTCCCCCCCCCCCCCATCCCTTTTCTGGTGAAGGTGCTCCCACAGTGCTGAGCGAGAGCAAGTTCCAAGATTTAGTCCCATTGATGATGAAGGAAGGGTGATATATTTCCAAGTCAGGAGTTACTTGTAGGGGAATCTGCAGGTGGTGATGTTACCAATCATCTACAGCTTCTGGCCTTATTGGGAGAGGCCATGGGATTGGGAAGTGCCGTCAGAGTAGATTGGAAGAGTGACTACAGCGCTTTTTATCGATCGTTATAATGTGATGGAGTTATTGATGCAAGCTCTTTTTAAGGAAAGTAGATGTTCCGTAATACTGTTTGTTATGCGTTCACAAAACTTTCTTCGTGCCTTTTTAAAAAAAAGTTACTGGATCTGATTTAATTCACAATGTGGATACGGTTGTGGGGATACATTGTAACCTCGTGCTGAATTGAATAGAAATTGATTGAATAATTAAGTATTTCTCTTTCTACAGATACTGACTGACCTTCAGTGCATTTCTAGCACTTTATTTTAATTTAACACCACTTTTAAAACCAAATAAAAATGTAAATTGTGGAAAAAGTTGCCCATCGGGTTCCTATTAAATCTTTCCCCTCTCACCTTAAATCCTTGCCCTCTGGTTCTTGATTCCCCATCTCTGTGTAAAAGACTCTGTGCATCTTCCTTATCTATTACCCTCATGATCGTATATACCTCAAGAAGATCACCTCTCATCCTCTTACGCTCCAAGGAATACAGTCCTAACCTGCCCATCGTCTCCTTGCAGCTCAAGCCCTCAAGTCCTGATAATCTCCGCATAAATTTTCTCTGCATTCTTTCCACCTTAACGACATCTTTCCTATAACAGGGTGACCAAAACTGAACACAATACTCCAACTGTGGCCTCACCAGCGCCTTGTACAGCTGTAACATAACATCCCAGCTTCTATACTCAAAACCCTGACTGGTGAAGGCCAATGTGCGAAAGCCTTCTTGACCAGCTTAACTACCTGTGACGCCACTTTTGAGGAACTACATACCTGTGCTTCCAGATTCCTCTGCTCTACCACCCTCCCAAGAGCCCTGACATTTACTGTGAAGGTCCTGCCCTGGTTAGACTTCCCCAAGTACAACACCTCACATTTATCTGCATTCAAACTCTATTCACCATTCCACTGCCCACTTGCCCATCTGATCAAGATCCTGGTGCAACCTTTGATAAGCATCTTTGCAGTCTACAATGCCCCTCACTTTAGTGTCGTCTGCAAACTTGCTAATCATGCTTTGTATGTTCTCATCAAAATCATTGATTTTAATGACAAACAACAATGTGGCCAGCACCAGACCTTGGAGGCTGTAAATGTCTGAAAAGGAGGTTAAATGGAAGTCTTGAGATTAATAATTTCTCAATGCTTGTTTTGAATTATTTTAAGATCTATCCAAGAGGTATGCAAATGCATTGTGAATTAGATTCCAAAATAATTGGTGTTAATTTTGCATTAAGTTGCATGGGCTTGCAGGACTGATTCTTGATTCTATTTTACACACTTGGCCAGACATTTGGTATCTGCTTATGTGGGTGGCATTAGCGGAAGAATTAGCCTGGTTCTATCATTGAGTGACCAAATTAAACTTGCGTCCCACTGTATGCAAATGACAGAAACCGCAGTTGGAAAAAATTTACTTCTGTTTATTTCTAGAACAGTTGACGTCATAGTCTCAGTTTATCGAGATATGTGCATGAAGAGAGGTTGATGTGCAAGATTGCTTGCAAAACTGAAATGTGTGATACGTTAAATGCTGGAATCGAAAGAAGAAACAAGACATTATTCATTGAAGAATGTATAATATAGTTGGTCTAATGCATTAATTACTTCCAACTAATGAATACTATTTGAGGAGGTTTAAGGGGGAATTTGATAGACTACCTTCAAGATTATCAGTGATTGCAGGCCAGAGGTAGATGCCATCAAGTCACTAATAAATCCAATGGGAATTCTGGAGAAACGATCTTTACTACAGATTGGTTAATGTGAAACTTGCTATCGGAGTGAGTGGTTGAGGTGAAAAGCATTAAAGCACTTCATTATACAAGTGAAAAAATAACACGGTTATTACTGGTGGAATTAGATGAGGGGACTCCTGGGGAGCATAAACAATGATAAGTTAGAACAAGTACTTGTTTTTTTGTGCTGGTTTTGATGCTCCAAGTTTTTCTTGTGGGGTTGGGGAAAGCTGGACAAAAAGAAAGATATTACTCGATTTCCTGCTGCACCTCTCATGAATGCTTGGACCAGGTTTCCCAATGAAGCTCATTGTGGATATTTCCTGTGACGACTAGATCTTTCTCTGACTGCGCCAAACAGGAAGTTGTGCATGTATGTGGCGAAATTGCCTAAATCCTCAGGGTATTCCACCCACCAGCCTCTATTCTGTGTCGTCTAACTGCCTTTATTTCTTATTTTTAGTGTAGTTTAGCGATACAGTGCAGAAACAGGCCCTTTGACCCACCGGGTCTGTGCCAACCAGCGTACCCCGCGCATTAACACCATCCTACACACACTAGGGGCAATTTACACATGCACCAAGCAATACCTGTACGTCTTTGGAATGTGGGAGGAAACCGAATATCTCGGCGAAAACCCGCGCGGTCATGGGGAGAACGTAAAACTCCGTATAGACAGCACCCGTAGTCGGATCTAACCCGGATCTCAGGAGCTGCAAGTGCTGTAAGGCTACCGTGCTGCCCACATTCTCTTCCATCTGCATGTTCCCCCGCCAATGTCCAAAACTCCTTACAAGAGCATGGGAGTTGCCCTCCAAACTACACACCATCCTGACTTGGAAATGTATCGCTGTTCCTTCGCCATCAGTGGGTCAAAATCCCGGAACTCTCTCCCTAACATCATTGAGGGAAAAGCCACTCCACAAGGACTGCAGTGGTACAAGATGACAGCTCGCCACCACCTTCTCAAGCGCAACCAGGGATGGGCAGTTGAATTGTATTGTTATTGTATTATTATTTAGTTCAGAGATACACAGAAACCAGCCCTTTGGCCCGCCGAGTCCACGCCGACCCTCTATCACCCATTCACACTAGTTCTATATATCGCCCATGCACATCCACTCCCGACACACTTTGCAGGGGCCAATTGACCCACAAACCCATATGTCTGCGATGCGGGAGGATATACTGGAGGAAATTCATGCGATCACAGGGAGAACGTGCAAAATCCACACGGAAAGCACGTGAGGTCGGGCTCGAATCCGGGTTTCTGGCGCTGTGAGGCAGCAGTTCAACCAGCTGCTCTATCAGTGTGTGTAATTGTACATTTATTTGTTGTGTTTAATGTGCCTGTAACGCTGTAGCAACTAAGAATTTCATCGATCTGGTCATGACAATTAAACACTCTTGACTTTTGACTCGTTTCTGTGACTTGGCTAACTGGTGGATAAACTTGCTGGAGAATTTTTGTTGTTGTCCTCAAATATCCTTAAGGGCCTGTCCCACTGTACGAGGTAATTCACGAGTTCTGCCGAGTTTTCCCCTGATTCTAACTTGGAGAATGTCCGTAGCGGGTCCGTAGGAGTTTGTGGATGTCTCGTAGCGGCTCGTACGAGTAAAAAGTAAGAATCTTTTTCATCACGAGTATTTTTTTACTCGTGGACATTTTTCACAGTGTTGAAAAAACGTCATGAGTTTACCGGATTTCCCGAGTACCTACCGTTACTCGTACGAGCCGCTACGAGACATCCACGAACACCTACGGACCCGCTACGGACATTCTCTGAGTTCGAATCGGGGGAAAACTCGGGAGAACTCTTGAATTACCTCGTACAGTGGGACAGGCCCATAAGTAGCATTCAAAGTTGACAAGTTCTTCTCTACAGCTTTATGCTTCAGTGAAAAAACACCGCTCTTCAGATCTTTACATTTATTCTTAATTTTTTGTTCCTGTTTCTGCCTCGGGTGCAGGTGTTATTCTAGTGGTTCACCAAACATTGTGGCAATTACTTCTCAACTCGTGTGCTCCTATTTGCGGGCTGGCTTGCATGCATGCAGCACCAAATGTTTGTTGTAGATAAGAAGGTATATCAACATGCTTTATAATTTGTTGCAGTTGACTTTCAAAGTTGGCAGGAATGATTTGTTTTGTAGCTAATGGCTGGTTTCAAGTTCCCCAAGTGCATTTCGTTAGCATTGCTTTATTTGCCAGCTGTGATGTGTCGTGAAAGGTTGCCTATTTAGTCCATGGTGCTGCCAGTAAATATACATAGTAACTGCATCATTAATTTTTTTTAATTCATTGTGTCAGCCGTTTGTTGTGATAGCCAGGTAACCTCGAGTTGGAAGGCATTGCACAATAGTATGAGATTTGATCCCATGGTATTGTGTTAAAAGTACTGTCTATAGTTTCTGTAAAGGTCAAATCTACAATTGAACCAGGCAAGAATAGATGTTGTTGCTCTAGCCTTCATTTTCGGACTACGGCTCCCATTCGGAGTTGGCATGATTGTACAATTCCACCTTCATGTCAAATCTCGTGACTGCTTTGCTGAAAGTGGCGAAGTGAATGGAAGGCATTTAATGTGTGTGCAACTCTGCTCCACAATTGCATTTCTGATGGAAATACCCTGATTCAATTGACCAAAATTGCTGTGGTTTCTTTGATTTGGTTCTGTTTCCCCTTGCTCCTGAAATAGATGCCTTTTATTGTTGTTCGGTAGTGCAGTTGACTGTTGTGAGTCCTGACCCACATGCAACTCGTTGTTGAAAGTGTTATAAATCAGGGTAATGCATGTGTTTTGTATTGCTGTATCTGAAATAACTGTCCTGCTGTGCACTGTATGTAACTGACATTTGATTGTTAATACTGTTTGTTATGCGTTAACAAAATGTTTTCGTGCCTTTTTTTTAGTTACTGGATCTGATTTAATTCACAATGTGGATCCGGTTGTGGGGATACATTGTAACCTCGTGCTGAATTGAATAGAAACTGATTGAATAATTAAGTATTTCTCTTTCTACAGATACTGACTGACCTTCAGTGCATTTCTAGCACTTCAATTTAATTTAACACCACTTTTAAAACCAAATAAAAAATGTAAATTGCGGAAAAAGTTGCCCATCGGGTTCCTATTAAATCTTTCCCCTCTCACCTTAAATCCTTGTCCTCTGGTTCTTAGAACATAGAAAATAGGTGCAGGAGTAGGCCATTCGGCCCTTCGAGCTGCACCACCATTTGATATGATCATGGGCTGATCATCCAACTCAGTATCCCATCCCTGCCTTCTCTCCATACCCCCTGATCCCCTTTAGCCACAAAGGGCCACATCTAACTCCCTCTTAAATATAGCCAATGAACTGGCCTCAACTACCTTCTGTGGCAGAGAATTCCACAGATTCACCACTCTCTGTGTAAAAAATGATTTCCTCATCTCGGTCCTAAAAGTCTTCCCTCTTATCCTTAACTGTGACCCCTAGTTCTGGACTTCCCCAACATCGGGAATAATCTTCCTGCATCTAGCCTGTCCAACCCCTTGAGAATTTTGTAAGTTTCTATAAGATCCCCACTCAGTCTTCTGAATTCCAACGTGTACAAGCCGAGTCTATCCAGTCTTTCCTCATATGAAAGTCCTGCCATCCCAGGAATCAGTCTGGTGAACCTTCTCTGTACTCCCTCTATGGCAAGAATGTCTTTCCTCCGATTAGGAGACCAAAGCTGTACGCAATACTCCATGTGTGGTCTCACCAAGACCTGTACAACTGCAGTAGAACCTCCCTGCTCTTATACTCAAATCCTTTTGCTATGAATGCTACATACCATTTGCTTTCTTCACTGCCTGCTGCACCTGCATTCCTACATTCAATGACTGGTGTACCATGACACCCAGGTCTCGTTGCATCTCCCCTTTTCCTAATCGGCCACCATTCAGATAATAGTCTACATTCCTGTTTTTGCCACCTCACATTTATCCACATTATACTGCATCTGCCATGCCTTTGCCCACTCACCCAACCTATCCAAGTCACCTTGCAGCCTCCTAGCATCCTCCTCACAGCTAACACTGCCCCCAGCTTCGTGTCATCCGCAAACTTGGAGATGTTGCATTCAATTCCCTCATCCAGATCATTAATATATATTGTAAATAGCTGAGGTCCATCACAGCCTTGCGGTACCCCACTAGTCACTGCCTGCCATCTGAAAAGGACCCGTTTACTCCTACACTTTGCTTCCTGTCTGCCAGCCAGTTCTCTATCCACATCAATACTGAACCCCAATACCATGTGCTTTAAGTTTGTATGCTAATCTCTAATATGGGACCTTGTCTTGATTCCCCATCTCTGTGTAAAAGACTCTTCCTTATCTATTACCCTCATGATCGTATACACCTCAAGAAGATCACCTCTCGTCCTCTTACGCTCCAAGGATACAGTCCTAACCTGCCCATATCGATTGTTCACTCAAAATGTAAGCATTAATTTATTGTCAATATAAAGTGCTGATTAAAGTATAGAACCTAAAGGGAAATATGCCGTGCTTTATTTACACACCCTTTTTAATATATGGAACATCATGGTATGCCATCATGATAAAACAGCATTCCACATTATGTGTGCTGCAATTTGAATCCCTGTGCAATGTTGTACACAGCTTATCCAATAGTGACATTGGTAGTTATTTGTGAAACTTTTCCTCCCATGTATAAACTTGACATGCAATAGCAGATGTGCCCAACCCAGTAGACTATGTGACTATGTTAGTCCTAGAAATGGATCTGCAATCAGGCATTATAAATCACTCCACTTTTACATCTCTTACCCCCCCCCCCCCCCACAAAGACATTTCTTACTTTACCTATGATCCCTTCATCATTATGAATGGCTCGATTGTAATCATGTATTGTCTTCCGCTGTCTGGTTAGCACACCACAAAAGCTTCACTGTACCTTGTTGCACGTGACGATAAACTAACTAAACATGTTAGGGGGGGTTTAGACACTGTCTGTGGAACTGTCAGGGTGGTGTTTCTCTTTCAGTGACATTTTCTTGCATTTAGCAACAAAAGAAATGGCCACGTAGTCTTTCAAGCCTGCTTTGCCACTCATCATGATCTTGCTGACCCTGTGCCTTGTCCACTCCTTTGCCCATTCCTCGTGTACTCTAATTTAGTCTGCAGTGCAGTGTATTAACTT